>CP139507.1:45849404-46343166 GCA_021014915.2 Artemisia tridentata subsp. tridentata
CTTCGTACACTACAAAATCAACTAGCAGGCTCTTCTCATCATTGGCAGGCTCTTTGACTTTGATCATTTTATTCCCAACAGTAGGATGGCAGACAACCAATTTATAAGGCTATAGTAACATAACTTGTTTTGGAAATGTTATGAAATAACTCCCTGAGATGCTAGTAAAATAGCTTAAAGTAGGGTTAGGTGAGACAGTTTTTAACAGGCGGTATTAAAATATCTTGCAACAAAATCTGTTGAATGGGTTATGGGACGTGTGGAACACCTTACGGAATGGTAATAGTCTATAGTTGGAGACGAATCCTTACTTAACCCCTTCTAGGATAGTGGTGTGTTGTTGTGAAATGGTTGAAAATCGCATAATTGAAATAGGAAATGAAATAAATGAATTTTGTGATCACGGTGGCGATGCTAAAAGATAAGGATTACATTAGATAGAAGAGTACATGATACAACGAGGTCAAAAGAAAGTACTTAAGATAAGCTACTTAAATAAATACAACCCCAGCGGCTTCATCTATGGTTTATTATTAAGGCAGAAGTTCCTTGTTCTTATCCATTGTCATTGTCTTTGTTGCCTTGACGAGCTTCACACTTCAACGAGCTCTTCCCTCATTCTGGTTTCTCAGCTCTGGGCATTCGCTCTTGAAGTTCTCAATTATTCCACACTCATGGCAGGTCACTGTGACTTTCTGGCTCATTACGCGGGTGGGGGCCTTGCAATTCTTGGCTTTGTGCCCGACCTTTTGGCCGTTTCCACATTGAGTGGGGCAAGGTCCATTGTGGTGAAACCAGCACTTAATGCACTTGGGTAGTGTCCCTGCATATCCTTTCTTTTTACTTGGCCCAATAGTGTATGCTTCCATTACTTCTTGTATCTTAGGTGGTTGCGGGGTAGCATTGTCACCCTGGTTGTTGTCCCATTTCCTCTTGTTGTTGTTGTTCCATTTTTGTTTGTTGCCCATATTGTTTCCTACGGCCTGGGTGTGAGCTATGAGTTCCTTTGCCTCGATCGCCATATGGATAGCTTTAAGCATGGTGTAGGGTTCTAATGAGGCAACCAACATGCGAATTTCAGGGGAGAGTCCCCCGATATACCTCTCAAGTTTCTTGCTTTCCGGTTCGTCCATTGTTGGGCCTAATCGTGCTAATTCGTAAAACTGAGTATTGTACTTGACAACATCATCTCCTACCATGGTAAAGTTGAGGATTTCCTGTTTTAGTGCTTGTAGTTTGCTTCTTGAACAATATTCTAAAGTCATCATCCTTCTTAATTTCTCTCCAAGAGATTGAGTAAGCAGCATCGACCCCTACTATCTGAACATGTTTAGTCCACCATTCCTGGGCATGATCCCGAAAAGTGCAAGTGGCGAACTTGACCTTGTCTTCCTTGCGACAGTCGCCCACACCGAAATATCGTTTCTACTTCTTCGAACCATTTGTAAACTTCCTTCGCTCCTTCAGTTCCGCTAAAGGTGTGGGGGTTGCAATCCATAAATTCCTCATGGGTAAGATTTTTTGCGAAGGATGTAGCTTGTGTCATGTCTGGAATGGCTTGCTTTAACCTAATTGCTTCAACATCATAAGAGACCATGAGAATTTATAGGTGATAAAGATCATCATACTCACATATACGCAACCATGACATGTATAAGTGGGGTGAAATCGCGACAAGATGAAATCGTGAAATGTCATATTTGTAACCATAACACACGTGGATATCTAAAATGAAAATTTTGGTCTTACATGGACCGATATCATAGATAGCACAACCATATCCATATAGTAAGTCAATACTTGGTGATTTCATTGTACAACAATCAAAATACTACAAGGTTCTTTGAACCCTACCACACATCCCGTGGCTAGGATAATAGTAAAAGCTAGTAAAGATATAAGTCTAGTCTAGGGATTCCCTAGTGCTCCTCTGAGTGAATCAAGGGTTGTGGCATCTTGGGGTCGGGATGAGTCCTGATGTGGGGTCTGGAGTAGTGCATCGATCGTGTCCGAGATAGTGTAGATTCCAAACCATTCTTGAGGAACCTGCTGATGTTCCTATTGAATCTGTGATCTTGGTATTATCCATAAGGTGTCATCTCATTCCTGATATGTGGGAATGGGAAAGGGAAATGACATTGGTGGTGATGGGAAGGCAGGGGCAGATCCCTGAATCTCAAAAGTTTCGATGTTATATCTGGTGGTATCTCCTAAGTCCGGCTCAGGTAGTGCTAAAACCTCCAATAAGTGGAAATTATCATCCAATAATGGTGAGTGTGGTGATGTAGCTGCATGAGCGGATGAAAAAGCATCCACGATGTCCGAGTCTGCTAGAATGATAATAGGGTGGTTGGGTGAAGACATCTGTGTGACAACCGATGTGAAATAAAAGTAAATAACTCCTCACATTATGCGAGTTATGATGAAATGATGTATGTATGAAACCGCATGTATAGTGAATATGCACTTATGATGAAATGGTAAGATGATATGATGATGTGGTTATAGACTAGGGTCAATGATACAACCTAGTTCGCTATAACCATTGCTCTAATGCCAATCTGTCACACCCCCAAATTTCGTGACTTGCAGCGGAATGAGTCATTCAGGGGCACGACTGGTCATAGCACCAAAGTTGCAGTTATATTGAACGACCTAAAGTGTCGTTTAGAAAATACATCGTTTGATTATTTAAAAACATTCAGAGCTACAAAGCTAGGTCCCAAAAGGTGAAACAAGTTTTCTTAAAACAGGTTCATACAATTCAAACGATGGATAAGTGCATAAAATATAAAGTGAGACGCGTCGACTCCGTGACTCCATGATGTCCTTATGTAAGCCAATATGCGATACCTTAATTACCTGAAAATACATTGCTAAAAATGGTCAACAATAATGTTGGTGAGTTCATAGGTTTATGTAAATGAAATGCTTCTACGGAAACCACAAGTATAAATTGTATGACAAAATGTCACATAAAAATATTACATTAGCTCTTAAGCTCATGACCCCGAAGCTATACTGATAATAATGCCCCAAAAGAGTGCTTTGGCAAACACTCTGAATGTATGAAATGATGTGCGTTCGTTTGACAAGTTGGCGCTACCAACCCGAACGGAGGCGTCACCCTCAATAGATCTATCCACTCACCTTCGCTTGCTCACAATTAACGGTCCATGATAAATAAAAGGGGACTTTATATTGGCAATGATGTAACTTAAGCAATGTAAATGAGTTTGGATACTTTGGTCCGCATATAAAATGGTGCAATGTATTCTCCCCCGAGAGTTTAAAAATCAATTAACAGTTTAAAACGGGGCTATGAAAACTCACCTGCTATGATAGCAACAATAACAATGATGAAGTAAGGCTCGGTCTCTAACCGGGACCTATCATGAATGATATGATCTAAGGTAATCAAATGAAATGATGTTACTCATGCAAACACGTATGTTATCGATACCACTCGAAGGTTTTGAAAATAATGTTTATCGCCGAAAAATACATTTTTGACGTCTCGTTAAGTTATAACTACATTTCGCGTAAATATGTTAAAACTACACTCCATGATCCTTGTTTGGTGTTCTATTGGCAAGTATAATATTTTCGTCGCAAAACAATACTTTTCATAACTTGTGAAAATATATCCAAAATGGCCTCGCAAAACTAGTCGCGAATTTGTGCACGTTAAGTGTTAGTGAATAAACTCGACGTTCTTGAAAACCTTGTAACATTATCTAAATGTCGTGTTATTTGACTTTTGATCATACGCGTCTTGATTAGATAGAAAACCGGCTATCAATGTGATGACTTGTAAAAATGTTAACTTTTATACTTAGAAAATACTTTCTAATAGGGCTGTCAAAATAAAATAGAGTTCGTCGGCTTTGAACGTGTATATCTCGGTCGTTATAAGCTCGTTTTCTACGTTCTTTATATCCACGGATTCGTCATAACATGAACTAACATAATCTCAGTAGCTCGGCTCTCCTAGATCACGTCTAACGCCTTGTTTGGTCGTTTAAAGTTCGGCTAACAGCACTCTTAGTTTCAGAAAATTAGTTTTCGTCGTCTAACTTGTAAAAATCATATCTCCTTCGTTATAAGTCGGTTTTTAGTGAATCAAGCGGCCACGGTTTCGTTATTTAAAGAACTTTCTAAATTTGAAGGCCAAAATAGTTCAAAAGTTACTGAAATTTCCAGATTCCACGTTTAAGGACAGTAGCTATTTTAGATGGTCAAAAACTCATTTCCATGGTTCTAAACTTGATCATACTACCTCAAATCAACTCCACAAGTTCGCAAATCCTACCATACACCTTCTTAGGGTGTCATGGGGTCCTAAACATCACCAATCTTGGTGGATCTCATGTGTTTACTAGTGAAACTTATAGATCTAGTGTTTGTGATAGTTTATAAGAAAAATGGTATCAAAAACATAAGTAACTTGCATAAGTAGCTAGTATAACTTGAAAATACATGAACATAAGAAGTAAATAAAAGTATGAAAAGATCAAAATGATGTTCTTGAAGTTTACTTACAATATTGGAGTGATTTGATGAGAAAATGTGCAATAACTTAGGGTTTTGATCACAAAGCCTTAACTAGGATAGCAATTGGAGCTAGATAAACACTTGAACTTGAAAAATCTATGGATTTCTCCTCTTGTTGTCTTGTGTCCGTGGGATATGAATGGAGAGGAAGAGAGTTTTTGATCTAAAATGGCTAGTGATATGTAGTACTTGAAGTGTTATGGAAATAAATTCAAGAAACAAGAAAACATAAGCATTAAATGATGTCAAGTCTAAGCAAGAAAATGTGGAGACTTAGGGAAGGTAGGGGGCGGCAACATGGAGAAAAAGGATGAAAACATGGCCAATTAATGTTGTTGTCTAATGGTTGTATGCATTAGTTAGTTTAGTGTATACATTAGGTGTTATCGGGTACCGAGTTAACTAGAAATAAATCGTGAAGAGGTAAAATGAAATATGACGAAGTTGAAAATTTTGTAAAATCATATTCCTTGCAAGAATCGGGTGTTAGAATGATAATCGGGTTGAAATATTGCAAACCGACGGAGTTATAAGCCCTTAATGGAAAATGTAGCAATTGATTCGAAAACACCGGGTAAGGTAATAATATAATCTTTATATCATTATAATTAGTTTGAAAATGTATTAGGATCATTGTCGGGAGTATTGGGTATAATGTTAGTAGAAATGACTGAGTGGTAACGTTAATTAAACAATTAAGCATACGTTAATGAAAATCACACAAACCCATGCATGATCTGATATGGTAATGATGTTACTGATGATATGCAGACTACCTTAGTCTGTATGATGTTTCTTTACTGATGATGCATGAATACGCAGCTAAACCTAACTGGTTACGCGCATTTGGATACCCGTAAACCTGGTTTACAACATGATGAATGATGCCCATGAATAGTGATTTCCCTCTGATAATAAATAGTGTCACGTGAATAGTAAAATTTTTGACGACTTCTCAAAGTCTCAAACTGACTTTAAAAATGATGAATAGTGCTCGGTGAATAGTGATTGATGAATAGTAACTCATGAATAGTAAATTGTCGAGGTTTAGAAAATGACCTGAAATTACGAGTTGTGACAGTTCTTCTTGGAAACTTTGCCAAAAGTTTGAAGTGAAACGCCCGTCTCTATCGGAGACTATACAAATGGGTACTCCATGACGTGCGACTATCTCGTTGACATAAATCTTATCTAACTTGTGAACGGGCATATTCTCTCTGATCGGAATGAAGTGTGCACTCTTTGTTAAGCGATCTACTATGACCCAAATTGTATCATTTTTCTTGCTCGTCCTAGGCAATTTCGTAGTGAAATCCATCGTGATCTTCTCCCACTTCCAAACTGGAATGTATAATGGTTAAACTTTTCCATACGGCTTTTGGTGCTCGACTTTAACCTTTAAACAAGTTAGACATTTCTCAACGTACTTTACACAATCTCTTTTCATACCCGGCCACCAATAATTCTTCTTCAAATCAAGGTACATCTTTGTAGCTCCCGGATGAATAGAATACTTCGACTTATGTGCTTCCTCTAGGATCAATTCTTTGATATCGCTCCGAAAAGGAATATAAACCCTTCCATACCGTGTCTTAATCCCACGACTATCTTCTTCAAGATGCGGAATGTGAGAGGTAATACATTCACTTTCTCTATTTTCATCTTTCAATGCTTTCTCCTGTCCTAACTTGATTTTATCAAAAAGGTCGGACGTAACAATCATCCGTAACGAATGAATCCTAGTAACTTCATTTCTATCCTTGCGACTCAAAGCAACCGCCACAACGTTCGCTTTACCGGGGTGGTAGAGAATTTCTCAATCATAGTCTTTTAACAAGTCTAACCATCTTCGTTGTCTCATGTTCGGATCTTTCTTCTCAAGGAAATATTGAAGGCTTCTATGATCGGTGTAAACTACAAGCTTGACACCATACAAGTAATGCCTTTAAAGTTTTAGAGCAAAAACCACAGCCGCGAACTCAAGATCATGAGTTGCATAATTTTCTTCATGCATCTTTAGTTGTCTCGAGGCGTAAGCTATCACTTTACCCCTTTGAATAAGAACACATCCGAGACCGGAATAAGATGCGTCGCTATAAACCACAATATCTTCGGTTCCTTCCGGCAACACAATAATTGGTGCTTCACATAACTTTTTCCGTAGGGTACGAAAGGCTTCGTCCTGTTCTTCACCCCACTCAAATGTAGCGTTCTTCTTAGTAAGTTTTGTTAGCGATGATGTGATTTTGGAGCAGTCTTGTATAAACCTACGGTAATATCCCGCAAGGCCAAGAAAACTTCGAATCTCACCAACATTCTTTGGTGCTTGCTGTGTAAAACTATAAGGGGGGTTGAATAGTTTTTACCGTTTTTAAATTTAATTCGCTTTGAGACTTAACGTGATTTCAATTTAATGTACACAAATAAACAATATAAGTAATGCAAGTAAGGAAAAGAACAATCAAACCACAACACGGAGATTTATAGTGGTTCGGCTACAAGGACTCTCTTCCTTGCCCTACTCCACTCCTCGAGCCTCTAACTCGAGAGTTTTTCTTCACTAAGAAACAAGCTCCCTTCTTGGCGCAAAAAACCTTTACACACGTCGCTTACACCTTTTTCCGGTACTAAGCTAAATTCCGGATTCTAGTTCAAGGTAGAACCAACCTGACGTCGCCTATACAATTTTCGACACTAAGCTAGATGTCGAGTTCTTTACAAGGGTTCAACCACTCCCGACACTCTATGTGTTTTGAGGACTAAAATACTAACCGATCACTACTAAATGAATGGTTTGACAATGATGTGTGAACTAATAACTAATCACACAGAAGCTGCACTAACAGGATTGCAACACTTTGTTGATCCTTGATGCTTGATCTCTTTGCTACAAAAGGAAGATCACTAAGAATGAAATGAATGAATGAATGGGTTAGTAATGTACAAATGAATGAATATGTAATTTATGCTATATGAGTGATAAGAGTGCTTGAATGATCAGCTTGCTATTTATAGGCAAAACTGACTAGACAAGTGGCGGATCCGGCGGACCCAAATTATGGGTTCCGCCCATATACCTGTTTGGTTCCGCCGGGACATGCCAGCTAAGACCTTACCATAAGAAAATTATTTATGATCAAAGTCATAAAACAAGGAGTTACAACATAAAGAAAAAATAAATCCTAAAAGGAGAAATCCTAAAAAGTCCTATGAAATCCTATAGGAGAAACTAAAAGCTTCTATTGCGGAGGATGAGAAAGCGCATTTAGGCGCTCGAGAATGTGGTTCAAAATGAAACTCATTTCGTTTTGTAACTCATGAACCAAGATGTTGGTCCGTTGAGTTAGGTGGACGGTCCTCTCGCACATGATACAACCATGTCTAGGTGGTGGAAGGGTTTGTTCATGAGTTGGTGGTGGAGGTGGTGGTACATAGGTTGATGGTTGGTTGGTGGTTGTTTGTGGAGTTGAGATGGAGGCAAGCAAGATGGATTAAAGATCCATGGCTTCACTAAGGTGGGAATCCACCATATTTGAGAATGCATAAAGGGGGTCAAGCTCTTCATTGATCTCTTGTTGGGATTGGGGTTGATTAATCCATATTTCCTCATCGATGGCGTTGAGAGTGGACCTTGGTGAGAGTTGTTAAGGTTGCGGTTGAGGTGGCTCTTGGTCACGGTAGAGAGGACCGTGGATATCCCGATAAATGGGATGGAAGAGGAGAGGTTCTTGACCTTCAAAGGTCATAGGAGGAGGATTGGTAGTCCTTGGTGGAAGGTCTTCCAAAGTTTCAAGACATGGGTGTGGTGAGGTTGGAGGAGTAGCAAATAACTCCATATGTTATAGTTTGGGTGAGTTTGGAGGTGATGGTGATCTAGCAGGTTGTGATGGAGCGGGTGGTGGTGTGGTAGTTACAGGAGTGATTGTTGGTGGTGGAGTATGGATAACTACATTTGGTGGTGTTAGAGTGGAGAGGGTGAGAAAATTCTCATTGGCTATGGGTGAGGAGATGTTGAGAGGTGATGACTCCTCTGATGAAGATGCTAAGTTCACAAAGCAACACTATCGGACACTTATGCGAGCAGTTCTGCATGGTGGTGATGAAGCGAAAAGTGTACCGCTCTTAGGGGGTCATTTAAGCCCTAAATCGTATTTATTTGATCAAATATTGCCCTAAATCGTTCCTTTTGTCATTTTAGGTACTTTGGAGAAGAAATCTGGAAAAGGAAGCATTTTGGACGTTTTTGGAGCATAAAAGTGAAGAAAACGACAAAGTCTCCAAAGCTGCTGGAAAAGTACACGTGACGGCGTCAAGGATTGCTCCTGACGGCGTCACGGCTTGGCAAAAGAGGTGGATATGACAAAAATACACGTGACGCGCAAGAGAGTTTTACAAAAGAAAGTCTGACGGCGTCACCCTTTAAGGTGATCAAGGCCATCACGGTTTAAGCTAAAGAGAGACGGCGACAAGCCCTATTCTGACGGCGTCAACCCTTGATAGGCCAGAGCAGATTTTTGAGGATTAAAGAGGGACGGCGTCAGGAAGACCATCCGGGAACCCTAGCCGCGGCGAGGTGACGGCGTCACCTCCTACAACGTGACGCCGTCAGCCACTAAACTCTATATATAGTTTTGCAATTTTTATTCATTGTGTGCAACTTTGTGAGGAGAAACCCTAAGACGAATTTCTGCTATTTTTAAGGGTTTTTATACCCTTGGATCTCCCATGTTTAATTGAAGATAAGTAATCATTTAATCATTCAATATGTCTATGTGTTGTTTGATTATATCTTGTTCTTGTCTTTTAATTAACATGCTAGGCTAGATTTATCTTGTGTTTGCTTAGATCTAATGAAACCTAACTATTGATTATTGGTTATTAGTGTGTTATTAATTATATTGGATGATTGTTTATCGATGTTAGGCTTAAGAAAACTGGCTAACCTCCTATACGGTAATTTGCTTGAATGTCTTAAGAAACATGAACCAATGCGTACTAGGTTTATTTGGTTGTATTTAATGCATGAGCGAATTCTAGTGATCCCATGTTAGGAGCTTCTTAGCCGGCTCGACATAGGAGTGAAGTAGGAGCTTGTAGAGTTGGGGAAGTACGTACGCCACCCCACGATTGGTATTAAGGAATACACCCGTCATCCACGCAATTAATACACACTAATCAACCGGTAAAAGATAGTTAGGGAGTAAGGAAATCTAAGTAAACACATTTCTCTCCATATAAGTTTCACAACCTTTTCATTTTCAGTTATTTTATTTTATTTGCAATTGTAGTTATTTGGGTTAGTTAACTAGCAACTAATTCCGCCCACTCCTTCAAACCCGAGATTTTACTTGCTTTCATAAAATATAAAAATACAAAAAGAATCTTCCCTCACCCTTAGACCTATTAGAGTAGTTTTTCAATCCTAACGACACTATTCCCCTAGAGAACGATCAATCCCCCGGTACTTGCCACTTCACTATACTACATCGGTCAGGTACACTGCCTGGTGGGGATTGCAAGCTTCTCGAGATCCCTCGAGAGGTAAAACCTGTTGTAAGGTCGCAAAACCACGCATCAAGTTTTAGGCGCCGTTGCCGGGGAATAGTTATTGTTTAGGTTGAATTTTTATTTTATTAGGTCTACTCACTAGATTCCTTTCTAGTGAGATTTTTATTTTATTTTTCTAGGTTTTCTTTAGTCTATCTTTTTTCTTCGTTTCTTTGTTCGTAACCATTACCATCCGACATCATGGAAGGTGGTAATATCCTCGACCCCAACAACCCACCACCACAACAACACCCACCTCCTAGAGCCCGTACCTTAGGAGACTACTCTCGTCCTAGCCACCATGGCTATCGAAACACCATTGAGCTCACTCAAGGAGCCAATGTCACTCCCTTGCGATCCGACACCATCCGATTGGTGCAAAGCGGATGCGCATTCCATGGACTTCGTTCCGAAGATCCTAAACAACATCTCAAGGACTTTCTCAAAATCGTTGATTCTATAGACCTTGATGTTGCCACTCGAGAGACGACCCGACTGCGTCTCTTTCAATTCTCTCTGCGGGACCAAGCTAGTCAATGGCTAGAACGTCTACCCGCAGGATCCATCACCTCTTGGGATGATCTCACCACTCGTTTCCTTGCTCAGTTTTTCCCACCAGGAAGAACTACCAAGCTAAGGAATGATATCTTGATGTTCCAACAACGTCAAGGCGAAACCCTCTACGAGGCATGGACTCGATTTAAGGACTTACTCCAAAAAGTCCCTCACCATGGCATAGAACTTTGGCTCCAAGTCCAAATCTTCTATGACCATATCAATCTCTCCACGAGGTAAACCATTGACCAATCGGCCGGTGGTAAGTTACGTGATCTAAGTGCGGAACAATCATGGGCTCTCCTGGAAGATCTTGCTCTTTATGACAACGAAAGTTGGAGTGATCCCCGTGATTTGAATAAAACGGTCAAGGCAATATCTTTGCCTTCGAACAATTCAAGCACTTCCGACCGTAGGATCATAGAACTTGAAGACCAAGTCAAGTTTCTTATGAAATCCTACGAGGCTCCTAAACTTTCAAGCCAAGTGAACAAAATCACTTCTTCATGTGAATTATGTAGTGGTCCCCACAACACTCGTGATTGCATGGAACTCCCCGAACAAGCTTTTGCGGACTACGCATCCTCGCGTACCGTCGGAGCGGGAGATAAGTGGTACACTTTCAAACCCGAGCCAAACCCCTACGGTGATTCATACAACCCCTCATGGAAAAATCACCCAAACCTTAGGTGGAAACAAAACCAAAACGCACAACAAACCAATTCTTCCAACCCACCTAATCGTTTCCAATCAAGCGGTTCACCCTCGAACCGTACTTTCAATAACAATCCTTCCAGCAATGGTAGTACCAATAACTTTGAAGGATTGATGTCCATATTTATGGCATCTCAAGAAGCTCGTTTGGCCAAGTTTGAAGCCGATTTCAAACAAAAACAAAGCGAGATGACCAATAAGATCGACACTTTGTTGAAAGCCCTCAATGACCGAGAAATGGGAGCACTCCCTAGCAACACAGTCAAGAACCCGAAACTAAACGTCAACGCCATTTCATCAGTTTCGTCTCCTAGTTCTTGTCCACAATATTATTCGGTCAATTCCATGAGCTCGTGTTTCAAACAAACCCAAGTCGTTCAAAATGACCAAGAAGTTATGATATCCAAATTGGTCAACAACATAGTTGAAACACCTCCCACTCAAAACCTTGACAATGAATTCAAGGAGCTCCACCTTGAAAGTCCGGTTATTGATGTGTTGGATGAGAAGAAGCTCAAGTTAGGCGAAAAAGGGACCGCCTTCGTTCAAAACAAGCTACCTAAGAAGTTAGATGATCCGGGCTTATTTGTTCTACCTTGCAAGATCGGTAATTCGGAGGCTTATGACACATTAGCCGATCTTGGATCAAGCCTTAACCTACTTCCGTTACCTCTCTACACCTCTCTAAAACTAGGAAAACTTGAAGAAACCGAGGTAATAATAGGCTTAGCGGATGGAAGTGTTGCTTACCCGATTGGAGTAGTCAAAGACGTGTTAGTACACATAGGAAAACTAACCATTTTAGCCGATTTCCACGTCCTTGATATGGTTAGCGACCCTACATGCCCCTTGTTGATAGGTAGAGAATTTTTGGCGACCGCTAGTGCTATAATTGATTGTAAGGAATCTAAGATAGCGGTAGGAGAAGGTGATACTTGGTCAATCTATGATGTGAAGAAACATGCTTATGATACTAGTGATGAACCAACACCCCATTGGTTAGAATTGAATAAGAGACCATCTAGATATGGACCTTGGATCGATAGAGACTTCATAGGACCCCAACGCCCATTTTACCTAGAAGAGGACTTTGTGAACCGAACACATACGGTAGAGCAACTCTTGGCTAGGGACACCGAATTGGATCCATTTGAAGACCCTCTAGTTTTTAGGAAGATGATTGATTTCCTAGGAGTTTTGCCAATTAACCTAGGGATGAATAAGTGGACTTGTTGAGGACGATGATCATAAGTGGGATTGGGACAAACCACCCAAAGATGGAGATGGGTCATGGCATATTAAGATGACATTGTATGACCCGGATGGAGAGAAGTTTGAAAAGATATATTGTACTAAGCGGACCAATAGGAAACTTCAATCCAAGCTTAACCCTAAAGACTTCCTCGATGACGAACTCACTTACATAGGGTAGAAGGACTTTGAGTCTAGCTACAAGACTCGTTAATAAAGAAAAGCGCTTCTTGGGAGGCAACCCAAGCTTTATTTGCTTTGTGTGTTTATTTGTTTGTTTGATTTTATTTGCTTCCGTATGTATGTTTAATTTTTATTATTATTGATTCATGTTCGAAACTAAAATTGTGAAAATGCTTTATCTTGTTTTTAACTTCGTCTTAACTACATATAAAGGTATTTTGCAAAAGATAAGTGTAAGGGAAATCCAAATCGGTTTATTAGAACAAATGAACATGAATCATAACAATATTAAATTAACATACATATTAGTAATTGTTTGAGTCAAATGCTTGTATCGAGTCATAATGATGTTTTGCAGGAATTCCAGGAAGTAAGGTATAGGTTTTTCCAGAAATTTTCCGAAAACTTAACATGAGAATTCTGTCAGATCATTTCTGACGGCGTCAGGCCTTACAACCTGACGGCGTCAGGTTTTAATTTTCTGAAATTTTTGAAAGTTTTGTTTTCATAAAAAGTTTTTATTAAATCTCTAACTTATAAACTCCAGGAATCTGCAAAATAATCATTCCACAAGCATTATATCCTTATATAGATTTATCCCGCCGATGTTATGCAGGTTTTCGTGTTTGTTTTCTCAGGTTTAACAGGTTATTTTGGACAAGGAGATGTATGTGGAATCAAGCTTTTGGCGATGCTTTAGTCTTGGAGCTTCTACTTTCTCTTGGAAGAAGATCTAACCATGTTACCCCTTTATCCACCAAACGAATCAGGGGAGTATTTGATTTCATTCTTTTACCTTATTTACTTTTACATCTTGTTATTTGAACATTGGAGACAATGTTCATCTTAAGTGTAAGGGGGGGGGGGGGGTAAAGTATGATACTTTAGAGAATACAATTACACTTGATTTTTGTTTGTTTGATGGTAGATGTGTAATAAAACTGAGAGAAATACCTGTTAAGGTAATTTTAGTGCCAAATTTAAATTTTTTTAAAACATTTAGGAGTGAAACTTTGGTCTTAATGAGAGTCTCATGGATAGGAGTTATATGACAAGCACAAAAACCGTACCACTAAAAAAATTTTCCACCCCAAATATGTAAGGTTCGCCCCTAGAATTGGTAGGAAAAGCATTTATGCTATGATGTGTGTACCGGTAGCACTTAGATTCTAGAACTTGCGTTAGGACCATTCCGAGGCCACAAGTGAGACTACATTCGTGTAGTTAGATTTACTACATGATAAGAGGCATTAGGATTAACCCATTGTTTTACACCTGTGTTTTTGTTATAATTACATTGGCTACATTGGTCAAGTAATTCTCCCACACCCTTTGCGTTGTACTCATTTTTAGTACACGATACCCCTAGTACACCCCTCAGAGCCTATCTTTTCGTTTCTAACTTTAAGCATTTTACTTAAAGGAAGAATTTGTTTACACCCCACTTAAATGTACACCCAAATCGCCTTAGCCTACCTTGTATGCACTCATTTTTAGTGCATTATTGTGACAACATTTGTTTAAACCCCAAGTTAATTATCTAATTGATTACATGGTTGCTAAGTCGAGTCATATCCTTGTACATATTGTTTTGGGACGATTGGGACTCATGGGTAAAGTACTAGTGTAATGGAGTAATGGGGGAAGAACAACATTATTACCCCCATATGTGCTAAATATTTTAAAAGTACTCCAAGTGTTTCGATTATCTTAATTCGAGTCATTAGAATAGTTATTTGTAAAGTTATGTAAAAGTTCAAGTGTAAGGGGAATGCAACGCCCCTATGATGTATTATTTTGGATGGTAGGGCAAGAGTGTATGAAAAAAAAAAAAAAAAAAAAAAGTAGAAAAAACATACGGACTACCATCCCGTTTCATTTTATGTTTATTTTATGTTTTTGTTATTTTGTTTTTAGCTTAAGTCGAGTCTAGTCTTGGCTTAGCAACGCCATATTGTACATGTAATTAATCAAGATCTTTAACTCGCCACCAGTAAAATATCCCTTATCCAACAAAACCGTGTTTATCATATCCCTACACCTAACGTTATAACCCGTTTAAAAGCCCTCTTTGATAGTTTATCTTAGGTGCTTACGCCTAGTGGAGGAGGTTTTTTGATCCTTTCCCAAGCCTATGGTAATCTATTTGCTATGACAGGTAGTGAGAGATATTATCCGTTTTCATTTATGAGATATACTTTTATGACACCTGAGAGATGTGAGTATCTAAACACTACTTGTGAGGTGCTAGTTTGTAATCTCCGTGCTTATTATGATTAAATTGGAACGACTATTTGTTGTAATTACTTTTATATTAGCATTAAATGACCCCTAACTTGTATTTTGATTAGAATAAAAGCGCATTTGCTTGAGGACAAGCAAATCTCAAGTGTAAGGGTATTTGATGAAGCGAAAAGTGTACCGCTTTTAGGGGGTCATTTAAGCCCTAAATCGTATTTATTTGATCAAATATTGCCCTAAATCGTTCCTTTTGTCATTTTAGGTACTTTGGAGAAGAAATCTGGAAAAGGAAGCATTTTGGACGTTTTTGGAGCATAAAAGTGAAGAAAACGACAAAGTCTCCAAAGCTGCTCGAAAAGTACACGTGACGGCGTCAAGGATTGCTCCTGACGGCGTCACGGCTTGGCAAAAGAGGTGGATATGACAAAAATACACGTGACGCGCCAGAGAGTTTTACAAAAGAAAGTCTGACGGCGTCACCCTTTAAGGTGATCAAGGCCATCACGGTTTAAGCTAAAGAGAGACGGCGTCAAGCCCTATTCTGACGGCGTCAACCCTTGATAGGCCAGAGCGGATTTTTGAGGATTAAAGAGGGACGGCGTCAGGAAGACCATCCGGGAACCCTAGCCGTGGCGAGGTGACGGCGTCACCTCCTACAACGTGACGCCGTCAGCCACTAAACTCTATATATAGTTTTGCAATTTTTATTCATTGTGTGCAACTTTGTGAGGAGAAACCCTAAGACGAATTTCTGCCATTTTTAAGGGTTTTTATACCCTTGGATCTCCCATGTTTAATTGAAGATAAGTAATCATTTAATCATTCAATATGTCTATGTGTTGTTTGATTATATCTTGTTCTTGTCTTTTAATTAACATGCTAGGCTAGATTTATCTTGTGTTTGCTTAGATCTAATGAAACCTAACTATTGATTATTGGTTATTAGTGTGTTATTAATTATATTGGATGATTGTTTATCGATGTTAGGCTTAAGAAAACTGGCTAACCTCCTATACGGTAATTTGCTTGAACGTCTTAAGAAACATGAACCAATGCGTACTAGGTTTATTTGGTTGTATTTAATGCATGAGCGAATTCTAGTGATCCCATGTTAGGAGCTTCTTAGCCGGCTCGACATAGGAGTGAAGTAGGAGCTTGTAGAGTTGGGGAAGTACGTACGCCACCCCACGATTGGTATTAAGGAATACACCCGTCATCCACGCAATTAATACACACTAATCAACCGGTAAAAGATAGTTAGGGAGTAAGGAAATCTAAGTAAACACATTTCTCTCCATATAAGTTTCACAACCTTTTCATTTTCAGTTATTTTATTTTATTTGCAATTGTAGTTATTTGGGTTAGTTGACTAGCAACTAATTCCGCCCACTCCTTCAAACCCGAGATTTTACTTGCTTTCATAAAATATAAAAATACAAAAAGAATCTTCCCTCACCCTTAGACCTATTAGAGTAGTTTTTCAATCCTAACGACACTATTCCCCTAGAGAACGATCAATCCCCGGTACTTGCCACTTCACTATACTACATCGGTCAGGTACACTGCCTGGTGGGGATTGCAAGCTTCTCGAGATCCCTCGAGAGGTAAAACCTGTTGTAAGGTCGCCAAACCACGCATGCGAGCAGTTCTGCAGGTGGTCTGTTGGTGAAAGAGTTGTTGGATTTTGTCATGGTTAAAATGAGAAGGTTTGCTAAGAAGTACAGGGATGATGCTTAGAGTTGATGGTGAAGGTGTGAGTTGTGATCAACTAAAGGTTCCAATTTATAGGCAGGAAGGATTATGGAAATTGGAGTTTGGATTTGATGTTGATCCATAGAAGGATTGAGGTTCCTAATGATTTGGAACAAAAAAATTGTGCTAGTCACATCATCTAAGTCAACCCATAGAGATGGAGTTGAGTAAAAGGTTGAAGATATGCAGTTAATGCAAGGTTTGAGTGGGAAATCTATTGATTTGATGTTTCCACGGATTGCAAGGAACCAAATTGAGGGTTCCTTGCTTGTTACAGAAAGGTAACTTGAAAGAAGGAAAAGGATATCTTATGGTTCTAAGTGTTCCTAAATCATCCTAATGTGCCTAATGATCAGTAGAATAATCCTAACAACTATAATCAATAATCTAAGGATCTAGATTAGTCGGGAAATTTGAAAAAGTTACTGTTGGAGGGGCGGATCCAAACGATAAAAAGTGTGGAACCCGAAATTTGGTTTCGCAGAATCCGCAGAGTGGAATTTGGCGGAGCCAAATTATTGAACAGACGGAACCCAGAACTTGGTTCTGCCATATCCGCCAAATAAAAATGCAAATTCTTAACAGAGAGCATGTCAAATTTTTCGATACCCGTTCAAATCCCGAAAATTGTCCTAAAACATATGTAACTACTTATTGGTGATTGATTAAAAAAAAACACAGATTCTAACACACGTTTGCATATAGATCAATCAATGATTTAGAACTTACCATAAATAGGGGTTAAGCCAAACGGTGACTTAAGCATGAAAAATCGATAACATCACGTGTTATCTTCCTGCAAAGTTATGTTAGTTCACATAAATGTATCACACCAACATAATATTCTAAGAACACAACAATTCAACACATCATTGTCTTGAAATTGTCTTATACCAAACATTCCCTAACCCTCACTTCTTGTTGAGCTTTTTGTTGAGCTTCATGATCCACCGTCCAATGATGATGATGAGATGGGAGGATGAGCTCATTTTTCTCTTGCTACGGCTACCCTATGATCACTAAGTGGTACAAAGGTGTGTTTGATCTCGGTGTAGTCGGGGGCAAAACCTCTATCGTTTCGAGGAATGGATGCAAAAGCTCTATAAAGACGAGTGAGAAGCATCCCGTAGGGCATCGCGGTGGTTCCTAAAACTGGAATATCGGCCATTCTTTTGGCGATATAATAGGCGAGGTTGAATGGTTGGTGGTTTGACACACAATAGAGCATGTAGCAAAGGCTTGCGTTGACATGGTCTCTATTTCCTATGGTGTTAATCACGTTTGCCCTAAGAACTTCTTCTAGCTTCTTGAATTGGGGCCTAAGTTCGTTTAGCTCCATGCCAAACGGGTCTCTATCTACCTCTCGACCTCGACTAGTCCTAGTGTGGGAGATTCTAGCTACAAAAAGATGCTCACGAATGGTTTCTTTTGGAGTTAGGGGTGTGTCATATGGTGGTGTACGATCAAGGTTGGAATCGAGGATGGACAATGACCATTTGTCCGAATAAAAGCAAGTTCCTTGTCTTGGAACACCTAAGACTTCTCCAAATTGGTCTAGAGGGATGTTGAATTGAGCTTGGTTTACTTTGAAATGGACTTTCATGATACCATAGTCATTTGTGCTAAGACCTACACTCGCATAGAATTCTAGTATGAATCTAGGGATTATGGGTTCATCGATATCTAGGAGACAATCAAATTGGATTGCGGAAAGTTGTTTTCTAAGAATGGTTCCATCTAGGAATGAGGGGTCTACGGTTCTACCCTCATGAACATAGCGTTTTTCTAAGGCTTTAAAGATTTTGACTTGGTCCTCAGTGAGTGATCGAGTTAAAAGTACGTATATCTAAAATACACGATACGTGCGAGTCAGCATGTCAATTTTTTTTAGGAAAAAGGTCAACGTGCAAAACTCACAAGTACTCCAACCCTTTAGGAAAAAGGTTAACTTGCAAAAACTCACGCTTGTGATATATGTGATACCGAGCAAGTGTTACCCGGGTCGTGTCCCAACAAGGTGTGAATGGAGGATATCGTTTGAGGTTTGTAATTAAAATGCTTGAAAGTTGTATTTTTACTTTTGTTTGGTATTAAAATGAAAGATTAAAAACTATTTTAAGTGATAAAAAAAACTAGATTATTTAAGCAAAACTACAAAGATAATAATGAACTCTAGAAAATAAGATAATGAAAAGATATGCTTGTTAAGTAATAATTAAACTAATAACAATTAATTCTACGATAGTGAACATGATATTAAACTAGGTATTTAAACTAAAAATGATAAAAAGGCAAGAGAATAAGATTAATGTTACACCCGTATCCCGATAAGGTACTAGTTATGTAAATAATATGTAATGTATATTATAAGTGTTATAAATTAGCTAAATAAATGTGAGTGGTAAGTTAGAAAGAATAGAACTAGAAGGGCTAAGTTTGCCATTTGGGCAAAGTTCATTAATTAAATAACTATGCCTAGAAAATTAGAGAAATGTCCAGGACATTCTTTTGGTCTTATTTGTGAAGGTCGGTTCATAAGGAGAAAAGAGGAGGGAAGAGCAAGATTATAATTAAGCTTAAATCTCCCATTGTGAAGTGATCAAAGAAGCCTTGAGAACCCTTAATTGTTGTCTTTTCATCAAGTAAGTGATTTCCCCAAATTATGAAATTAGGGTTCTTGAAGTGAAATTTGAGTATGATAAGTTAAGGTTGATAATTTATGATTTGTTAGTTATTTAGATTAATTTGAGATGATTTTGATATAGGAAGCAAGTAAGAAGTGGGGAAGCTATTATTAGTGTGATTGTGCTTAAGGATCAAGGTAAGTACATTGGTTATAACATGTCTTGTTTAGCCTTATCATATTTTAGTATGATAATGTTTATTGTGTTAGCTTTATCATGTTTGTTTACATGATAATGGTGAAGTATAGGGTATAGGGTGCGTTAGCTAGTATGGATCCATTCTAGATGTAGCTTAGTTAGTCGTTAGGCTAACTATGGGATGAGGTTCAACCTTGCGGGTTGATCGTGTTTAGGTCGACTATGTCGATGCGAGGTAAGTGCCCCTATATCGCTAGCTTAACTAGTGGTTAGACTAGTTATGGTTATATATATAATGTTAGCTTGTTATGCCATGTACTTACTAAGCGTTTTGCTTACGTGTTTAGTTGTGATGTTTTTCTTGATAGGTGTTGAAGGACAAAGCAAAGGTAAGGAAAAGGTGTAAGTGATTATGTAGTAGAAGACCGTTTTCTTTTGGACCAAGCGTGTTGAAGTTGGAAGCCCCCGACGTGTCTTTTCGTGTTTTGGGTATATTTCCTTTCATGTGGTCATTTTGTTATTTAGCGGTCTTGTCGTCGTTTATGATCATCGTTTAAGTTGGGTCGTTGGACAAGTTTTTGTAAATGTCAAGAAGTCCTTATGTTATGTGAATATGGTAGTAATTAGAAGGGTGTTTGGCATTTAGCCAAACTCACCCATTTTGGAAGCTACGGGTCAAGACCTTGTAGTAACAACTTTGTAAGATATTAGAAATGTCAAGTTATGTATGTGTTTAAAAGGTTATGTTGTGGTTAAGTGTTATGGGTGAAAGTTGTGTAGTGAATATGGCCTTAAAGGGAGTGTTTGGTAGAAGCGGGTTCTCACCCATTTTGGAGTCTGAGCGGGCCATGAGTGCATGTGTCAAGTTTAATAGGTTAATATATGGATGTTGGTCAAGTATGGTGGGTAAATGAAGTGGTTTAAGTGGTTTTGGGTGTCAATGGGTCGAAATGAGTTTTATGCATAACCCGTCAAATTTTAAGGTACTATTTTGGGTGGTCAAACGGGTAATGTTTTTGTATGAAAATGATCTTATCGATATACTAAAGAATTCTGGAAAGTTGGGTCAAGTTTCGAGTCCGGGAGGTCGGGTTTCTGAGCGGGCCTGGTGAAACTGCAGTTTTGTTCATGATGGCCTTCTTGACGCCGTCACCCTTTAAACTCCAAAAATTCTCTGGCCTATCAAGGCTTGACAGTTTTGTTCATGATGGCCTTCTTGACGCCGTCACCCTTTGGGCTTGACGCTGTCAGAGCCGACTGTGCAGATTTTTGGCAGTTTTCGAAAAATCATATCTTTTGATCCGTAAGTCGAAACGGGTCGTGTGACCTATCGTTTCGAAGCTAATCGAGTCTACTTTCATCTAAAAATAGCCTCAATGGCTGAATGTGTACCAAATTTTGTCAGTTTGTAAAAGAGTAACCGGATGTCAGTTTCTTGGTGTGTTTTTGAGAAAAATTTTCACGTTTTTGGTCGTTTTTGGTCACGGGGTGTTACAACTTGGTATCAGAGCTTCGGTCTAAGAGATTTAGGATTTCCCCTTAGGATTTCCTAGACTTAGGCCTTGTGTAGATGCGGTTAGTATCGGTGTTTGTTATTTGTGTATTGTTTGGGTGATTTCGGGAACACATATGTTAAGTATTTTTATGACTACGCCTGGCCACCGTAGTGATAAAAATATGACACATATGTGAGATCGAAATCATTTAGGCTATACATGGATGATAAACGCTAGGGTGTTTAGTGTAAGGATAAATATGTTATTCATGCATCAATTATGTACACGATTTTGTTTAATAGTGTGAATTGCTAAATTTCAGTTAGTAGAAAAGATGGCGAACATCCGAAATAAGGAGGTGTTGAGAACGACCTCCTCTCGCCATAATGATGATGATGATTCAAATGATGAAGGAGATTCTAGTAGTGTCAGGTCAATATCATTACCGGAGAATTTGGTCCCTAAAAGTTTTGCGAAAGCTGAGTTGAAAGAATTGGATGTCTTGGTGACTGATAGAGTGGGGAGGGCTATTGAGAAGGCCATGCCCTATTATGTTAAACAAACAACCGAGAATGTGCAAAAGATGTTTAAAGAGGAGATAGAAAAGCTTAAGAAGAGTGGGGAGTTATTGAATGATCCGAATGCTAGACCCGGGGTAGGGAAAGAGAAGTCTACTTATCGTGATTTCACTGCTTGTGCTCCACCCACATTTACGGGGACTCTTGATCCGTTAAAGAGTTCTCGATGGATTACCGATATAGAAGGGGCTTTTCGTACGAGTCGTTGTGTAGAAGAGGATAAGGTGAACTTTGCTACTAATTACCTTCGTGAACGGGCTAAAGTATGGTGGGAAGGCAAGGCGAACGAGAAAGGTAGCACTTGGAGAGAATCGTGCACGTGGGATCAATTTAAAGAAGTGCTCATGAAAGAGTATGCTCCTGCGGAGGAAATTGATAAGATAAGAGAAGCTTTCCATTCTCTTGTGCAAACTGATGAAACGGTGAATGAGTTGTGGGGAAAGTTTTGTGACATGGTACAATATTGCCCGGAATATCTTAACAATGAAAGGCTTAAAGTTGACAAATTTCAAAGAATGCTCAAGGATGAAATTCGTACGATAGTGTCACCGTTCAAGTGCGCCGACATGGAGGATCTTCTAAGTAGGGCACGTACTCGTGAAGCGGACTTGGATAGAATAAAAAGCAAAGAGAAGAAGGACTTAAAAAGGAAGCATGATCATCCATCAACATTTAGTAAGCGAGGCAGGTTCGATTTCACAAGGAAGGACAACACGGGAAAGTTACCTCTTAAGTGTAATAGGTGCGGTAAGAACCATATGGGAGAATGTAAATCCGGGATGAAGGGATGTTATAAATGTGGGGATACTAGCCATATTAGCAAGGATTGCACCAAGCCTTTGGTAATATGTTATGGGTGCAACGAAGAAGGACATAAGGTAAGTGAATGTCCTAAAGCCAATCCTAAGCAAACGAAGCCGTTTAAACTGATTAAAGGAGAAAAGGTTGAGGTTCCAAGGCCTACAGCTCGTGTTTATCAGATGAGTACCGAAGAGGCGTAGTCGAGTTCAGATGTTGTCACAGGTATAATTCTCGTTAATTCCAAACCCGCTCGTGTTTTGTACGACTCTGGTGCAAGCGTGTCCTTTGTATCTTATAACTTCAGTAAAGAATTGTCAACCCCGTTAGATAAGCTTCCAATACCTATAGAAGTTGAAATCGCCGATAGTAAAGTTGTGGTAGTGTCAAATGTGTATCGTGATGTAGAAATAGAGATCGATGAGAATGTTTTTAGGATCGACTTAATCCCCATAATGCTTGGAGAGTTTGATATTATTGTTGGCATGGATTGGCTTAGCAAACACAATGCCGCCATTCTATGCAAACAAAAGATCGTTAGAGTTGTGAACCATAGTGGTCGAGAAATGATGATTTACGGTGATAAAAGGAAAGGCGAGTTAAAACTTTGTTCCGTGATGAAAGCTAGAAAATATCTATAACGTGGTTGTCTAGCCTTTATGGCACACGTGGTAGATACGAGTTTTGAAAAGAAAAATATCGACGATGTTCCGATTGTAAATGAATTCCGTGATGTATTCCCGGAAGATTTGCGGGTATTCCTCCCGATAGACAAGTTGAGTTCCGTATTGATCTTGTTCCGGGTGCTACTCCTATTGCCAAAACTCCTTATCGTCTTGCTCCGTCCGAAATGAAGGAGTTAATGAGTCAACTCCAAGAGTTACTTGACAAGGGTTTTATTCGCCCAAGTAGCTCACCATGGGGAGCTCCGATTTTGTTCGTTAAAAAGAAAGACGGTAGTATGCGGATGTGCATCGATTACCGTGAATTGAACAAAGTCACGGTGAAAAATGTATACCCGTTGCCAAGAATAGATGATCTATTTGATCAGCTTCAAGGTGCGAAGTGGTTTTCAAAGATTGATCTCCGTTCGGGTTATCATCAACTGAAGGTTCGAGAGGAGGATATTCCTAAGACAGCCTTTAGAACCCGATATGGACATTACGAGTTTACGGTTATGCCTTTTGGTCTCACGAACGCTCCTGCGATTTTCATGGATCTCATGAACCGTGTATGTAGACCGATGTTGGATAAATTCGTTATAGTGTTCATCGATGATATCCTTATCTATTCTAAGAGTAAGGAAGAACATGTGCTTCATCTTCGAGAAATCCTTGAAACGTTGAGAAAAGAAAGATTGTATGCTAAATTCTCGAAATACGAATTTTGGTTGCAAGAAGTTCAGTTCCTTGGTCATGTTATTAATCCCGATGGTATTAAAGTTGATCCGTCAAAAGTCGAAGCCGTGATGAATTGGCAAGCGCCGAAGAACGTTGGTGAAATTCGAAGTTTTCTAGGACTCGCGGGTCATTACCGACGGTTTATTCAAGACTTCTCCAAAATTTCATCTTCGTTAACCGAACTCACCAAGAAGAATGTTCCTTTTGTGTGGGGCGAAAAGCAAGAAGAAGCCTTCCGTACTTTACGAAAGAGGTTGTGTGAAGCACCGATCTTAATGTTACCAGAGGGAACCGAAGACATGGTGGTCTATAGTGATGCATCTTATTCCGGTCTTGGATGTGTTCTTATGCAAAGGGGTAAAGTGATCGCTTACGCTTCAAGACAACTAAAGAAGCACGAAGAGAAATATCCGACTCATGATCTGGAATTTGCGGCTGTAGTCTTTGCCTTGAAGATTTGGAGGCATTATCTATACGGTGTAAAGTTCATAATTTACACCGACCATAGAAGTCTTCAGTATTTCCTTGATAAGAAAGATCCGAATATGAGACAACGTAGGTGGTTAGACTTGCTGAAAGATTATGATTGTGAAATTCGCTACCATCCGGGTAAGGCGAATGTTGTAGCGGATGCGCTAAGTCGTCAGGGCCGAAGTGATGTTACACGGATTCACTCCTTGAGAATGATTATTACATCTGACCTTTTCGAAAGAATTAAGTTAGCTCAGGAGGAAGCGTTAAAAGAAGAGAATCAAGAGAAAGAACGAATCACTTCTCACATTCCTCATCTTGATGAAGACAGTCGTGGGATTAAGACACGGTATGGAAGAGTTTACATTCCTTTTCGAAGCAACATTAAAGAATTACTCATGGAAGAAGCCCATAAGTCGAAGTATTCTATTCATCCAGGAGCTACGAAAATGTACCTTGATTTGAAAAGAAACTATTGGTGGCCGGGTATGAAAAGAGATTGCGTGAAGTATGTGGAAAGATGTTTAACTTGTTTGAAGGTGAAAGCCGAACACCAAAAGCCTTACGGAAAAGTCCAACCTTTAGACATTCCAGTTTGGAAGTGGGAGAAGATTACTATGGATTTTATCACGAAATTGCCAAAGACGAAAAAGAAGAATGATACCATTTGGGTAGTAGTCGATCGTTTGACTAAGAGTGCGCATTTTATTCCAATTAGGGAGAATATGCCTGTTCATAAGTTAGCGAAGGTCTATGTTAATGAGATAGTCGCGCGTCATGGGGTACCTATTTCCATAGTTTCTGATAGAGATGGGCGGTTCACTTCAAATTTTTGGCAAGATTTCCAAGAAGAGTTAGATACGAAACTTCATATGAGCACGGCTTTTCATCCTCAAACCGATGGGCAGAGCGAGAGGACGATTCAAACTTTAGAAGATATGCTTCGAGCTTGCATGATTGATTTCGGAGGAAATTGGGATGACCATTTACCCCTAGTTGAATTCGCCTACAATAATAGTTATCATGCTAGTATAGGTATGCCACCCTATGAGATGTTATATGGAAGAAGGTGTAGGACGCCCGTATGTTGGGAAGAAGTGGGAATGAGAGAATTGGCTAGCACGGATATAGTGTTGGCAACGACGGAAAAGGTTGAGATGATTCGAGCAAGACTTAAGGCGGCATAAGATAGGTGGAAAAGTTATGCCGATAATCGAAGAAGGCCAATAGAATTCGAGGTAGGTGACATGGTTATGCTAAAAGTTTCTCCGTGGAAGGGCGTTTTTAGGTTTAAAAACAAAGGGAAATTAAGTCCACGGTTTATAGGGCCATTTAAAATCTTGAAACGTGTTGGTGAGGTAGCCTGTGTGTTAGAATTGCCCGAAGAAATGAGAGGTATTCATAATACCTTCCATGTGTCGTACTTGAGGAAATGTTTAGCGGATGAGGCTAGTGTGATCACTTTAGATGATATCGAAATTGATCCGGAGTTGATTTCACAAAAGGATGAGCCGGAAGCGATTTTAGGAAGGAAAGTGAGGCAACTTCGAAACAAAGAAATTCCATTGGTGAAAGTGCAATGGAGACATCGTAAAGGTACAAGCATTAGATGGGAGCTAGAGGAGAAGATGAGGAATGAGTATCCTCATTTATTCCAAGCGTAGATTTCGAGGATGAAATCTTATTTTAAGGAGGGGAGAATTGTTTCACCCGTATCCCGATAAGGTACTAGTTATGTAAATAATATGTAATGTATATTATAAGTGTTATAAATTAGCTAAATAAATGTGAGTGGTAAGTTAGAAAGAATAGAACTAGAAGGGCTAAGTTTGCCATTTGGGCAAAGTTCATTAATTAAATAACTATGCCTAGAAAATTAGAGAAATGTCCAGGACATTCTTTTGGTCTTATTTGTGAAGGTCGGTTCATAAGGAGAAAAGAGGTGGGAAGAGCAAGATTATAATTAAGCTTAAATCTCCCATTGTGAAGTGATCAAAGAAGCCTTGAGAACCCTTAATTGTTGTCTTTTCATCAAGTAAGTGATTTCCCCAAATTATGAAATTAGGGTTCTTGAAGTGAAATTTGAGTATGATAAGTTAAGGTTGATAATTTATGATTTGTTAGTTATTTAGCTTAATTTGAGATGATTTTGATATAGGAAGCAAGTAAGAAGTGGGGAAGCTATTATTAGTGTGATTGTGCTTAAGGATCAAGGTAAGTACATTGGTTATAACATGTCTTGTTTAGCCTTATCATATTTTAGTATGATAATGTTTATTGTGTTAGCTTTATCATGTTTGTTTACATGATAATGGTGAAGTATAGGGTATAGGGTGCGTTAGCTAGTATGGATCCATTCTAGATGTAGCTTAGTTAGTCGTTAGGCTAACTATGGGATGAGGTTCAACCTTGCGGGTTGATCGTGTTTAGGTCGACTATGTCGATGCGAGGTAAGTGCCCCTATATCGCTAGCTTAACTAGTGGTTAGACTAGTTATGGTTATATATATAATGTTAGCTTGTTATGCCATGTACTTACTAAGCGTTTTGCTTACGTGTTTAGTTGTGATGTTTTTCTTGATAGGTGTTGAAGGACAAAGCAAAGGTAAGGAAAAGGTGTAAGTGATTATGTAGTAGAAGACCGTTTTCTTTTGGACCAAGCGTGTTGAAGTTGGAAGCCCCGACTTGTCTTTTCGTGTTTTGGGTATATTTCCTTTCATGTGGTCATTTTGTTATTTAGCGGTCTTGTCGTCGTTTATGATCATCGTTTAAGTTGGGTCGTTGGACAAGTTTATATAAATGTCAAGAAGTCCTTATGTTATGTGAATATGGTAGTAATTAGAAGGGTGTTTGGCATTTAGCCAAACTCACCCATTTTGGAAGCTACGGGTCAAGTCCTTGTAGTAACAACTTTGTAAGATATTAGAAATGTCAAGTTATGTATGTGTTTAAAAGGTTATGTTGTGGTTAAGTGTTATGGGTGAAAGTTGTGTAGTGAATATGGCCTTAAAGGGAGTGTTTGGTAGAAGCGGGTTCTCACCCATTTTGGAGTCTGAGCGGGCCATGAGTGCATGTGTCAAGTTTAATAGGTTAATATATGGATGTTGGTCAAGTATGGTGGGTAAATGAAGTGGTCTAAGTGGTTTTGGGTGTCAATGGGTCGAAATGAGTTTTATGCATAACCCGTCAAATTTTAAGGTACTATTTTGGGTGGTCAAACGGGTAATGTTTTTGTATGAAAATGATCTTATCGATATACTAAAGAATTCTGGAAAGTTGGGTCAAGTTTCGAGTCCGGGAGGTCGGGTTTCTGAGCGGGCCTGGTGAAACTGCAGTTTTGTTCATGATGGCCTTCTTGACGCCGTCACCCTTTAAACTCCAAAAATTCTCTGGCCTATCAAGGCTTGACAGTTTTGTTCATGATGGCCTTCTTGACGCCGTCACCCTTTGGGCTTGACGCTGTCAGAGCCGACTGTGCAGATTTTTGGCAGTTTTCGAAAAATCATATCTTTTGATCCGTAAGTCGAAACGGGTCGTGTGACCTATCGTTTCGAAGCTAATCGAGTCTACTTTCATCTAAAAATAGCCTCAATGGCTGAATGTGTACCAAATTTTGTCAGTTTGTAAAAGAGTAACCGGATGTCAGTTTCTTGGTGTGTTTTTGAGAAAAATTTTCACGTTTTTGGTCGTTTTTGGTCACGGGGTGTTACAATTAAGACCCGGTGATTTATACGAGAGAATAACCACCCGATCCTATAAATCAAATAAATGATTAAAGTTTATTTCTTTGTTAACGTTAATTTTGCTATATAGTTAATAAAGTTGAAAGCTTTATTAACTAGATAACTTAATAAAAGTTGATAAAGTTGTAAACTTTAATGATTTTTAAAGCTTATAAGACCCTTAAGCTCCTCGCCTTAGGTCGCGAAAGATAAGAGATCAAAGAAAAACAATAATTTAATTAAAGGTTAGCAATAATAAACTATAATAAGCAATACTATTATATGAAATAAGCTAAAAGTAATCTAAAAAGTAAAAAGATTAAAACTTTATAACTAAAAACTGTTAGATCTAAATCCACCCGAAGCTAAGTTGCCTACTTCGAAGAATAGACGCGAATCGGGTATGTTTAAGGACTAGATTTAAATGAACAAGCTATTAAATAGCTTATTGTTCAAGAAATAATAAAAAAAAAAAAATTGCAATCTTTATTTAAAAAAATAATAATAATAATAAACTACTAGATCTAAATAATAAAAACTACTAAATAAAAAAAAAAAAAGTGCTCTCAAACTTAAAAAATGTCAAGGCTTATTTGGAAAATAAGCCGAGCTTAACAAGCTCATGCATCTCTTTTTGTGTTTGAATCGAGCTAGAGGGTGAACAAGAGAAGAGATAATAAGAAGAATAAGCTAAAGACAAATAAGCTCTAAAATAAATAAACTTCATTGATACTAAAAGAGTTGATTACAATAATAAGCATTGAATAAGTTTAATGATAAGCTCTAAATACTACTACAAAAGAAAATAAAACTGCTACTGAAAAAAAAATGAGATCAACGTGCAAAATTTTGCTAAACTTTGAAGTTCTTGTAATTATTACTTAGATGGTATATTTGAAAATAAAACTACAACTGATCGGTTGTAAAGAGAAGCACTACTGATACAAAAAAATATATAATATGGAGAATAATAATAAAAGCTATATAAAAAAAACTACTCCTACTCTTCTTCGAGCGCCACTATTTATAGCAATTTGAGGCGGTCATTTTGCTCCAAACCATGCCACGTGTCGCTTTGTGATTTGCTGAAGAAAAGTTAGTGTGTTGGAGAAGCATTGCTTGCGGCTGTCTTTTTCTTCATTTTCTTCTTTTCTTGTCGCATGTGCATTTGACATTGTTTTTATATTTTCTTTGGGATAAGTTATACAAGCCCCCTCTTTTTTTGTTATCCAAGCCCCCCCCCCCCTCCCCCCCCCCCTTTTTTCGATTTTTTTTTTATTTTTTTTATTATTAATTTTTTTTATAATTTTATTTATATCAAAAAACTGTAAACCTGAAAGTACGGAACAGAAAATATAAAGTTTAATATGTTAAACGCTAAAAACTGTCAGAAATACGGAACAGAAACTGACAGAAAACTGTATTATACTGCAAAATAAAAGGAAGATTCCCTTTGTCCCCTATGATTATAGGGGGGCTTGTATAGTATAACCCATTTTCTTTACTCATTTGTTGCCATCACTAGAGGAGTCACCATCGTGGGTCCCATGAAAAGAGATACTAGTATATTGCAACTTGTATTTTTTTCTTCACGTGCCTATCTTTGTCTCAAATATGATATTTCTTTCATTATTTTTGGCATGTTGGGCTTTATACTCATTTACTTCAATTAGGCCTGCTGCAGTTGGGCTGGGTTTAATCCTTAAATTTTTCGTCTCTTGCCTTGACGCTCCAAAATAAATTAACGATGGACTCGTAATTAGGTGGTCTTTCTAATCTCGTGCTTAGTTTTTTTCTATTTTGCCTTTCTTTTTGTCTATTTCTCACATATCCGTACCTGCACATGTACAAACACCAAAACAAGCATATATATGACATTTTTTATATGTTTTTGGTCTATTTGGTGTCTTTTATGTGTGTAAAATGATGAGTATTTACACACTCATCAATCCCCCACACTAAACTATTGCTAGTCCCTAGCAATCCGATCATATAAAGTAATGAAAGGATCAAAAGAATACAAAGCATACCCCGTTTTGATTTTTATTTTATTTTATTTGATGCAAGAACAAAAATAAATAACATGCTTGATTTTCAAAAATGGTATCACGGAACGGGATTCACACAAAATGGGTGTCTCCAGGGAATTGAAATCGTCATCCTCTTTTTTTTATACTCCCAACTAAGCTTAAACTCAATGTGCAAATGTTTTTGTAAAATGCTAACACTACTTATACTAATAATCTATGTAAGCCGAAACTTAACTTTTCACTCCCACATTTATTCAAGTTAGGTGAATGTGCTTGATTTTCAAAATTTTGATCACAAAAATTGACGTTTTTATAAGATTTTGACTAATACTAGTTGAAAGATAGATTTAAAATTTACAACAAGCAAGTTTCAAAACTTTATTCAATCATACATCTTTATTTTTGCAACATCAAAACTTATTGCATTTTGCAATATTATTCCAAGGGCCGTTACAACAGAGAGTTCCAAGACTCTAAACATTCGTGAAATGAGGATCCAAGGGTTTTAGACCAAGACCTCACACATTCCTGAATTAGAGGTCCAAGGGCCGGTGTAAGAGGGTAGCCAAGACCTAAACGCCTTCCGGAAATAAGGATCCAAGGGCCGATCTTGAACCGTAGCTTTTTTAGCACATACATTTATTACTTAACTTTTACAACTTTCAAGCAACGTCTCACTTTCATTTTGCATTATTATGACATATGCTTGTTCTGAAGTTTAAATAAAGATTTGAACTAGTATTTTTCAAAATCGTATGAAAAAAATGATTTTGTGTGTTCAAATGTTTGAATATAAGCACTTATTAAGTCAGATTAGTTATCTCCTTGGAGGAAAAGCCATAGATTACTTATATAAGCTCTAAAGAGAACCAACTACTCTACGCTTAGCATTTTCATTTGCACAAATCGTAAAACCTTAGTCTAATCGTTAAGGAAGCAGCTAGATCAACACTCTGGCAGAGTCGGGATTCCCTTTGTTCTAACCTAATCAAGGCTAAACACTTTTTTTTTTTTTTTTTTTTTTTTTAATTGCAATTTCTTATCTAAAAACGAAAAAAAATTTAAAATTTTGGCCAAAACGGGGGTACTAGGGCACTAGAAGGTACACATGTGACAAAATTCGCGAGAATTTCCCCCCACACTTAGAATTGAATATTGCCCCCAATATTCAAAGTACCGGCTATTATGCCGACACTTAGAACATAAAAAGGTAATACTAATAGCCAAGTGTGTGAAAGAATTCTCTATTTTTACAAACAGGATTAAAAAGATATCCCTAGATAATCGTTAGCAAAAGGATAGGATATTGGGCGGCTGGATTGAAAACAGGCGTGTCAATCATCACAATCCAAGGGAAACCTGAAAATCAGAGCAAACAACACAAAAGCAAAGCACAGTAGAGGAGTTCCCCCACACTTAGTGTCAGAAAATAGAAAGAAGTCAGAAACATGGGCGTTTACCCATGCAATGCTAATGTTTTTGTTAACCGAGTCACTAGCTTGACTCGACCCCGAATTCATTGGTTCATGGGGAAGCAAGGGGAAGAAACAATCTCCATCGGACTTTCATTCAATGTGTTTGGATAAACATTTGAACATAAGAAAGTTCCACACCGACGAGATACCCACGGTATTTTAATAGTAGAAACTATAAGGGACGATACCGGGGTCAAAGATAGTGTCCTCATTCCCGTAGGAGAAAAGGGAAAGAGAAATCACACCATATGTGAGGAATGGAAGAAAGATTTTTATAACAATTAAGATCAATTCTTCATCCTCAAAAGCAGATTGTTCAAAAGTCTCGGGAGGGAGGGCTGGGGTGATCTTATCAACAAGCACATTCTTATGCTTACGTACACCTCCCACCAGACTAAAATCTTTCTCAAGATTGAAATGAAAATGATCAAATTCCGGCTGAGAGAGTTCACCGGAGAACTCTTCGAAGATAACCGGATCATTTTTATCAAAGAGAAATGAGTCGTACTCGGGAAGAGAGATATAAGCATGAGAAGTGGTACTGCCACTACTCGTCTCTTCCAAAAGATCGATATCAAAAGAAAAGGCTTCATAAGCCGGGAGAGAAAAATCAGAATGAGAAGTGGGATTGCCACTACTCTCATCAGCCGTATCAAAGATAAAACTCTCATATTCGGGAACAAAATCCTCGAGCTCGAGCTCCAGAGGATCTGACGGCTCATCCATGTTAACGTTCTTCGGAGGGAGAGATGGCGACGGTTCTTCGTTCAATAATTTTTCAAGAAAAAGGATGTCCCTCTCCGAATCAAAGTAAGTATCATCAATTTTTGTCGAGATTGAATCATCACTAGCAAGAAAAGCATCGACCTCATCCAAAAAGAAATCACTTCCCTCAACCGGTGTGAGAGAAGGGTAGGAAGAGTCAGAAATAATCGGATCAGGAGATGAAATAGGATTGTTATTTGAAGAGAATTTAGTTCCATCCACAGGATCAACAATCTCAATACGATAAACCGATTCCGGAGGTGGGACAAGTGGTGTGCTCTTAGAGCTAGCAATTTTCACCACTTCCGTTGTGATCTCCGATTCTTGTTCATCATAATAAAAAATACTCTTAACTTCCGCAGCACAACTCTCAAACCATTTGCTTGAACCAGGGGTAATTTTCATTGTTTTGAGCTCAGCACGTTTTTTTGAAGTACTCTTAACCGTGAATCTTGAAAGTATAGAATCACTTCTTTTGGAAGCAATTACGGGATCAAATTTTTGATTAACCGTAGCAACGTTGCATTTGGTGGTTAGAGATTTAGAGCCCTGATTAATGTTAAACGTGACTTCTTCATTATCAACTCGTATGGTTAATTCTTCGGCGTATACATCGATGAGAGCACGACTCGTTCTTAAGAAAGCTCTCCCCAGAATGAGTGGAACTCGAGGATCGACATCAAAGTCTACCACAACGAAATCAGTGGGAAAGTGGAACTTTCCTACTTTCACAACGACATCCTCAGCTATTCCAAGTGGACGAGTTATAGTACGGTCCGCTAGCTCGAGTGTCATGCAAGTAGATGTAAGCTCCGGAAGAGATAATTTCTTCCATACCGAGAGTGGCATAAGGTTAATGCTTGCGCCAAGATCGGCCAAGGCTGAGCACTGAACCATCCCCGAGAAATCACATGGGATTAAAAACTTGTCGGGGTCTCCGAGCTTTTCGGGAAGCTTCTTGAGGAGAACCGCCGAGCACTGCTCGTTAAGTGGGGTCTTTGCCATCTCAGACAACTTATCCTTTTTGCTTAGTAAACTTTTGAGTGTAGATGCAAATTTGGGCATAAGGACGAGAGCATCTGCGAAGCTTATGTCAAAGTGCAATTCATTGAAGATATGAAAGAACTTCTCCATTTGTTGATTGGTTTTGTCTCGAAGCTTCTGATCGTTAAGCCTCGAAGGATATGGAATCGAAGGCTTAGGATTGGTCTTCGGAACATCGGGTTCCGGAACTTGAGTTTGTACATCTGGAGGTTGGACGTGTGCGGTACTTCGTGCGCTCGATAAATGCACCTTGACCGTTGTCACCTCGGTATCTCGATTCACTTCCCTCGGTGGAGGGGGAATAGGAGTCGAGGGTCCATTATGCGTCTTACCACTTCGAGTGGTGACGGCTTTCAACTCAGCATTAGGATTAGGAATGGTATTGCTCGAAAGTCCTCCGGAAGATGAAGAAGCTTGGTTCATGTTCATATTCATGAAACTGCCCATCATATTCTTCAACTCATTTGTTTGACGAGACATCGTAGTATCAATTTCCTTTCTCAACTCGACTTTCATATTATTGATTTGAGTTTGCATCGAACGTATGCTGGACTCAGTAATTTTCATGAAATCATTTGTCAGAGGAGCTTGAGGAGGTTGTTGATAAACTTGTTGATTCGGAGCTTGATAAGGTTGGTTGAAATTGTTACGGTTTTGATTGAAATTCTGAGAAGTGTTGAAATTTTGACCTTGATTTTGAACAAAGCGATTTTGATTATTTTGATTTTGCACGGGTGGAAAACCAGGTGGTACCATAGCATTTGGTGCTCGGTAATGAGTTTCAGCTTGCGGTCGGTATTAATTGTGGTTTACGGCTGCTACGGGAGCTAGGTAAAAAGAAGCATCGGTTGCTTGACAATCGTAATACGCATGCGGGCCACCACAAGTTTCACACACTTTGTTTACGGCTTTGATTGGTTCCGGTTTATGAATTTCACTCTTAATTTCTTTCACTTCCTTCATCATGCAACGAATTATGTCCGTTAGAGCGGCTAACGGTGCGGCTAACTCTGATGAGTTACCGGATGAAGAAGCAGGAGTGATAGGAACATTCACTTTGTTTCGAGAAATAGGAACTTTTGACTTATTCTCATAAATTTCAAGCACTTCTTTAGGTCGACGATTCAAGATATTGCCACTGGCGGCTGCGTTAAGAGAATCTTGATCGTTTCCATTCAACCCATTATAAAACGTGTTGATTTGTTGTAACTCCGTGAAACCATGATGTGGGCATTTTCTTAGGAGATCCTTGAATCGTTCCCATGCCTCTCCGAAGTTTTCATCGAAACTTTGACGAAATCCCGAAATTTCATTCTTTAGATTAGTCGTCTTTGACGGAGGAAAGAAATAATTGACAAATTTTTGTACGAGATCTTCCCAAGTTTCAATGGTTCGAGGGGGTTCTTTTTCCAGCCAAATCCGGGCTGCCCCTTCGAGTGAAAACGAAAATAGAATCAATTTGATAACTTTTTGCGGCACATCCTTGTAATTGATGGTCGAGGTCAACTTGTTGAACCAACAGATGTGTGCATACGGATCTTCTCGTTCAAACCCGTGGAATTGATTTGTAGACACGAGTTGAATCAAATGCGTCTTCAATTCGAAATGATCAGAATTGATTGCCGGTAAAATGATGGCATCTCCGTAACCCTCGGTGGGTGCTTGGAGCATTTCGGCCATTGTTCGATTGTCTGCCATTTTGTCAATGGGAATAGTACGAATCTCGGGTTCGACTATTCGGGCAGCACGTCTTCGAGAACGTCTTTTCGGAATTGCGATGAGATCACGAAAGGGACTCGTTGATCTAGAAGAACGAGTGCGCATGCACTAAACAATTCAATTAAAACAAGACCGAAGCAAAACACAAGTGAACTTAAACCTTAAATCAACAAGCGCACGGTAGCTCTCTGAAAGAAAAACGCATAGAGTGGCGGAGGAGCAAAGGTGGGCAATAAATGCTCCTTAAAAACCCGCTCCTTTCGGTTCGTCAATTTAATGCAAAACCTCCTGAAACCTCCGTTAGAGTTTGTTTATCAATCAAAGGTGAGCCGAATTCGCAAGCGACACAAAGGCAAGTCTTAAATCTTTTGTTCGGGAACTTGATCGAGTTAAAAGTACGTATATCAAAAATACAAAGGCAAAAATTGATCGAGTTAAAAGTACAGAGGCGCTTGAAGGATTGAATGAGTTAAAAATTGATCGAGTTAAAAATTGATTCGTTGAAATCAACACATAAATATTTCCAAGGAAACACAAGTGAAGTATGTGTAACCCCGGGTCGTTATCCCCAACGAAGGATTGAATGGAATTTCGTGAATTCAAGTCGTGATTATGTGATGAATAGTGAAAAGGGATATTTTGGATTTTTATGTTAAAATATGTGAACATAAATTAAAAGCGACTTATGAAGCAAGTTAAACGAAATTCTAAAGCACGCATAATTAAAAACGTAAAGGAAATCTTAAACGTAAACGAAATTCTAAAGCACGGGTCGTGTCCCAACGAGGTGTGAATGGAGGATGTCGTTTGAGGTTTGTTATTAAAATGCTTGAAGGAATGATTTTTACTTTTTGTTTTGTTTTCTATTAAACTAAAAGATTGAAGACTATTTTAAGTGATTAAAACTAGATTAATTAAGTAAAACTACAAAGATAATAATGAACTCTAGAAAATAAGATAATAAAAAGATATGCTTTTTAAGTAATAATTAAACTAATAACAATTAATTCTACGATAGTGAACATGATATTAAACTAGGTATTTAAACTAAAAATGATAAAAAGGTAAGAGAATAAGATTAAGACCCGGTGATTTATACGAGAGAATAACCACCCGATCCTATAAATCAAATAAATGATTAAAGTTTATTTCTTAGTTAACGTTAATTTTGCTATATAGTTAATAAAGTTGAAAGCTTTATTAACTAGATAACTTAATAAAAGTTGATAAAGTTGTAAACTTTAATGATTTTTAAAGCTTATAAGACCCTTAAAGCTCCTAGCCTTAGGTCGCGAAAGATAAGAGATCAAAGAAAAACAATAACTTAATTAAAGGTTAGCAATAATAAACAATAATAAGCAATACTATTATATGAAATAAGCTAAAAGTAATCTAAAAAGTAAAAAGATTAAAACTTTATAACTAAAAACTGTTAGATCTAAATCCACCCGAAGCTAAGTTGCCTACTTCGAAGAATAGACGCGAATCGGGTATGTTTAAGGACTAGATTTAAATGAACAAGCTATTAAATAGCTTATTGTTCAAGAAATAATAATAATAAAAAATTGCAATCTTTATTATTTTTTAAAAAATAATAATAATAAACTAGTAGATCTAAATAATAAAAACTACTAAATAAATAAATAAATAAAAAAAAAAAAAAAAAAAAAAAAAAAAAAAAAAAAAAAAAAAGTGCTCTCAAACTTAAGAAATGTCAAGGCTTATTTGAAAATAATCCGAGCTTAACAAGCTCATGCATCTCTTTTTGTGTTTGAATCGAGCTAGAGGGTGAACAAGAGAAGAGATAATAAGAAGAATAAGCTAAAGACAAATAAGCTCTAAAATAAATAAACTTCGTTGATACTAAAAGAGTTGATTACAATAATAAGCATCGAATAAGTTTAATGATAAGCTCTAAATACTACTACAAAAGAAAATAAAACTGCTACTGAAAAAAAAAAAAGAGATCAACGTGCAAAATTTTGCTAAACTTTGAAGTTCTTGTAATTATTACTTAGATGGTATATTTGAAAATAAAACTACAACTGATCGGTTGTAAAGAGAAGCACCACTGATACAAAAAAAAATATAATATGGAGAATAATAATAAAAGCTATATAAAAAAAAACTACTCCTACTCTTCTTCAAGCGCCTCTGTAGTTTTGATCGAGTTAAAAGGCAAAAATTGATCGAGTTAAAAGGCAAAAAAAGTACAGAGGCAAAAATTGATCGAGTTAAAAGTACTCTTCTTCCTAAAAAGCGACACAAAGGCAAAAATTGATCGAGTTAAAAGTACGTATATCAAAAATACACGATACGTGCGAGTCAGCAAGTCAATTTTTTTTTGGAAAAAGGTCAACGTGCAAAACTCACAAGTACTCCAACCCTTTAGGAAAAAGGTTAACTTGCAAAAACTCACGCTTGTGATATATGTGATATCGGGCAAGTGTTACCTGAGTCGTGTCCCAACGAGGTGTGAATGGAGGATATCGTTTGAGGTTTGTAATTAAAATGCTTGAAAGTTGTATTTTCACTTTTGTTTGGTAACTTATTATGATAATATTCCAAGTTAAGGAATATTATATTGAGATTGCTTTTATCTTTCATTTTAAAACAAGAAAATGAGAAATGTTTTTGTATTTTTGTTTTTACATGATAATATATATACAAAAGAAAAGAAAAATATTTTTGTTTATTTATTTATTTATTTTTTTATTTTATTTTTTTATTTTTTTTATGAAAGCGTAAACTTCTTGACGAAGGATCTCAAGTCACTAATCGTTTAAACTTCAACGATATTGTCGCAACACAACCTCCCCGGCAGCGGCGCCAAAAATTGATCGAGTTAAAAGTACGTATATCAAAAATACACGATACGTGCGAGTGAGCAAGTCAATTTTTTTTAGGAAAAAGGTCAACGTGCAAAACTCACAAGTACTCCAACCCTTTAGGAAAAAGGTTAACTTGCAAAAACTCACGCTTGTGATATATGTGATACCGGGCAAGTGTTACCCGGGTCGTGTCCCAACGAGGTGTGAATGGAGGATATCGTTTCAGGTTTGTAATTAAAATGCTTGAAAGTTGTATTTTCACTTTTGTTTGGTATTAAAATGAAAGATTAAAAACTATTTTAAGTGATAAAAAAAACTAGATTATTTAAGCAAAACTACAAAGATAATAATGAACTCTAGAAAATAAGATAATGAAAAGATATGCTTGTTAAGTAATAATTAAACTAATAACAATTAATTCTACGATAGTGAACATGATATTAAACTAGGTATTTAAACTAAAAATGATAAAAAGGCAAGAGAATAAGATTAAGACCCGGTGATTTATACGAGAGAATAACCACCCGATCCTATAAATCAAATAAATGATTAAAGTTTATTTCTTTGTTAACGTTAATTTTGCTATATAGTTAATAAAGTTGAAAGCTTTATTAACTAGATAACTTAATAAAAGTTGATAAAGTTGTAAACTTTAATGATTTTTAAAGCTTATAAGACCCTTAAGCTCCTCGCCTTAGGTCGCGAAAGATAAGAGATCAAAGAAAAACAATAACTTAATTAAAGGTTAGCAATAATAAACAATAATAAGCAATACTATTATATGAAATAAGCTAAAAGTAATCTAAAAAGTAAAAAGATTAAAACTTTATAACTAAAAACTGTTAGATCTAAATCCACCCGAAGCTAAGTTGCCTACTTCGAAGAATAGAAGCGAATCGGGTATGTTTAAGGACTAGATTTAAATGAACAAGCTATTAAATAGCTTATTGTTCAAGAAATAATAATAATAAAAAATTGCAATCTTTATTTAAAAAAATAATAATAATAATAATAATAATAATAATAATAATAATAATAATAATAATAATAATAATAATAATAATAATAATAATAATAATAATAATAAACTACTAGATCTAAATAATAAAAACTACTAAATAAAAAAAAAAGTGCTCTCAAACTTAAGAAATGTCAAGGCTTATTTGAAAAATAAGCCGAGCTCAACAAGCTCATGCATCTCTTTTTGTGTTTGAATCGAGCTAGAGGGTGAACAGGAGAAGAGATAATAAGAAGAATAAGCTAAAGACAAATAAGCTCTAAAATAAATAAACTTCATTGATATTAAAAGAGTTTATTACAATAATAAGCATTGAATAAGTTTAATGATAAGCTCTAAATACTACTACAAAAGAAAATAAAACTGCTACTGAATAAAAAAATGAGATCAACGTGCAAAATTTTGCTAAACTTTGAAGTTCTTGTAATTATTACTTAGATGGTATATTTGAAAATAAAACTACAACTGATCGGTTGAAAAGAGAAGCACTACTGATATAAAAATAAAAAAAATATGGAGAATAATAATAAATGCTATATAAAAAAAAACTACTCCTACTCTGCTTCATGATTTTACTAAAAGTATGCATAAACCCCAAGTTTTGATTTTGTGCGTGAAATAGAAATCCTAGACTCAGATCAGGAATGTGGATATGATTAGGATACTTACAGAGATGATTAAAGCATAAATTGGTGGAAGGAGATAGCCTAAATTGTGAGTTTGGTTATTTTGAGTCGAGTTCCAGTAGTTGGTATGTTTTTGGGAGTTATGATACACAGTACAGGGTGTTTGTTTAATAAACTAAAAAACTGACTCAGGGGGCCGCGGATCTGGCGGAACCAAAACAAGGGGTCCGTCCTTGTTGTCGGTTGGTTCCATGGATCAGGCTCAGGATTTTGGTTTTTGGTTAATCTAAGGTTCAAGCGAAGGTTTTATATACTCACTAGGTTTCATTAATCCTAAACCAAGTCTAAGAAACATAAATGGTGCTCTCTTAAGAGGTTTAGTGAGAATGTCGGCAATGTTGTCCTCTGAGGATACTTTCTCGATTGAGATGTTTCCCTTCTGAACATTGTCGCGTAGGAAATGGTGTTGTATTTCTATGTGTTTGGTTCTAGCGTGTTGGACTGGATTTTTGCTAAGGTCGATGGCTCCTTTGTTGTCGCAAAGAATGGGAATGTCGTTGAGTTCAATTCCATAGTCGACGAGAGCTTGTTTCATCCACAGTGCTTGTTGACACGCCTTTCCTGCAAATACGTACTCGGCTTCAGTTGTTGATATAGCTAGGGCCGTTTGTTTCTTGGCAAACCATGAGGTGAGACAATGCCCGACAAAAGCACAAATACCACTTGTACTTTTTCTATTGACATAGTCACCGGCATGGTCTGAGTCGGCATACACTATGGTTTCTACTCCCGTTCCTTTGGGATACCATAATCCTAAGTGTGTAGTACCTTTAATATACCTAAAGATCCGTTTAACGGCTTCAATATGGGATGTTTTGGGATCTTCTTGAAAGCGTGCACCTAGACAAACACTAAACATAATGTCCGATCTACTAGCCGTAAGGTAGAGTAAACTACCAATCATTTCTCTATATTTAGTGTTATCTACGGATTCACCTTCGTCATCCTTTGTGAGTTTGGTTTCGGAGGACATGGGTGTTTTCATGGGTTTGGAATCTTCAAGACCAAATTTCTTAAGCATATCCCTTATATACTTGGATTGGTTGAAGAATATCCCATCTTCTAATTGTTTTATTTGGAGACCTAAGAAAAAGTTTAGTTCCCCCATCATACTCATTTCAAACTCATCATGCATGATTTTTGAAAAATCATCGCATAACTCTTGACAAGTTGAACCGAATATAATGTCATCCACATATATCTGGACTATGATAATATGTGATCCCTTTTTGTTGGTGAAATGAGTGTTGTTTACTAGGCCCATGGTATACTTATGGTCAACTAGGAAAGTCTTTAAGTCGATCATACCAAGCTTTTGGTGCTTGCTTAAGTCCGTATAAAGCTTTCTTAAGTTTGTAGACATAATTAGGTTTTTAAAAATCGGCAAAGCCGGGAGGTTGTGCAACGTACACTTCCTCATTAATAAAACCATTTAGAAAAGCACTTTTGACATCTATTTGAAAAAGTTTGAAGTCATGTGCACATGCATATGCAAATAGTATTCTAATTGACTCAAGCCTAGCGACGGGTGCAAATGTCTCGTCGTAATCTATACCTTCTTGTTGATTGTAGCCTTAAGCTACTAGCCTAGCTTTGTTTCTAGACACTACTCCATTTTCATCCATTTTATTCCTAAAAACCTATTTTGTACCTATTATGGTTTGATTTTTTAGGTTGAGGGACCAATGTCCAAACGTCATTTCTAACAAACTGATTTAATTCTTCTTGCATCGCTATGACCCAAGATTCATCTTTTATGGCCTCATTTATATTTTTAGGCTCAATAGTTGAAACAAAACAAAAGAAATTACTTTGGTTTTGGACCTTTGATCTTAATGTTCTTTCATTAATTTTACCTATGACGTTATCTAATGGATGACTTTTTGATTCTTTGATGTTGACTAATTCTCTATTCATGGGTTCATCTTCTATGTCATTTTCTACATTTTCTTGATTTTCAACCATTTGACTTTCAACTAAGTCATCATCTACCAAAGGTGATGTCTTAGAGGGAGGTGGACTTTCGTCGAATGTTACGTTCAATGATTCCTCGACTCTTGAGGTTTCTTTGTTCAAGACAATGTATGCTTTACTATTCTGTGAATATCCTAGGAATACACCTTCATAAGACTTTGGGTCAAACTTGGTGAGGTAATCCTTAGTGTTTAAAATGAAGCACTTGCTTCCAAAAACTCTAAAATATCCTAGTGTAGGCTTTTTGCCTCTATAAAGCTCATATGGTGTTTTATTCAAGAATGGTCTAATTAAGACTCTATTTAGGATGTATGTGGATGTGTCAACGGCATTACACCAAAACTTTTGGGGTATGTTTTGCTCGTTTAACATTGTTCGACTCATTTCTTGAAGTGTTCTATTATTACGTTCTACTACACCATTAGATTGAGGAGTTCGAGGAGCCGAGAAGTTATGTGTTATGCCATTAGCATCACAAAAAGCTCCGAATTGGGTTTCGTTATCAAATTCACGACCATGGTCGGTTCTAGTAGACATAATGTTATTTCCTATTTGATTTTGAATTTTCTTACTTAGAATTTCAAATTTATCAAATGCCTCATTTTTAGTTTTCAAAAACTTAGTCCAAGTATACCTAGAGTAATCATCTACCATTACCAAAGTATAGAAGTTTCCCCCATAACTTTGTATAGCGGATGGACCAAACAAATCCATATGTAACAATTCTAGACACCTAGATGTAGACACCATGTTTTTAGCCTTATGGCTATTATGAACTTGTTTCCCAATTTTGCAAGCATCACAAAAGTGTTGGTCGTATTTCAACTTGGGTAGGTTCCTAACGAGTTCCTTAGATGATAAGGATTGGATTAACCTCATATTGGCGTGACCTAAGCGTCTATGCCATAGAGTTGAGTTTTCGTCCAGAGAGGTGAGACAAAGTTTGTCTTTAGGTGTTTTGTCTAATTTCATAACGTAAACGTTATTCTTCAAAACACCTTTTCCTACGGTTATGCCATCCTTAAGTATTTTACTTCCATTTTCACTGAAAAGGACGTTATACTTTTTACGGCATAATTGACTAATACTAAGCAAGTTAAATCCTAATTTATCTACATGAGCAACATCATCAATAGTGTGAGAGTCATGAGAGATTGTACTTTTTCCGATGATTTTACTTTTAAGCTTGCTACCGAATGTGACATTACCTCCGTCGTACACTTGGTAGGTTGAGAAAAGGCCTTTGTTTCCCGTCATGTGTCTTGAACACCCACTATCTTTGATCCACTCGTCCGGTTCTAACCCGACTTTCAAGCACACCTAAGTTAAAGAAAACTCAAGTGTTTGGTCCCTGATGCGCGTGATGTGTCGTTGCGGTTTAGCAGTTTTAATGCCTACTCAAGTTTTAAATTTATATTTAGCCGACTTATCAATAACACACACACTTAACGAGCAGTGTACCCGGTCAGTATGAAGATAATGGTAAGTAGAGTGTCGATCACTAAGAGTGGAACGTATTATCTCGTTATTCTAATCAGTATTTTAATATCCTAACGCAAGGGGGTTTTCAGCCTGAGAGACTGGCACGGCTTTGTTGCAATTAAATAATAAAATAAACCAATAGGCACGAATCAGCAAGTAGCACACACGTACACAGATAAATACTTGAGACAATAAGAGGGCTGTCCTTATGATTAAGTAGATTGTCACTTGTTTTATTGATAGCTTTATATGAAGTGTATGTAGTTAACCCTTTCTCGTTGGTCCTAATCTTATCGGCGAGTAAACCCTTAATGATTACTTATGTCTAAAAGTTATTCCTAAGTGATCAATTTAGTAATAACCGTGGGAGCCACATTATGTCCCGCAGTCAAATGCCCGCAAGCCACTAATAAACACAGAGGTTATCAATGCACTAATAAGTAGTAACCAAAGACATCAACATATAAACTTTAATTGATGGGAAAGCAAGTATTAAAGGGAGTGCAATCTTTCGTTGTCACATTACACAAGCCACCAATCCTGATGAATTAAAGTTTGCTAACACAATAAAACAAAACTACTTAATGAATTAAACACATGCAGCACCTTCTTACAGCTCTTGTATCTTTGATTTGGGTGTGTCTTGTGCTGCCTCCTTGACTGAATTCGTCCTTTGTTTCTCCTATTCGAACTTCGGTTTTAGGTTTTCCGGAACTTGTAATTCGTCTGGTCTACGGGGTATTTATAGTTTCTGTCTGAGGGAAGATGCGGCGCATCTACTAAGTAGATGCGGCGCATGTACTTAACTTTGCGTGGGGTCCAAGATTATAATATTCAGGAATATTCGTACACCGCCAGAAGATGCGGCGTAACTCCATGATTAGATGCGGCGCATGTCCTCTTGTATCTTGGATCGTATCTGGTGATATCATGATAGAGATGCGGCGCATGTCGAGAGTGAGATGCGGCGCATCTGGAGCAGAATTGACTTGATCTTGTCCATGTCAGTAGACCTTCAACTTTATGCACGTTTTGCTCCATAATTAGTCCAAAATCGCTAAGTTTCACCAAATGCTTGTTTTTACCTGAGAATTACAAAAGTAAACGATTAAGTATCAATCCTCATACATAATATAGTAAAACAAGTCAAATTAATAGGATAAATGATAGTAATAAAATGTACTTATTTGAGTTCATCAAATATCCCCCCACTTGAACTTTACTTGTCCCCAAGTAAACCTTAGAATTTCTTTTATGAAAATGTATCCTAAAAGATGTTAGGATTTATTTTTATATTTAAGCATGTATTCGTTCATTTCATAATCACACAACTAAACACTTAACGATTTAGAAGTAAAATAAAATAAGTCGATAAAAGCAAATCTAATCGTTTAACTGTCCAGTCGCGACGAATATTCTATCATAAGCTTGGCAAGTATACACATCTCCACCACTAAAGCTAAGGAGTAACAAGTCTAAAGCGGTAAAAAGGGTTTTTAGGCTTAAGGGTTAATTATTCTCTTTCACTATCGATCTCAAATTCCAGAAAAGGCGACAAAATCACAAATACATGATCGAATCCACGAACACGATACTTGCAATTGCTCAAATCCTTAACTCGAATAGGCTAAAGATAGGTCCAAACTTCACCAATAATAATATATCAAAAAGGGCGACAAAATCATAAATACATAGCCGAATCCACGACTACGATACTTAAGATTGCTCAAATCCCTAATCTCAATAAATCAAAGGTTTGGTTGGATAAAGAATAATAAAGGGCATGGATAACATTTGGGATATAAATTGGTGTAAAAATAAAAATAAACAAAACAAATAAATCAAAATCCTAAGTGTGGTTAATCACTATCCCAACCATCCCATGAATAAGACTCATATCATCGAATAACTCACGCTTTAACACTTGAAACACACGCTTTAGGTAGACACGAATTATACTCAACAAGATCTTAATCAAAGAATAAACCTTAATTGGCGTTCCCATAACTGCCAATTCCCATTCAATCCATAGATATAGTACAAAAAATAGTGGTGATATCGACCACTTACATAACTTTACATAAGTTGGTTAAAACTAACTTCCAACTTTTCTTTCTTTCTTTTTCTTTTCTCATTTTTTCGATTTTTTTTTTTTTTTTTTTTTTTTTTTTTTTAAACATAAACATAGATGTGTAAAATTTCACCACATCACTATAACTTTCTTTCCGGATAATTTTTCCATACTTTTCATGACTTCAGAAATAATGGTAATAGTGAAAGTAGTAAACACACGAAAAATAAACTCCAAAATATACAATATTTACTTTCACTCCAATTGCATTGTGCAATTTCCCGACCTAACCATAGATAATGAATTACGCACGCGAACACAGGTAATGTAAGGAAACACACTTTGCCTATAGCAATCAACCAACCACGGATTCTAATCTACAGGGTAGGCTAAGGTGTAAGGGTGTAACGAAACATTTTAAACATAGGTGTAAGAAACGAAAGGAATGGCTCTGAGGGTTTTTCTAGGGGTATCTTACTCTAAAAATGAGAGTAACAAAAGGGTTTATACGGGGGTTAACTAACCAGTGTAGTTAGTTAATAACACATAACATATAATAGGCTATTTGGGTGTAATCCTAGAAATTTACCAAGTTAGACAAGTCACTCCAATTATATAAATAATACTTATTATGGTGGTCTCGAATAGTATACAAGCCAAGTTCTAAAGTTTACAAGTCACCGGCACACTCATAGATTTGTGAATTTTGAAAAATCACAATTTTTGAAAATAACGTCATGTGTGCAGTTATGCAACTTAGATCTTAAACAAAAACATGCTAAAAAATTTTTAAGTTTGATATATTAAGCACATTTTAAGCATAATTTTTGAAAAAGTTTAGGACAAGTAATTGTTAAGTGTTCTAATTCTCCAATCCCCCCACTTAAGTTAAACAACGTCCTCGTTGTTTGTATAAAAGGTTAAAAACTGGAAAATAAAAGAATTAGAACAGAAAAACTCCCCTGAGATTTGCTCGGTATGATCCTCCATTAGTATAAGAGCAAAAATCAACTTCTTGTGAATTAGAACGTTAAAGCTTCATACTTGATGTATCCACAGGAAATCCAGGAAACTATAATACCACCAACACTTTAAAACACACCTAAGATAAGAAAGGTTCAAACTTGCATAATACATTAGTAGTTAGGAAAAATAAAACTTAAAAATTAAAACTGAAAATCATCAGGTCAGTCGATGCGCCGTATCTTATTGAAGAAGATACGCCGTATCGAGCCTGGAATAAATACGGATCAGAATAAAGATGCGCCGCATCCTTAACCAGGGATGCGCCGCATTAAAAATAAACTGATAAAGAGTTTTAAAGTCGAAAATAAAAATGCAGAAAAATAAGATATGACCATTGCAGGAGATGCGTCGCATCTCAGAATTGAGATGCGCCGTATCCTCATGCGGGCCTGACTGACTCGACACAGAAAACAGAATAGTAAAAATTCTCCGGGTTGTCTCCCGGTAAGCACTTGTCTTTATTCCAGAGTCTTCAAGTTAGACTCACGTTCAGCTCAGCAATAAGTCCTTGTCACGGTCCATCCTTCGTCCTTCATCCGAAAGATTTTTCCGTATATCTCTGCGACGTTTTCTTCCGTTCGACTTAATCTAGTATAACTCTTTGTCTTCACCGCAGTATATTCTTCATCAGGACCCAAAGAGTATTTGATGATTTTAAATTTTTCAGAAATAATCATGGGCGGCTCATTGTAAGGAATCCCAAGTAGTTGACACTTTCTTTTGGTGAACTCTTCCTCGTTTTTATCAACAAACTTAAAATAGGGATCCTTAATCAAATAATCATCTAGTTCTTCAATCAACGACTCATTATTATTATCATCTTGAATCGCCTCCCATTCTCTTTCCAAATCATATTGTAACCGTCGACTAAGCTTCGTGAAATCATCAAACTGTTTATGCACCCATTCCCAGAAAGTAGTATCCGATGTTCCCTTAAGTCCTTTCAAGCGTTCAATTCTGCCCTTTTCTTGTATAGCCTCCGCCTTTTGTGGGCAGTCTTCAACATTATCGTACCACTCATAATCTTCAAAGGTTACATCGTTTCCAACCCGTCTCATCCCAATTATACTTCCCCCATTACAGGTTCCATCACTTTTATAATCACAGGTCGGCCAAACACTACTCCCGTCCTTGAAAACGAAGGGTGTACAGGTGTGATTAATGTGCGCAAATTCCCATGGTTTATCCCAAACCCATGGTACTTGATCATTCCATTCATAGTACCAGGTGTTTTTGAAATCGTCATAAGTCTTAAATCCTGGTAGTTCTCCAGTAAGCACATCATCGTCGACTTGAAGAAGGTAGTTAAATTCCTTGAACTGCTTGCACAAGGGTGTCTCATAATCGAACACATCAATGTCTATTCTGAATAACTTTTCAATGCCTTCATTGATTGTTGAATCATGAAGTGACGACCCATAATCGCTTTCTACTTCTTCATCTTCTCCTCTCATCCAATATACCCATAATGCATCCTTAGTAGCACGATCCATGCACTTATGGTTATTAAACTTACTAGCCAACCATTCTGAAAAATCAACATCGTGAGGATCGTGGTTAACGTCAAAGCAAACCTTTCCAATCATATTCTTTTTTATCTCCATGAACTCGTTAAATTGCTTCTTAAAACTCCGAGTCAACCATGAAGTCATAATCTCCTTGACTTCATTTGCAGGGGCAAATTCCGGACTACCATATTTGAGTTCTAGCCAATCATTTAGGGAGAGGTCTATCAATCTTACCAATTTCCCATGAAATAGTAACTCCGCCAAAGCATAATTCATGTCATTATCCTGATAGTTCTCATTCAATCCCCAGTACTGTTCGGAATAAGGCATGTAAGAGATTTGGGCATTGCCTCTACCACAGCTGTTGTTGCTTGAGTCCATGTACGCAAGATAGAATTTCCCATCATCTTCTTCGATAGTAGTCCAGTTCAATCCTTCGGCTTCAATGATAGGCCATAAGAGCGACAATTCTTCTCCAGTGTACCTCACAAATACATCATAAGAGAATACCTCTTTGTCAATGTTGCATAAACGCATGAATTCCTTAAAAGCAGCTTCAAGAGGAGTCTCCCAAGAGAATAAATCTGCATCGATCATGAGTACATTGAATGAATCCGAAAACAAGCATTCCTTAGCAAGATAACCGTTAACTGACATGTCTTCCATAGCAAAATCTGTCATCCAAGGTAAAATCATCAGTAGGATTTGTTCGCTAGAAGAGAAATTAATGAATATAGAAACGGATATAAGAATAAAAATAGCTGATATCTGCAGACGATGCGCCGTATCCAAAAAGTTGGATACGCCGTATCTTATAATCGTTAAAATTTAATCAGACTTTATCCAGAAAATAGATACGCCGCTTTAGAATTTAAGAATGCGCCGTATCGAATTAATTAATCAAAAATCAGCTTATCTAATTAAAATTAAATGCGTCGTATTAACGAAAGTTAATGCGCCGTATTTTCGTTAAGTTTAAAAATAAATATCGATTTTTGATTCAGAAAGATGCGCCGTATCGACAGAGATCGATACGCCGTATCTGTTTAATAATTCGCAAACTGTTTTTAATTAAAATAATAGATACGCCGTATCTGCTAAAGCAGATGCGTCGTATGGCGTTAACGTTTAGAATTTTTTTTTTTTTTTTTATCGAAAACAGATACGCCGTATCTGCTAAAGCAGATGCGTCGTATTACTTTATCGCTTAGAAAAATTTTCTTATTAAAAACAGATACGCCGTATATTGGGGAAAAGATGCGTCGTATCGAATTAATTAAACGCGTTGTATTTTTTTTAAAAATTAAACGCAATACGCCGTATCGGAGAGATCAGATGCGCCGTATCGTTTGATTTAGCACAGTACAACGATAGCAGAACAGAAAAATACGAAAAATAAAAACAAAAATTAAACACACAAACGAAAATAAACACACAAAAATAAAAGAAAACAATTAACACACAATACAACAAATATGCAAAATAGTACAATGATGCAATTAATCTAATAAAAAGAAAAAACTAATTAAAATACTAATCAAATTAACAGATAATAACAATTCACTCCCCGGCAGCGGCGCCAAAAACTTGATGCGCGTGATGTGTCGTTGCGGTTTAGCAGTTTTAATGCCTACTCAAGTTTTAAATTTATATTTAGCCGACTTATCAATAACACACACACTTAACGAGCAGTGTACCCGGTCAGTATGAAGATAATGGTAAGTAGAGTGTCGATCACTAAGAGTGGAACGTATTATCTCGTTATTCTAATCAGTATTTTAATATCCTAACGCAAGGGGGTTTTCAGCCTGAGAGACTGGCACGGCTTTGTTGCAATTAAATAATAAAATAAACCAATAGGCACGAATCAGCAAGTAGCACACACGTACACAGACAAATACTTGAGACAATAAGAGGGCTGTCCTTATGATTAAGTAGATTGTCACTTGTTTTATTGATAGCTTTATATGAAGTGTATGTAGTTAACCCTTTCTCGTTGGTCCTAATCTTATCGGCGAGTAAACCCTTAATGATTACTTATGTCTAAAAGTTATTCCTAAGTGATCAATTTAGTAATAACCGTGGGAGCCACATTATGTCCCGCAGTCAAATGCCCGCAAGCCACTAATAAACACAGAGGTTATCAATGCACTAATAAGTAGTAACCAAAGACATCAACATATAAACTTTAATTGATGGGAAAGCAAGTATTAAAGGGAGTGCAATCTTTCGTTGTCACATTACACAAGCCACCAATCCTGATGAATTAAAGTTTGCTAACACAATAAAACAAAACTACTTATTGAATTAAACACATGCAGCACCTTCTTACAGCTCTTGTATCTTTGATTTGGGTGTGTCTTGTGCTGCCTCCTTGACTGAATTCGTCCTTTGTTTCTCCTGTTCGAACTTCGGTTTTAGGTTTTCCGGAACTTGTAATTCGTCTGGTCTACGGGGTATTTATAGTTTCTGTCTGAGGGAAGATGCGGCGCATCTACTAAGTAGATGCGGCGCATGTACTTAACTTCGCGTGGGGTCCAAGATTATAATATTCAGGAATATTCGTACACCGCCAGAAGATGCGGCGTAACTCCATGATTAGATGCGGCGCATGTCCTCTTGTATCTTGGATCGTATCTGGTGATATCATGATAGAGATGCGGCGCATGTCGAGAGTGAGATGCGGCGCATCTGGAGCAGAATTGACTTGATCTTGTCCATGTCAGTAGACCTTCAACTTTATGCACGTTTTGCTCCATAATTAGTCCAAAATCGCTAAGTTTCACCAAATGCTTGTTTTTACCTGAGAATTACAAAAGTAAACGATTAAGTATCAATCCTCATACATAATATAGTAAAACAAGTCAAATTAATAGGATAAATGATAGTAATAAAATATACTTATTTGAGTTCATCAGTCCCCAATATCTCATGGGTCCATTTGGGTTAAACATTACATTATCATGGTTCATGTATGGATAAGTGTTCCATGGCATGTAATTGGGACCTTGATAGTTCCTAGACATGTTTTGGTTTCAATTATTTTGATAATGATGCTGTGAGTTAAAGTTACTCTTAGGAAAGGGGCGTTTGGGAAAACTAGTTTTAGGTCTCTGTTGAACCGTTTTAGTCCTAAACTCATTTTTAACTCAACCATTTCCTATTGTAACTGCTGGTTTCTGTTTGTTAACAGTTGTACTAGTGCTAGGTTTTCTAGTGACCTTAACGAACTCAGTACGGTCCGAAGTACAAACCTTCTGTTCATCAACAGTACCCGCGGACCCTTTGGCCATAACTGGCGGAACCAAATTTTTGGATCCGCCAGATCCGTGGGTGTCTGACTTTGTTGGAACTTAAGTTTCCTAATTTCATAAAACGTAGTCTGGTTTTATGATGAAGTAATTTTTGTATCTTCATTATCTCATCTGCACAACTTATATTTTTATCAAAACTTTTAAACTTAGAGTTTTGTTTGATAAGATCTTCCTGTGTAGTCTTAAGTGTTTCTAATTCTAGTTTAAGTTCTTGACATGAGACACATGTTTCTTTAGCACCTTTACCCTTTTCTAATCGTATCTCTTTTTATTTTAACCAATAGACTTTGTTTTCTAAAAGTGTCGTTTTGGTTTTTAAGAACTTATTTTTGTTTATGATTTTTAGAGTGATATCACATAGTTTGTTATATTCTATTTCTAAGGTTTCATCATCAATAGAAGAGTATGACGAGTCATAATGTACCTCTTCTGAGTCATGAGCCATGAGAGCAACTTCGTCGTTCTTAGGCTCGTCGTCATCACCTTCACTGTCACTCCAAGCTCCACTAACAAATGTTCTTTGAGACTTGTTCTTTGGAGGCTTTGGACATTCTCCTATTAGATGACCGGAATCCCCGCACCTAAAACACTTCCTATCTACTTTTCCTTTCCTATCATCACGGTCTTTCCGGAAGGATTTTTTTTCTTCACGAGGTTGTCTTACGAACTTTCCTCGTCTCCTAAAGAACTTCTTGAAATCTCTAACGGCCATGGCATACTCTTCGTCTTCGCTACCCGAACTAGACTCTTCATCATCACTTGACTCTACCCTAGCTTTTAAGGCAATGGACTTCATCTTCTCCTTTTTGCCTTTAACTATTTCTGAGTCTTTTTCCATCACCATCTCGTGCGCTTTGAGATTTCCGATGAGCTCGTCAAGTGTCATGCTTGAAAGATCCTTGGGTGCTTCAATAGCCGTCACCTTTGCTCTCCACTTCGGATGAAGTGCTCTAAGAAATTTCCTGACAAAGTTCTTACTAGAAAAAGATTCGTCAAGTGCTTTAAGAGAAGTAATTATAGTATTAAACCTAGCAAAAACACTATCAATGGTCTCATCTTCAGAGATAACAAATTGTTCATATTGTTGAACAAGAAGATCAATTTTGTTATCTTTGACTTGTGAGTTCCGTTGATGAGTGATAATCAATGATTGCCAAATATCCTTAGCCGTTTTACACATAAAAAATCTTTCATATTCTTTCTTAGGTAAGGCATTATAAAGCATCATTTTGGCTTCATTATTTTTGGCAATCAACTTTTTTTGTTCATCACTATGACGAGTAAGAGAAGTACCCTCATCCTGACCTCCTGATATATTTGATATAGGTTTATTATCACCTTCTACAACAATATACCATAAATCTATATTCTTTGACTTCACATAAGTTTCAAAGCGGTTTTTCGAATATATAAAACTATTTGGTTCAAATAGTGGTGGTCTTTGCATAGATTGCCCTTCTTTGAAGTTTTCAAAATCCATTGATCGTTTCAAGTTTTAAAATACAATATATTTTAAAAATCTTGAGTAAAGTAGCTCTGATGCCAATTGTGGAAAACTAGAAGGGGGGTTGAATAGTTTTTACCATTTTTAAATTTAATTCGCTTTGAGACTTAACGTGATTTCAAGTTAAGGCACACAAATAAACAATATAAGTAATGCAAGTAAGGAAAAGAACAATCAAACCACAACACGGAGATTTATAGTGGTTCGGCTACAAGGACTCTCTTCCTTGCCCTACTCCACTCCTCGAGCCTCTAACTCGAGAGTTTTTCTTCACTAAGAAACAAGCTCCCTTCTTGGCGAAGAAAACCTTTACATACGTCGCTTACACCTTTTTCCGGTACTAAGCTAAATACCGGGTTCTAGTTCAAGGTAGAACCAACCTTACGTCGCCTATACAATTTTCGACACTAAGCTAGATGTCGAGTTCTTTACAAGGGTTCAACCACTCCCGACACTCTATGTGTTTTGAGGACTAAAACACTAACCGATCACTACTGAATGAATGGTATGACAATGATGTGTGAACTACTAACTAATCACACAGAAGCTACACTAACAGGATTGCAACACTTTGTTGATCCTTGATGCTTGATCTCTTTGCTACAAAAGGAAGATCACTTAGAATAAAATGAATGAATGAATGGGTTAGTAATATACAAATGAATGAATATGTAATTTATGCTATATGAGTGATAAGAGTGCTTGAATGATCAGCTAGCTATTTATAGGCAAAACTGACCAGACAAGTGGCGGATCCGGCGGACCCAAATTATGGGTTCCGCCCATATACCTGTTTGGTTCCACGGGGACATGCCAGCTAAGACCTTACCATATCTTTCCATATCTTGCCAAGTCTTGTCAAGATCTTACAAAGTCAACTCCTTAGCTTCAAGATCTTTCCAAAATATATTACAAATCTTCCAAGATATATAAAGATTTCCTAACGAGGTATGCCATGATGTCATGTGTATATTTCTATTTTTAAGAAACAAAAATAAACATGTAAATGTAAATATGTATGCAATGTAATTCCTAGTGATCATGTGATATGTAAATGTGTTTAAAAAGTTTGTAACTTATAAATGTAAAAGACTTTAACTTATTTTATGCTTTGCTAAAGATAAACCTTATAATTGTCATGAATAAAATAAAGCATAGATCGTAAAATATAAATAACGTTTTTAGGACGATATTTGTATTAACACTTGCCACTTCATTACAGCTTCTACCTTTGAAGGATCAACTTTAATACCACCGGAATTAATAACGTGACCGAGGAATTGAACTTCTTGTAACCAAAATTCACATTTTGAGAACTTGGCGTACAACCTTTCTTTCCTCAATGTCTCAAGAATCTCCCGTAAATGTGCGGCATGTTCCTCCTTACTCTTTAAGTAGATAAGAATATCATCAATGAACACTATGACGAATCTATCCAACATCGGTCTACATACGCGGTTCATGAGATCCATGAAAACCGCAGGCGCGTTTGTGAGACCAAAGGGCATAACCGTAAACTCATAGTGCCCATATCGGGTCCTAAAGGCCGTCTTAGGAATGTCTTCTTCCTGAACCTTCAATTGATGATAACCCGAACGGAGATCGATCTTCGAAAACCACCTTGCACCTTGAAGTTGATCAAAGAGATCATCGATTCTTGGTAACGGATACACGTTTTTGACCGTGACGTTGTTCAATTCACGGTAATCAATGCACATCCACATACTACCATCTTTCTTCTTAACGAACAAGATTGGAGCTCCCCACGGTGAACTACTAGGGCGGAGCTAGATGATAAGGAGTTTTTGCAATAGGTGTGGCACCCGGAATGAGATCGATACATAATTCAACTTGCCTTTCGGGTGGAATACCCGGCAAATCTTCCGGAAAGATGTCACAAAATTCATTTACAACTTGAACATCGTTGATGCTTTTCTTTTCGAAGCTCGTATCTACCACGTGAGCCATAAAGGCATAACAACCACGCGATAAATATCTCCTAGCCTTCATCACGGAGCATAACTTTAATTCACCCTTCCTTTTATCGCCATAAATAATCATTTCACGGCCGCTAGGATTTACAACCCGGATGATCTTTTGGCTACATAGGATGGCTGCATTATATTTGTCAAGCCAATCCATGCCAATAACAATATCAAACTCCCCGAGCATTATGGGAATTAAGTCAATCTTAAAGGCATTATCATCAATCTCTATCTCTACGTCTCGATATAGATTAGATACAACAACAACTTTACTATCGGTTATTTCGACTTCGAGGGGTATCGGAAGTTTAACTAGTGGGGTGGTTAGTTGCTTGCTAAAATTATAAGATACGAAGGACACACTAGCACCTGAATCATACAAAACTCGAGCGGGTACGGAATTAACAAAAAGAATACCTGTGATAACATCGGACCCCGATGTGGCTTCTTCGGCACTCATCTGATAAATTCGAGCTTTTGGTTTTGGAACTTCCACTTTTTCATCTTTGACGGTTCTCAATGGCTTTGCTTCAATTACCTTTGGGTTTGGGCAATCCTTCAACCTATGCCCTATTTCATTACACCCGTAGCATACTATCATTGGTTTGGTGCAATTTTTACTTTGATGGTCTAGAGCTCCGCACTTGTAGCAACCCGGCGTATTACGCCTACATTCTCCAAGATGAAACTTATGACACTTCGGACATGCCACCTTAGTCTTGGTTCCCACACCTTTCTTGCCATGATCGAATTTAGTATTCTTCCCATCTCGATCTACAAACTCTTGCTTCCTCTTTGGTTCCTTAGCCTCTATCTCCTTTCTCCTTAGTAAGTCCGCTTCTCTCACGCGAGCTCTACTCAAAAGGTCTTCCAAGGTAGTACATTTAAACGGCGAGATTATATCCGAATATCATCTTTACGCATCCTTTGGAATTTGTCAACTTTAAGCTTCTCATTACCATGGTATTCGGGACAATACGGAACCATATCATTGAACTTTCTCCATAACTCATTCACTGTCTCATTGGTTTGAGTAAGAGAATGGAATTTCTCCCGGATTTTATCAATCTCTTCAACCGGAGCATATTCGGCACTAAACAACTCCTTAAATTCCTTCCATGTACATGCTTCGGCCCAAGGTTCACCCTTCTCACAAACCTTCCCCTCCCACCAAGTTTTAGCGCTATTACGAAGAAAGTTAGTAGCATAGATGACCTTCTTCCTTTTCTCACATCCACTAGTACGGAAAGCACCCTCTACAACAGTAATCCACCTGTTACTAACAATCGGGTCGAGAATACCGGTAAATCATGGTACATCACAAGCCGTGAAGTCATAGTAAGTAGCTTTGTCACTCTTGGGTTCTTTTGCTATTCCGCATTCCTTCTTGAATTCTTGAAATTTTTCTTTCATCAACCCCCGTAGATTTTGTGTTGTTTTCTTAACATAGTAAGGCATTGATCGCTTAATAGCTTTACCTACCCTTTTCGCCAACATTGAGTCTAGGGTTTTTATTTCCTCTTCCGTGAAACCTCTAAAGTTAAGGCTTCCGGAGCTAGAAGAGGAAGAACTTTCATAGCCTTTTTCGTTGTCACCCGCATCGCTTGCCGGAGATTCGGCATGTTTGGAAGACGTGGCTTTCGTAGCTTCTTTAGGATGTGGTGTATCCATTACTTCTTCTTACTAAAAATTTTAACGAATCATACATCAAGCACAATCATATACATAGTTGATGCATGAATGACATTTATATCCACAAGCTAATCACCCTAGAGTTTATCACCCATGTATAGCCTAAATGATTTCAATCTCACATATGTATCATATTTTTATCACTACGGTGGCCAGGCGTAATCATAAAAATACTTAACATATGTGTTCTCGAAGTCACCCAAACAATACACAAATAACAAACACCGTTACTAAACGTGTCTCTATAAGGCCTAAGTCTAAGAAATCCTAAGGTGAAATCCTAAATCTCTTAGACAAAAGCTCTGATACCAAGTTGTAACACCCCTTGAAACGACACGACTAAAAATGTGAATTTTTTTTCGCAAAAAGTATACCCGAAAACTGACCCACTGTCATTCTTTTACAAGCTGATAAAAATCTATAAACATCTGGACCTTGAGACTATTTTTAAATAAAACTAAACTCAATTACCTTCGAAATGATAGGTGGCACGACCTGTGACGAATTACGGTTAAAAAGATAAGATTTTTTGAAAACCGACAAAATCTGTCCACAGTTCCACTTCCAAACCGAAATTTAGAGTTTTGGTTCCAAATTTCACATCCAAACCGAAATTTGGAGTTTTGGTTCCAAATTTCACTTCCAAACCGAAATTTGGAGTTTTGGTTCCAAATTCCACATCCAAACCGAAATTTGGAGTTTTGGCTCCAAATCTCACATCCAAACCGAAATTTGGAGTTTTGCACTCCAAACACCCCATTTTTTTTGCATGCCTCTTTTGTACACTTTTTACCCATTTTCCGGAAAACGACTTCTGTTACTCGGAAAGACACTAAAACTTCCAGAATTTATCAATACATCATTGGGCTCATAAAAATGTAAAGCTTGGACATATACATCAACCATAGACGTGACTCTTAGAACGGAGGAAAAAGTCTATTTTGACCCATTCAACCCAATAGGTGAAATTCACTAAATATTCATGCAAGCACTTATCCAAAAGCATAATTTATCCTTATATAGATCAAAGAACATATACAATACTACTTAACCCATTACTTTACAAAAATGGGTAAAAAGGGCTATTGCCAAATGCCCCTTAAATGTTGACTTTCACCTTAAACCAAATTCAAGCTTGACTACCCAATATTTACACAAACTCATACCATGACCAAAACATAACAAGGACCACAAAAGACCATGACCATGAAAACGGAATTATACCAAGACAATAGAAGACTCTCGAGGCTTCCAACTTCAATTGCTTGGTCCAAAAGATGAGCTTCTACTTACCTTCTACTACCACCCTACTTCTTTTTCTTAGTCCACAAGCTAGGCCAAATCCTTACCCTTGTTTCCTCCACTTGTACCTACAAAATCATCATTAACTACAACCGTAAGCGAAAACGCTTAGTAAGTATATAAGACATAACAATCATTACATTCATAAGATTAGTGGTTAACACCAATCATAACTTTACCATGGAGCATAAAATAACATTATCACTTACCTTAATCAAGCAAGGAATAACATAACATTTACATAACTAGCATTGGATCCAAGCTAAGTAACATTAACAAGCTCCATAAACAAGATACCTTTAAACATCAATAACATTCGCATAATAATCATTAAACAAGTTATATCTATATATACTTACCTCAATCCCACAAGCTTTCTATATGATTTGCTCACTTACACTACTCTTGCTCCTATACCACAATTAACTCTAATTAGAGGCTAGCCAACTAGTCAAGATCATCATAATCTACCTTTACTTATCTCACTCTTTCTTATCATCTTATCCCCAAATCCATGACTAAGAAATGAACACTTACTTGTGGTGTTGATTAGCAATTAAGACCTCCTAGTAGCTTGGTGATCCTTCAAGATAGCAAATTATAACTTGGATGACAAAATGTGTTTCCCTCCTCTTCTCCTTCTATTATACGCCACACACACACCCACACTCTCTTGACTCTTCCCACATTTTCTAGACTTATCTAAGATAAGATATTTATCCAGGTTAGGTGTAGGTTTGATTGTTAGGCAAGGTTAGTCCCTCAAGTCCTATATTTCTTATTTGAAACCCACACTTACTACATTTAACATAATAGCACCTATAACTAGTATTATAATATTATATATATACTTACATGGCTTGACAATATTACCTTTCCGAGTTTCAGGTGTAATATAAACTGTCTAAGGTAGGGGGAAACGAGCCGAGCCAAACCCGAGCCTGCCAGAGCCGAGTCGAACCCGAGCATGTCAGAGCTCGTGCTCGTTTCGAGCCTCATATTTTGAGCTCGAGCTTGGCTGGTGAAAATTTGCAAAAGCTTGAACCCGGCTCGGGCTCGACTAACTTATATAACATGTTGAATGATAGAAAACTCGAAAGCTAGTTAATCACACTAGGCTCGAGCTTTTTTTTAAGCTCGTTTATACATTGTTATATGTATAAGAAATATACATGCGAATATAATTTAAGATTCGTTTAGGCCCGCGAGCCTAATCGAGCTTTATATGTAAAGCTCGGGCTCGAGCTCGGTTATTAAACGAGCCCAAACTTAGGCTCGAATCGGGCTCGAGCTCGTTTAACCTCGGCTCGTTCGAGCTTTTTACCAATCTAATCCCGAGCTTTTCACGAGCGATTCGGCTTGTTTTCACCCCTAGCCTGAAGTTACTGGCCCAACAAATATTTTTTTGGGCCAAAATGCTTTATGGGTCTGCGTAAAAGGGGGGCTTAAATGGTTCGAAAAGTACAAGGTTCAAACCCCCTCTTAAATGGTAAATCGTAAAAATGTTATTTTTAAATGGTAAATCGCAAAAAATGTTTTCATCATATATCCTACTTTGTTCGATCGATAAGGAACAAGATTCAAACCCCCTCTGCAAGTAGTTGATTTACTTCTTACCTAATAGGTTAAGCTGTTAGTTAAATTAGACATTTTTCACAAAGAAAACCTAACACACAAGCACACTCCTAATTCGTACGTTCTAACACACTAATTTAAACCACACATTTGTCCCTAAACTTGAATCCAGAATCTCTCATTACTAAGGACATTAATATTACACCGTATGTCGCTAAGATAAAGGCCTGTTAATTAGTGGCCAGTTTAGACATTAGTTATAGTTTTTAAACTTAATTTACGAGCAGATGTAAATTGTAATTTGTATAATCACCAAAGTTTATATATACCACGTATAATTTGTTCCAAAATGTTTGAAATTTGATAGAAGAAGAAATGTTTTTGTTTATCAAAATGAATTGAGTCTTAAAATTGTAGCTGGCTAGAACATGTAGATATGACTTCTAAATGGTTAACAAGTAGAACATGTAAATAAATTAGGTATTCTACTAAAAACCACTTTGTATATACACTAACAAAACTTTTGTGTCATCTTTCGTTTTACAGGTATCCTCGTTTTTAATCATCCTAAACCCCACCTTTATAGCGACATGTCAATAGAGTTGTGTCCCCTCTAGCAACCCTTTAAGCCGATCAGAGTTATAAGCTTCTTGGGCTCATAGTCATGATCAGGGGTGGTACCAGGAAAAAACAACTGAGGGGGCAAACTCAAAGTAATAAAGCATGCATTACATATCATCATAAAATACTTGAAGTGCAGCAAACTGCAGTTACATAGCATTTTAACGTCTTTCTTAAAAGCAAAAAAAAGTTAAATATCGTCTATCAAATTGCGATAAAAAAGGTGACATAACGTAATTCTAAATAAAAGTAACAACAACATCTTATCATTTCTTGAGCAAAAGATCACGACGATTCTCAGTTATTTGTCTATCCGTATAACAGCCTTCTGTAGTTCTGTTCTAAACAAGTTGAGCATAGCCTAAGAGCAAAGGGTGTGTTAACACAAGGTTAAAGTTTCACCCACTGCCACGTCAGCGCCACATCAACTTTAACCTTTTCACCTTTAACAAAAAAAAAAAACACCCCTTATCATAACTCAACATTAACTCAACTTTAATTTAAATATTTTCAAATTCAACCCCTAAACTAAAACTAATACTTCATTTAATAAATAACATAATATCTATACTACATATAATAGAGGGATGACTCTCTCTCTTAATTTTAAGACTTACAACTTTAAAAGCTTAGGGTACAACACTTTACAACATAAAAACACTCTCTTTCTTAGTTTTAAGTGAGCAATTAATGTGGTCCAGATATTTAATGGAGTTATTAAAACACCCCCTATATAAAAAATACAAATTATCAAGCATTCTTTACAACTATTTAAAGCACAAAGACAGCTAAAAAAGCAATATCAAACACATACAATTAATACACTATTTAATTCACCCTTTCACTAAAATATACAACCATTTTATCGCAATTTACAATCTAATCAAACTAAGCAAAGAACTAAAAAATACACCCATCAAAGATTGTAAAATAAATATTACGAAGTGGTTACCAACCATCATCGACAGCCAACAACTACAATACTATACATTACACAACCAAAAAGCAACAACAACATCTATCACACCTCCTCAACCAACAGTCAAAACACATCTCATAAGTCAACAACTAAAACAATAAAAAGAATCCATTCAAGCGTCAAAAAATAAGAGAGAACAAAACAAACAAGGAATCGGGTTTGTTTTTCAAAATAATCAAAGAACTTTAAAGATCCAACAAAAACCAACATCGATATGTCACATACTCGAAATACAAAACTAAAGATCTCGGGTTTCATCCTTTCAAGAAAAGATCTTTGAACATCTAACCAAAAACCCTTCATAGATCTTTGAAAAACATTCGAGCAAGAAACTTTACCTGATACTTCTTTTGAACAAGATCTTAGACGAATAACAAGAAAAAAAAATCGTCATTTGTTTCAAAAACCAAACAACATCACAAACTCCATTTTGAATACAATAAAATATAATAGGGTGTTCAGTTTTGGTTTAGTGTGTAAGATTGATAGAGAAGACAAAGGAAGTGGTTGTGGTGTGAATTGAAAGAATAAAAAGGGAGGCGTGCTATTACTTTAGAAGTGTTAGATATATTAGGTTTATGAGATTTGGGTTGGACATTCACTTGGGCCAAAGATTAAATTCGGGTATTGTGTTTCTCTTTTTTTTTTTTTTTGACCAAGTTAGTACAAAGAAATATAAAGGGCCGAATTTTCTGTATTAGTTTTTTTGTAGCCTGACTTTTGTTTAGGCTACTTGCGAATGTAATGAAGTTTATTACTTACGAATGTAGTGTTATCCGAATATTGGTTTAACATTTCGAATTGGGCTTAAACCAGTGATAATTATGTGTATATTTTTATATCGTTTAAAATGGAATGAAGTTTATTACACCGGTTTTTAGCTACTTGCGACTACAAGACACAATCAATCACGTTGAACTATTATCTCCAACTAGTGATAATTATGTGTATATTTTTATATCGTTCAAAATGGAATGAAGTTTATTACACCGTTTTTAGCTACTTACGACTACAAGACACAATCAATAGCTTTGAACTATTATCTCCACATTTTATTGACTGTTGCATCCATATTGTTGCAACATCACGTGGGTGCACTGAAATCTTTATATGAAATAGTATGCTATTGCTTCAACATATTACAACAAAAAACTATGTTTTTCTATAAAGTTATTGTCACGGTAAACATATAATAGCAAAATATTGTTCGCCAAAAATTTTAATCGCAGGGTACCCGTCGCCGCAACGCGCGGGTACCCTGCTAGTTAAAACTTAAACATTAGAATACGAATTTAAAAAAAAAAAAAAAAAAAAATTATAACGAACAAAAAAAAAAGAAATACGGAATAATAAAAACATGACATAAAGAACTACCCATTTGCGTGATCCATCATCGTAGCCCAGTCCATTAAGAAATAAGCCATCCATGACCCAATCCACCACAAAATTATAACTGGTTATAACTTAAACACACTTTGTTATTACTTCACTTTACTCTAACCCTACAACACACACAACACACACATAGATGTGTCCGCCCCCATCTCTAATATCTCTCTCTCTCTCTCTCCCAATTCAATCAACACTCATCACCTTTATCATCCCAAACCGATCAAATCTTCATCTCATAGTCGATCTCATCTCCATCATCGTCAATCTTCAAACTGAATATCACAAATCCAAGGTAAGGTTCGACATATGAACGAATCAAAGAAAGATGGTAACACAATTCTTATACATCTTTCTTTTTGTTTCGGATATGAAATGAAAATTTATTGATCCGTAAAAGGAATTTTATTTTATTTTTATTTTTTTTTATTATTATTATTATTTTTAACGCAATGGCTATATATCCGTTGAGGGGGTAAAAGTTATTTTTTTTAATTCAAAATAGGTTTAACGCTGCGTTAAAGGTTTAACGCAACCCTTTAACGCAGCTTTAACGTGGCTCGATGGTGTGGTTAACGCATGTTTAACGCTGCAATGTGAAGGGTTTAACGTAGCTTTGCGTTAACAAACCCTTTGCTCTAAGATATAAATTATTATATCACTCAACATAAACATAAAGAAGAGAACCCAAGTCGTAACAAGCCATGAACCCAACTCGTAACAAGCCATGAATGTATATTCTGATCACTCAACAAGTCTCTTTTCATTCTCATATTTCAATCTTGCTAAACTGTCATACAAACCTCCTTTTCATTCCCACATTTCAATCTTGCTAACCCTGCCCCTCATTGTTTTAACATACATATAATCCTTTTACAATGTGGTAATCTTAAACCTTTTATACCTTTGTTTCTAAAGTTTGTTCATTTGTCTTACGACTGTGATTGTAGGAGCATCTTTGAGTTTTCTTTTCTCAGGTAACTAACAATCATTATCACCAACTAACTAACTGTGGTGTTGCAATGTATAACCAAAAGCAGTGATGAATTATAGTCGATTGCAAAGTTATGTAGGCAACTAAGAATAACCCCTAAATTGGCTTAAATGGCTATTGCCTTAAACTCTCAAATACACAATCCGGTCACAAAGTGACACAATTACACAAACATATGAACATAGTATTAAATCAAAGCCTCAGGATTCATGTTAAAAAACAACAATCCTAAAGAGAAACGTGCAAATTTATAAACCTTAAAATTAACAAATTGGAAAATTTACCTTTTCACTTTGAGTTTCCTTCTTCCAATAATTTTGATCATGAAAAATTGAAACCAAACATTTTTGTATTTGTTAGTTTATGGATATAAAATTAATAAAGTATGACCGGATTCGAACACGAGATTTCGGGATTGCACACTTTACGTATAAGTTTTAATGTTTTAATAATTAATATAATAAGTTATGTTTAATTATTAAATTCACAATAAACGACTAAAGAGTGTTACGTAATTAATGGAATTGACTAACGGTCGGTAAATGTCAACGGGATATGATGAAAATGAAACAAGATGAGAGAAGGTTCTAGAAATCCTCTCTTGGGCTTGTTTATGGCCAAACAATGGAATCCCACATCGGAAACCATTGTAAACTTGATCTTAACCATAAGGGTATAAATACATCCCTATGTATTCATCCCTTGGTACACTTGATTTCAATAGAAGGCCAAACTTCTTCTTTTCTCCTCTCTTGTTCATAGGTCGACGAGTGAAGCCCCAAGAAAGGGATTTGCGAGTAACCTTGAGCATTACAAAGTGTTTGATTAATCTATTGTGATCAAGATCCTAGCTTTTCTCATTGAAACGCTTGTAATACGTGTGTACAAGAACGAAGGACAAACATACTTTCGTTTGTGATCTTTTCCCTATTCGACTAAGGAGTAGTCGATTTTACTAAACCCTAATTTAGGGTTTTATTGGTTCTTGTTTGATTGATTTCTTGTTTCGCTTGAAATCATTAAGGTAAGCATATTCTTTTAATTCGGCTAATTATATTACAAGTATTTGATCTTTACTTCCGCTGCATGCTTTGATGATGTTTACATGTTTATGTATAATTGTTATGATATAAAATTTCAACAGTGGCATCATGAGCCGTTAATACTGTGTAATTAATTACCGAAACACATAAAATTGGATCTTTAGTGATTATTACATGTTTATGGTTTTCTAGGGTTTTAAAAATTTGTAAACCCTAATTTTTTATAATAGGGTCGATTACCCTAATTTTTTTATAACTAGGGTTTTATTTTGTAGAACTTGTAGAAACCCTAGGATGCATGTAATTTTTTATGTGATTATTAATGAATATTTGTTACATGTCATTAATTGATATGCGATCCTTATGACTTGATTATTTTTAATAATAAGTGCTATGTGAGAATCCATGATGAAAACATGCATGTTTTGTCATGGATTATATATTGAAGTTGATGTAATTGTTACGTATTTTGAATTACATGTTATTATTATGCGATTAGAATTAATTAATTAGGGTTTTAGTAATAAAATTGTATGACATGTTTAATTACTAAAAATTAATTAATTCTGTAATTAGGGAAGACCTAAAATTGGGGAAGACCCTATATGAATCGTTATAATTAAATCAGTTATGTGTGTTATTGTATATATTTATCGAAGGACTTACGCAACCAATTAATTGGTGTATGTGGTCCATTGGTACCTAGCTCGAAAACCAATGGGAGTCTTAGATCAATATATACATGTTAATTGATTTGTTTAGCATGTACATTATTTAAGTCATTTATTTTTATTAATTGAGTATTTGTTTATATATGTTTGTGACATGACTGTAAGCAAAAGGGTAATTTTTGCAATAGAAAATAAACTGGACTTAATAATGGTGAAATATGATTTTAAGCTTTAAAATCTTAAACTTTTAATTGATTGATGCAACTGTACCAAAAATGGTCGAACGACGGACATAATTTGACAAACTATAAGGTGGGTTTAACACTAGTACAGATTTGGCCTACGGTCACACCAAAAATGTGTGACTATATGCATATAGTCACACATGTTTTTTTGGGTGTGTGAGACAAAAAGTCGCGCCACCATAGGTGTCATATGGTCACATTGTTTAGTTTGTGACCGTTTTCATTGAAAAAGAGTGACCAAAACTCGAATATGTGTGACCTATTAGGCACAAGTTTTGTTGGATTAATCATTTTTGTGTGACCGTAAACACTTTATAGTCACATGAATATATAATAAATGTGACGTTTGTGATGATTTAGTCATACAACGTGTGTTGTTTTTTTGGAGTTAGTCACATACAATTTAAAAAACAGTGGCCAAAAGTGTGAATAAGTGTAACCATATGCTGTTTAAAGTGAAGAAATGTGTATTTTGTGTGACTATTGTTCATCCAATGGTCACTTGAATTTTATGTTTGTGTGGCCTTTTGTAATATTTAGTCACACAAAACATGTTTGTTTTGGGTATTTAGTCACATACAATTAAGCAAAAAGTGGCCAAAAGTGTTAATAAGTGTGACCATATGCTGTTTAAAGTGAAGAAATGTGTATTTTGTGTGACTATTGATCATCCAATGGCCACATGAATTTTTTTTTTGTGTGGCCTTTTGTAATATTTAGTCACACAAAGCATGTTTGTTTTGGGTATTTAGTTATATACAATTAAGCATAAAGTGACCAAAAATGTTAATAAGTGTGACCATATGCAGTTAAAAGTGAAAAAATTTGTATTTTGTGTGACTATTGATCATCCAATTGCCACATGAATTTTTGTGTGTGTGGCCTTTTGTAATATTTAGTCACACAACGAATTAAGCAAACAGTGACCAAAAGTGTTAATAAGTGTGACTATATACATCTTTTAGTCACATTTAAGAAATCAATATATATCAAAACAAATTCAAATATATATCAAAACAAATTCAAATACAATAAAATTGGAATGTATATAACTGAACCACTAATACATATCAGATAAGCAGTACTAACTATATGAACCAACAGTACTAACTTATAACTAACAGTTGTAACTAATACACTAGCAGTACTAACAGTTGTAACTAATACACTAGCAATTTCAACGAGGGCTTCATGTTCTTCGTCCAACCTTTTTATCTTTTCTCTGCATATTCACATTAGCATATTACCTGCATATTCTGCATGTTCTGTTTAGGAAGCAATTACATCTAATTACCTGCATATTCACATCAGCATTCCTGTTCAATAGCAATTCAGCAACATCGATATGGCCACGGTCAACAGCCCAATGCATAGGTGGAACAAAATGAGCCGACTGTCTGGACCCTTATGATAAAATGGTCTCAAAACGGGCCATAAAATGTGAAACATAGTGGACTCTTTTGGGTGTGTTAGGATCTCTGGGAAATAAGGTTTCATTGTTGCTGCCGATAGTGTAAAGCTGGTTCCTGCCGATAGCTTTGGTTCCTGCTGAAAGCTCATTGCTGCCGATAGTGTTATCTTGTTTCTGCCGATAGTATTGTTCCTGCGGATAGTGTTATTTATTATTCGTATATTTAGAATGTTTGTTAAGATTTATTTTTAGAAGAGATTGTTGTTTATCTCTTCACAAGTTTACTTGTAGAACGGATTAGGGTTAGGTCATCTTGTTAGTATAAAAGATATATCCGTCTATGAGTTTAGGTACGCCTTTAACGCCTTGAACATTATCAATATTCAATATCACAATTCTTAGTTCATAGTTTGATCCATAGAGGATCATTGTTTCTTTAGAGTTTTCTTCTTTATAATACTTGCTGTTTAGTTTCCGCATAAACACTTGTATTGCAGAGGTTCTTGTTTATACCAAGCTCAATCAAGCTACTAATCAACAACAATCATATCTTCATTCCAACCTTCTAACATCAATCTACCTAATCCCTATCATCTATTCCATCTTCTCTTTACCCTTACCCAAATTGTCAGGCATGAACCTCTTTCCTCTCTGGCGAATGATCTCTTCATAAACATGGGGGACTGCAAGTGCCAAGATGACTGGCCGTGGTTGTCTTTGTTCAGGGGGTGGCTTTGAAGAGCTTGAGGTAGTTGGCCTCTGATGAGTTCTGGATCGTGTCCTTGAAGTTGGTTGGATTGGTTGTGAAGCAGGGATTCTTGATTGAGGAGTTGGATTGGTTGGTTGTGGTTTTGGGTTGCTTGATTGTGAAGCTGGCTGGGTTGGCTTGGGAGTGGTTCTGGTGGGATTCTTCCTTTGTCTTGGATCTTTGCCTTCACGTTGTCGATTGTGTCGACTCCTAGGGTTTGGTTTTTCTCGACTAGTACCTTCTTGATGTTTAGCCTTGCCTTTTGGTACCGGTACTTTATAGAAAGCTACAGTTGTTCTCTCCATCTCTTCAGCAAGCAGAGCTTCAGTTTCCTTCATCTGTCTTCTGTCCTCATCTGTTAAAGGAAAATTGGGAGGGAAAGTCTCCCATTCACCCTGGTAATACACCAAAGACTTCAACTCTGATGAATCTTCGTCATCAGAGCTAAAGTACTCAAAAGAAGAAGGGGTAGATGGAAGAGGATCAGATGAATCCTCCTCAACCTTGGCCTTACCTTTGGTTCTAGAGGATGATGCTGTTTTGGGGAAGTAGTTGTTCCATCCTGAGTCTCTAGAGGAGGAAGAATCTGATGAGATTTCGATGATTGGATGTTTGGATGAACTCATAATGTGGCTTGTTTTGGAGATTTTGTTTGATTTGTGGTAATAAAGGGTTTTGTGATGATAAAGTTATTTGATTTGAGGGGTATATAACGATATGGAGATTAGTGCAAAATTTATTGATGGTTGGTATTGAGAGTTAATTCGGGTAAGTTATTCTTAATGACTAAGTTCGGAAGGTTGACTTTGGTCAAACCACCTCATTCCTGCCGAATGGTCAAACCTCCTATTGCTGCCGAATGACCAAATGTTTCTGCTGAATGGTCAAACCTTCTCAATTTAATTGGTCAATGTTACGTGCATTGAATTGCAGCAATTTAAAGTGTTATTTTTGGCAACACAACGCATAATTGCACATCTCTCATCTCAAATTCTCAAAAACCTCTCAAACCCTAATTTTCCCATTTTCAAACCCTAAATCATTTCTACAACGCAATGACAACAACTCTTCGTTACAAGGATGATCATAACAAGGTGGCTTATTTGGAGTCTTCTTCAAGAAGTGTTGGTTATGATGAAGTTCTAGCATTTCTTCGTGGGTCATCTATTCGTTATGCCCTCACATATTGTCCAGTGACGGTATATGATTCATTGGTCAAACAGTTTTGGAGGACTGCTAAGGCAAGACACATCGTGGGAAGGGAAGTTGATATTGTTGCTACCATTGATGACCAGGAAGTGATTGTTAATGAGGAGTTGATTCGAGTTCAGCTTCAATTTCCTGAGGAGCAAGGGGAATTTGATCTTTCAAGGCAAGATATTACTGATGGTATGGCAGCTATAGGGTATCCTGTTACTGGAAGTTGCACCTTCTTGAAAAGTAGGTTGTCTCCTCAATGGAGGTTTCTGATTCACACTTTACTCCAGTGTCTTAGTGTTAAGTCAGGTGGTTGGGATCAATGTCCAAGTCCTATTGCATCTGGTCTAGTCTGTTTATCTCAGGGTAGGATCTTTAATTGGGCAAAATATATTTTTGAGGGAATGATTGAGAATCTCAGTAATGGTAAAAACAGCTTTTTGATGTACCCTAGATTTCTTCAAATCATCTTAGGTATACAGACCATTAATACATCCCCTAAGATTATAAATAGGTTGACTGCCAAAATGTTTGCCCTGATGAAGATGAACTTTACTGGCCAACATTTGCCTTTGTTGCCTCATATGTTACACAACCCTGATCCTGCTGATATCCCTGATCCTGCCGGAAATCCTGATCCTGCTGAGAATGTCAATATCCCACAATCACCTAATGCAACTGAGCAAGAGACTTCAGTTGCTGCTGATGCATCTGCATCTATTGCTGCTGATGATCCTTTACCACCATCACCCAGACCAGTAACACCTACACCTGAGCCTAATGACAATGTTGAATCTAATGATCAGACCATCTCAGCTGATACACCTATTATCCAGCCATCTCCTTCTGTGGAATTACCCTCTTCTTCAAGGCTTTCATCACCCAGTCCTACTAGGCAGCCATTTAGTTATGACACCAATGCAGGGGAGGGATTTAATGTTTCTCCACCCAAAGTCAGTGAAGCTCCTAATACTTCAAGTGTTCCTGCTGGTGGAACTGAGGATGCTATTGATCTGTCCCAGTTACTTGACAGATCTGTGAAGAAAATCGAGGCATTGGAGTCAGAACTTAATGAGACAAAAAGGATTTTCAGTGAGAAAGTGAAGAATTTGGAAAAGGAGCTCAGGGATTCTAATGAAGCTTTTAGTAGAACTATCCAAGAACTAAATGAAAAGATCAGCATATTGGAGGGTAGTCATGTGCAAAAGAAAAGAAGGGTTATTCTTTCTGAGTCTGAGGAAGATCAGGATGATATGATATTTGATGGGCTCAATGTTCTAGCATCTGTTTCTCTTGATGGTGCAAATACTGAAGTACCTACAACTTCTGAGCACAACATCACTCCTCAAGTACAGGTCTCCACTGAAGCAAGGACCACAGCTGATGATGTCTCCATTACTGCCGATGTCTCCATTGCTGCTGATGTCTCTGCTGTTACTGCCAATGTTGAAAATATTTCTTCTGCATCTAAGGCTCCTGTTACTACTGTTGGAAGTTCATCTGTTGCTGCTGAAAGTAACATCATTCCTGCTGAAGCAACTGAAAATGATGAAGAGATAGCTGCAAAGATGCATGAACAGGAAATTGCTGCTGAAGAAGCTAGATTAGTTCAGCTTGCTCAAGATGAAGAGATTGCAAGACAATTGTCTGTTGATGAGAAGAATGTTGCTGAGATTATAAATAACCCAAGTTCAGATGATCCTTCTTCAGAAGTGTTTAGTGCACAAGTTGAATATTTATTGAACACTGACATGATTATTAGAGCTCATGGGTTTATGGTTCTTCAAATGTCAGAATTGGATCCAGATGAAAGGTCAGAACTGCTCAAGGCATTCATCTTAAAGAAACAAAGAGCAACCTCTTGGAATGAATTGATGCACAGGATCAAGGAAAGACAAAGGTTAGGATATAAGATGCCCACAAACAAAGATAATATCAATTTTATGAAGGTGTATCTGAAGAATGAAGCTAACTACAAGATCAGTGACTTCAAGGGTTGGAATGATGGTGCAATTCAAAAGTTGTTCCTTGATACTTATGCAAAGCTCAACTCTATAGTAGACACTGATATTCCACAAAGCAGGAAAAGAGCATCTTCATCTTTGGAGTCTGATGTTGCAAAGAGAATGAAGTCTGGAGAAGGTTCTAAGGATGATTCTTCCAGTGCTCCAAGTTCTTATGTTGATGCATCTGAGGTACCACAAGAAGGTCTTGTTCCTACTGATCTTCCTACTGCTAATGCTTCTGTCTCTGCTGAGCCTTCTGTATCTGTTCCTATCCTTCAATATGGTCTAAGAACAAGGCAGAAGAGTCAATCTTTTCACTCTTCTTCTGTGGATATTCTTGAAGTGGATGATCATGATCTGATTGAGGTTGATTCTGAAAGTGATTCAGAGGGTGACTCCATTCAGTCTTGGGGTCATATTGCTCATTGGGAGATTAGATCTACTTCAGATGGTGATGTTAATGGTTGGTTTTCTCTTGATGGAACAGTCAAATTCTTTACATTTCTGAGGGAGATCTTGGATAGGGTTGAAAGAAAAGATTTGGAGCATCTTTATAGAATAGTGGATAATCATTATCAATCTACTACTCCAACTGGAATTGGTTTGCTGCTTTGGGGAGATTTACAAGTCTTGATGAATAAACTGGATGGAGACAAGGCTAAACTAGTGTGGGGTAATCAATCATCATGGAGAGTATTTTCTTGGAGATTATATCCATATTCCAATGTTCATGTTGTGGAATTCACCTCTGGCAAGTTCCTAACTATGTTTGTGGATATTGCTTATCCTCTAACTGAAGGAGTATTAAAGAGAATGCTAACTCAGAAGGTCAAAGTTCCTAAGCATACTATAGGAAATGATCTAACCACAGCTGAACAATTGGTTAAATTCATCAAGGATCAAATTGCAGCTAAGGGATGATCAGCTTAAGGGGAGGAATGCAGATTAAGGGGAGGATGAAGCTCAAGGGGAGGATTGTTCTTGTTGTTGTTGTATATTTTTTATCTTTATTTCTTTCTTTTGTTTCTTTTCTTATTTTCTTTTATTTTGGTGTGATTCTTTGTTAAAAAAAAAAAAAAAAAAAAAAAAAAAAAAAAAAAAAAAAAAAAAAAAAAAAGATAAACAACAATCTTTTCTAAATTAATGGATTTGATGTCTCTTTACCAATAGCCATCACTACTGGAGTAGCCAATGTTTAGGTGTATTAGACCATGGTACATTGATAACCATCTGATTTAGTAGCAAATCAGCAACTATAAACGGATTTGACTTGTCTTTACCTGTAGCCGTTTGCTCAGGACTAGTCAATTCTTAGGTTACAGCCAACCTTGGTGAATTGAATACCAAATATGGATACCAAGTGTCTTTACCACAAACCATACTTTTGTGGACTAGCCAATCCTTTGGATCCCATAAGGGTTACATCCATGGTGAATTGAGAACCATTTTCAACTCTCAGGAATAAACCATGGGTGAGTTGAAGTACCCTATAGCTTTAAGCAAGCTATTACAGCTATCAACGGATTTGATAATCACACCAGAGCCGTACCCTCATGGTGAGTCAACTCTTTCTTGTCTGCAAGACATGGTGAGTTGAATACCATTTATTGTGCAGGTGTAAACACCAACACAGTACCTGCAAGGTGTGACTCAAAACCACTTATTAGCACACAAAATATACACAAAGAATTTTTTTTTTTTTTTTTTTTTTTTTTTTTTTTTTTTTTTTTAACAAAGAATCACACCAAAATAAAAGAAAATAAGAAAAGAAAGAAATAAAGATAAAAAATATACAACAACAACAAGAACAATCCTCCCCTTGAGCTTCATCCTCCCCTTAATCTGCATTCCTCCCCTTAAGCTGATCATCCCTTAGCTGCAATTTGATCCTTGATGAATTTAACCAATTGTTCAGCTGTGGTTAGATCATTTCCTATAGTATGCTTAGGAACTTTGACCTTCTGAGTTAGCATTCTCTTTAATACTCCTTCAGTTAGAGGATAAGCAATATCCACAAACATAGTTAGGAACTTGCCAGAGGTGAATTCCACAACATGAACATTGGAATATGGATATAATCTCCAAGAAAATACTCTCCATGATGATTGATTACCCCACACTAGTTTAGCCTTGTCTCCATCCAGTTTATTCATCAAGACTTGTAAATCTCCCCAAAGCAGCAAACCAATTCCAGTTGGAGTAGTAGATTGATAATGATTATCCACTATTCTATAAAGATGCTCCAAATCTTTTCTTTCAACCCTATCCAAGATCTCCCTCAGAAATGTAAAGAATTTGACTGTCCCATCAAGAGAAAACCAAACATTAACATCACCATCTGAAGTAGATCTAATCTCCCAATGAGCAATATGACCCCAAGACTGAATGGAGTCACCCTCTGAATCACTTTCAGAATCAACCTCAATCAAATCATGATCATCCACTTCAAGAATATCCACAGAAGAAGAGTGGAAAGATTGACTCTTCTGCCTTGTTCTTAGACCATATTGAAGGATAGGAACAGATACAGAAGGCTCAGCAGAGACAGAAACATTAGCAGTAGGAAGATCAGCAGGAACAAGACCTTCTTGTGGTACCTCAGATGCATCAACATTAGAACTTGGAGCACTGAAAGAATCATCCTGAGAACCTTCTCCAGACTTCATTCTCTTTGCAACATCAGACTCCAAAGATGAAGATGCTCTTTTCCTGCTTTGTGGAATATCAGTGTCTACTATAGAGTTGAGCTTTGCATAAGTATCAAGGAACAACTTTTGAATTGCACCATCATTCCAACCCTTGAAGTCACTGATCTTGTAGTTAGCTTCATTCTTCAGATACACCTTCATAAAATTGATATTATCTCTGTTTGTGGGCATCTTATATCCTAACCTTTGTCTTTCCTTGATCCTGTGCATCAATTCATTCCAAGTGGTTGCTCTTTGTTTCTTTAAGATGAATGCCTTGAGCAGTTCTGACCTTTCATCTGAATCCAATTCTGACATTTGAAGAACCATAAACCCATGAGCTCTAATAATCATGTCAGTGTTCAATAAATATTCAACTTGTGCACTAAACACTTCTGAAGAAGGATCATCTGAACTTGGGTTATTTATAATCTCAGCAACATTCTTCTCATCAACAGACAATTGTCTTGCAAGCTCTTCATCTTGAGCAAGCTGAACTAATCTAGCTTCTTCAGCAGCAATTTCCTGTTCATGCATCTTTGCAGCTATCTCTTCATCATTTTCAGTTGCTTCAGCAGGAATGATGTTACTTTCAGCAGCAACAGATGAACTTCCAACAGTAGTAACAGGAGCCTTAGATGCAGAAGAAATATTTTCAACATTGGCAGTAACAACAGAGACATCAGCAGCAATGGAGACATCGGCAGTAATGGAGACATCATCAGCTGTGGTCCTTGCTTCAGTGGAGACCTGTACTTGAGGAGTGATGTTGTGCTCAGAAGTTGTAGGTACTTCAGTATTTGCACCATCAAGAGAAACAGATGCTAGAACATTGAGTCCATCAAATATCATATCATCCTGATCTTCCTCAGACTCAGAAAGAATAACCCTTCTTTTCTTTTGCACATGACTACCCTCCAATATCCTGATCTTTTCATTTAGTTCTTGGATAGTTCTACTGAAAGCTTCATTAGAATTCCTGAGTTCCTTTTCCAAATTCTTCACTTTCTCACTAAAAATCCTTTTTGTCTCATTAAGTTCTGACTCCAATGCCTCGATTTTCTTCACAGATCTGTCAAGTAACTGGGACAGATCAATAGCATCCTCAGTTCCACCAACAGGAACACTTGAAGTATTAGGAGCTTCACTGACTTTGGGTGGAGAAACATTAAATCCCTCCCCTGCATTGGTGTCATAACTAAATGGCTGCCTAGTAGGACTGGGTGATGAAAGCCTTGAAGAAGAGGGTAATTCCACAGAAGGAGATGGCTGGATAATAGGTGTATCAGCTGAGATGGTCTGATCATTAGATTCAACATTGTCATTAGGCTCAGGTGTAGGTGTTACTGGTCTGGGTGATGGTGGTAAAGGATCATCAGCAGCAATAGATGCAGATGCATCAGCAGCAACTGAAGTCTCTTGCTCAGTTGCATTAGGTGATTGTGGGATATTGACATTCTCAGCAGGATCAGGATTTCTGGCAGGATCAGGGATATCAGCAGGATCAGGGTTGTGTAACATATGAGGCAACAAAGGCAAATGTTGGCCAGTAAAGTTCATCTTCATCAGGGCAAACATTTTGGCAGTCAACCTATTTATAATCTTAGGGGATGTATTAATGGTCTGTATACCTAAGATGATTTGAAGAAATCTAGGGTACATCAAAAAGCTGTTTTTACCATTACTGAGATTCTCAATCATTCCCTCAAAAATATATTTTGCCCAATTAAAGATCCTACCCTGAGATAAACAGACTAGACCAGATGCAATAGGACTTGGACATTGATCCCAACCACCTGACTTAACACTAAGACACTGGAGTAAAGTGTGAATCAGAAACCTCCATTGAGGAGACAACCTACTTTTCAAGAAGGTGCAACTTCCAGTAACAGGATACCCTATAGCTGCCATACCATCAGTAATATCTTGCCTTGAAAGATCAAATTCCCCTTGCTCCTCAGGAAATTGAAGCTGAACTCGAATCAACTCCTCATTAACAATCACTTCCTGGTCATCAATGGTAGCAACAATATCAACTTCCCTTCCCACGATGTGTCTTGCCTTAGCAGTCCTCCAAAACTGTTTGACCAATGAATCATATACCGTCACTGGACAATATGTGAGGGCATAACGAATAGATGACCCACGAAGAAATGCTAGAACTTCATCATAACCAACACTTCTTGAAGAAGACTCCAAATAAGCAACCTTGTTATGATCATCCTTGTAACGAAGAGTTGTTGTCATTGCGTTGTAGAAATGATTTAGGGTTTGAAAATGGGAAAATTAGGGTTTGAGAGGTTTTTGAGAATTTGAGATGAGAGATGTGCAATTATGCGTTGTGTTGCCAAAAATAACACTTTAAATTGCTGCAATTCAATGCACGTAACATTGACCAATTAAATTGAGAAGGTTTGACCATTCAGCAGAAACATTTGGTCATTCGGCAGCAATAGGAGGTTTGACCATTCGGCAGGAATGAGGTGGTTTGACCAAAGTCAACCTTCCGAACTTAGTCATTAAGAATAACTTACCCGAATTAACTCTCAATACCAACCATCAATAAATTTTGCACTAATCTCCATATCGTTATATACCCCTCAAATCAAATAACTTTATCATCACAAAACCCTTTATTACCACAAATCAAACAAAATCTCCAAAACAAGCCACATTATGAGTTCATCCAAACATCCAATCATCGAAATCTCATCAGATTCTTCCTCCTTTAGAGACTCAGGATGGAACAACTACTTCCCCAAAACAGCATCATCCTCTAGAACCAAAGGTAAGGCCAAGGTTGAGGAGGATTCATCTGATCCTCTTCCATCTACCCCTTCTTCTTTTGAGTACTTTAGCTCTGATGACGAAGATTCATCAGAGTTGAAGTCTTTGGTGTATTACCAGGGTGAATGGGAGACTTTCCCTCCCAATTTTCCTTTAACAGATGAGGACAGAAGACAGATGAAGGAAACTGAAGCTCTGCTTGCTGAAGAGATGGAGAGAACAACTGTAGCTTTCTATAAAGTACCGGTACCAAAAGGCAAGGCTAAACATCAAGAAGGTACTAGTCGAGAAAAACCAAACCCTAGGAGTCGACACAATCGACAACGTGAAGGCAAAGATCCAAGACAAAGGAAGAATCCCACCAGAACCACTCCCAAGCCAACCCAGCCAGCTTCACAATCAAGCAACCCAAAACCACAACCAACCAATCCAACTCCTCAATCAAGAATCCCTGCTTCACAACCAATCCAACCAACTTCAAGGACACGATCCAGAACTCATCAGAGGCCAACTACCTCAAGCTCTTCAAAGCCACCCCCTGAACAAAGACAACCACGGCCAGTCATCTTGGCACTTGCAGTCCCCCATGTTTATGAAGAGATCATTCGCCAGAGAGGAAAGAGGTTCATGCCTGACAATTTGGGTAAGGGTAAAGAGAAGATGGAATAGATGATAGGGATTAGGTAGATTGATGTTAGAAGGTTGGAATGATGATATGAATGTTGTTGATTAGTAGCTTTTGAAACTCATAATCTTTTGTAACCAGCAACTGAATGTACTTAACTCTCTTATGAATGAATGAAAATTGCTGAAATTAGCTATAAGGCCAAGCATTAATAAGCTGCAAAACAAAGCTAACTAACAAAAGATACTGAAAAACCTGCAAAACAATGTTAGAAAAACACAAACAAAACATGAAAGAATGAAAAGCAGGACAAAAATGCAAGCAATAGCCTCCCCTTGGGCTAAGACTGCTCTTCAAGCCAGCAAACACAATTACAACAACATGAAAAACCAAACAGAACAATTACCAAAAATACCATGGAGAATAAACCATTCCCCCTCCAAAGATGTGATTATTATAGCCAGGTCTGAGATCCCTTTGAATGTATGAAGAGGAACCAACAGAAATGGTTCTCTGAATATCAGCAGGAACAGAGGTACCAGCAGGAACAGGTCTATCAGCAGGAATGGGACCACTATAAAAGTTCATTCCTGCTGCTTGTGGAACATATGGTGGTATCTGTTTAACATTTTTCCACAATGGTCTGGTTTGATGTTGCACACCTTTCATTCTTTTCTCATGATAATCACAATCTTTAATTAGATGATATTGACTACCATACACAAAACATGTCTTTTTCTTAGCAGCCTTGTTTTTACTACAACTTTTCTTAATATGGACACCATTATCACTAGTGGAACTAGGAATAAAGTTGTTTTTAAAAGAATTAATTGAGCTGTTATCTGAAAAGGCTGATTTAGGAACAGATTTATTATTAGTTGAACTTGAGGACATGTGATATTTGGGTGTGTTTAACTTTTCACTTGAGTCACATGAAACAAAGTCTTCAGACTCTGCTTCTGAGGATTTGTCACTTGTGTGACAAGGGACACAATTATTAGATTCAGGTAAGTCTTTGGACTTTTTACCATAAACCATTTGTGACTCATCTGAGTCAATATCAGAGAGAGAGTGGACAGAAGTAGGCATAAAAACTCCTATTATAGGTGGAGAAACAGCATTCATTCCACTTCTTTCACATACTTAACAGGTTTTTGGTAGTCTGCAGGTTCAGGGTCAAAAACACTATACTCATTAGGGTCATAAAATTGATTTGGCCCTATCAGGTTACCATACCCTAAACCTCTTTTCGTTTTCGTAGACATAGAACTATCAACTAACTTGTTTAGGTTTTTAGATGAATCTTTCCATTTATTAAACCTAGCCAAGGTATTGTCTAGTTTAGTCTGCATATCCTGTTTTTCTAACACCATCTCAGCCTTTTTAGACTCAGAATGTTTAAGCTCATTAGTGGTGTTTTTCAAGTCCCTCTCTAAAACTTTTATCTTTTCCTCATAAGCTAACTGATTCTTTTGAAACCAAACTTTTTGCTTTTCTAATGTTTTAACTGCTTTGTCATAAGCTTGAACCTTAATAAAGTATTCATTATACTTAGATTTCATTTCATCATATTCATTATTAAGTGTTGAGTACAATTCTTGACAAGCAGAATTACATCGTTGTACCTGAGATGGGAACCCCAACAAAGCATATTCTTCCATATTCTCTTTTGTATTAAAGGATTCACCTTTATCAGTCAGCTTTTCCACATACTTATTTTGAAACAAATTCCTAATCTTCATTGCAAACATTTCAAATTTATCACCCGACAACAGCGACATTGTAAAAAGATTCAAGAAAGACAACTCAACAATGTTTCCTTCTTTATCAGAGATCCTTACCAGTCTCTGATACCACTTGTAGGATCGAGTACTTCGAGCTTGATTGAGCTTGGTATAAACAAGAACCTCTGCAATACAAGTGTTTATGCGGAAACTAAACAGCAAGTATTATAAAGAAGAAAACTCTAAAGAAACAATGATCCTCTATGGATCAAACTATGAACTAAGAATTGTGATATTGAATATTGATAATGTTCAAGGCGTTAAAGGCGTACCTAAACTCATAGACGGATATATCTTTTATACTAACAAGATGACCTAACCCTAATCCGTTCTACAAGTAAACGTGTGAAGAGATAAACAACAATCTCTTCTAAAAATAAATCTTAACAAACATTCTAAATATACGGATAATAAATAACACTATCCGCAGGAACAATACTATCGGCAGAAACAAGATAACACTATCGGCAGCAATGAGCTTTCAGCAGGAACCAAAGCTATCGGCAGGAACCAGCTTTACACTATCGGCGGCAACAATGAAACCTTATTTCCCAGAGATCCTAACAGGGTGGGATCTAGTGAAAAGCATCTTAAGCTCCTCAATGCGTGCAGTTCGAACCTCCTGATCTGTTAAAGCGCCAGAAATCATCTGTTGTTTACGTGCTTGTACTGCCTCCATTCTTTGCTCAACCGTACTCTAAGATAATTTTAACAAATCAATATCTAATCAAAAAATTTAAGTACAACTTAATCAGATTTTATGTTGATATACGAGCATAAAATAAATGAAAGAAGGTATACCTTCACAATAAAACGATTGATAGAAACGCTCTTCGTTTGTCCAACCCTGTGGATGCGCATCACAGCTTGTTCCTCAACAGCAGGATTCCACCAAGGATCCTAAGGTACAAAAAGTGAAGAAAAAATAAAAAACAGAAACACAACCAGAATTTTATCTATAATCATGTTGGCACAATAATACCTATACAATTGTATATGTTAATAACCAGAGTGCAGCATACCATTACAAATGCATTAGATGCTGCTGACTAAAGACAATGCTTTTAGTGCCTGATGAGCGAAAACTTTCTAGCTCACGTAGCAGTGCAGACACTTTTGATGATTCCACCGGCCAGTTTTTGTCAACATCGACTTGAAACCGACTGTCGGTTGGTGCTGTTTCTCCACAATGATGTTGCCGATTTCAAAATGAAGGAGTGTTCTTCCCCTCTCCTGTCACGGCATGTCAAAACAACAATTCAGTAAAAAGCAACATTGAGCAGGTCTATCTTACAATATAAATTTCACAAATACTAAATATCACCTGTTAGTTCATTACAAAATTAAATTAGGACTCGCAAAATGATAATTACTCATATACATCCAAGCTCCAAACAAGATACCAAGAATTTTACCTTGGACTAAATGTTATCAAGCCTACTGTTTCAATTTTCAGCCATTACCAAAGTTATCAACCCGTCCATTTTTCAAACAACACTGTTAGAAAATTTACCTCCCAAAAGTATTGTGCTTCCGAGCGTCCAACCGGTTTGGCTTTAGCACCACGAAATATCACATCACTATTAGAATTTTCCTTGAAACCAAGACAACAGGAACCAACAACAAGACAAACGCCATCTGGCTTCCTTCCTCTTCTAATCTGTGATTATGGACAAATAATTAGATATCAGACTACTTTATTAAATATCTGGTAGCTATGTTTTTAAGAAGATATAATAAGGTTACCAATTAGAACAAATAGAGCATGAGCAAGCTTATATACCTGCATGGATGTTGAGCATCATGAACAGCATGGCCATTTGTCAGTTGATTCTCATCATATGTGTCTGGTTTGTCATGAAACACAACACGGTATTCTGCAACAACAGCTGTGTATGGAGTGGCAACAGATGTATCATCCTCATCACGAAGCAATTGATCCAACGCAGGCCACACCAACTCTTTCCTGAAGAAGCAAAGTTCAATAAAATATTTTAAACCCAGTCACACAACCACTTATTGAAAACTAGTTTATTTTCAACATTCAAAAGAGTATTTATCTAAATACCATGCAGTGAAGTCATCTTCGATACATTGATCATCGTCTCCCATGCCAACAGGAACAAGGCGCTTTGCACCTGTAGATAGTGAAAAGTCTAATGTTAAAGGGGAAAGCACTCATAAAACATCATGATAGAAACATTGCCAATTTCTATATGCATTGCACCGATTAAGCTAGGGAACCAGATAATCAATTATCAATAACAAATAACGCCATCCTCAATGTAGTAAACAATATATCTTCTTGAATATAGACGACATAAACTTGCTAGATACTATTCAGTAGTAACATTCATAAATAACCACCCTCTTCATAATGAAGTGTGATGATCATTTTCTAGTACAATGCAATGTGCCAGCTTCAAAACATTGATCATCACACTTCAAAGTTAAACATGACAGCAATGGACCAGCTGCCTATTTATGAGATGGGAGTTAGCGCTGAGCTACATGAGTACAAGAACCAACCAAGTAAACAAGCTAACGAAACACATCTTTTATGGTGTTTCACTGAAACGAAGTTCCCCGTGTGTAACACCCCCAAAATCATAATATTCGCGGAAGCATACACTTTGGGTGCTACGGAATGGATAATCATAACACAAGATATAGGGAACGGATTGAAAATCCATTTTAAAATATATTACATAAGTCAAGCCATGTAGCGTTACATAAAATCCATTTCAGATGAAAATGAAGCCCATTTAATAAAAGGTCCAATTGTCAGAGTAAACGCATAAATAAAAAAATTTCCATCATTTATTACGACCGTCGCCATGCTCTACACTCGGCTAACGCACCTCAGTTTCCTGAGAAAAACATGCTAAAAGTCAGCTAATGCTGGTGAGTTCATAGGTTTAAGTAAATAGCACATATGGACCAATAGCAATATCATAAAAACAATTCAGCAGATACACACTACTCAGCTATGCAAACACTAAGCCTCATCCTACCGATCTATGACAGTGCAGCACGCCAGACTGGCGTTAGCAAATAAATAAGGGTGCCCGCGAGTGTTAATCCCCAGACACTCGGACTATTATTCGATTTGGTATACGTTCGCCTTGGCTATGCCGAGCCAACCGAACGGGGGTGTCATCCCCAATAGATCTATTTATATCAAACGGCTTCCTAGACAGGAATTAACGGTAGATGATAGTGGGCACAAAATGGGATTTAACAAACTTAGGTTTCGGCATATTAGTGTGTACTCAAAAACAAAATTCATTTCTGGTCCATGAAAACAGCTTTTTGCATGTTTCTCACCCCAAACTTATAAAACAAATCGTATAAAATATGGGGCTATAAACTCACCTTTCAATAACAGCAATCTGCTAGTCAACAAAAATAGTGCAATCGCGCCGACAGACAACCTAAATCAGTACGGTAAGTCTTAGCAAAAATACTCGTGTCTCATGTGTCCTTATTTTATTTGAAAAGTTTACGCTTGAATAGTGCTCGTGTATTTCTTGCTTGCGATGTGGTAAAACATATTTCGAAATGATTCATTGTTGACATCCTTTATGGTGGTGGCTCATGGTGAAAGTGTACGGTGGGAATACATAACGGAACATCCGTGCTAGTATTCACCGCTTAAAAAGCGCAAGTGTTATATATATATATACTCATAAATATATATATACATTTATATATATATATATATATATATATATATATATATATATATATATATATATATATATATATATATATATAGTGTTGTATTCTATACAGTACCATTCTAGACCGTTAGATCACTTAATCAATGGATGAGATCACTTGTGCCTTTAATGTAATTAATTGAAAGATCAAACCATTATTTAAAAAACTAAAAAGGCTAAAAGGGTAATCTAGGTATTTCATATTGTCCCTAAAAAAATGCCTGGTTATCTCACTTACCAATTACCATCTATAATTCTTCCACAAATCAATAAACCGCTCCCCAAAAAAAAACCTACGCCTCTTTCTCTTTAGATCAATTGTTCGGCCAACCAAAAAAAAAAACATCATCAATTTTTTTTGTGTCGAACAAGCATGACGAAAATCGATTGTAAATAACATGTTTAATTCGTTTTCCTTGGTGTCAACGTGATCTTAATTCGGTATCTGCAAAGTCAATAACAGGTTTAATTCGAAACTCTTTTTTATGTGTAGATCGAAAACGGTTTTCGGTTTTTAGTGTATAATAGGTCACCTTCAATATTTTTTGGTATATAATTTTTGAGTCAGGTTTAATTCGAAATCGATTTGTGGTTTATTATTTATGTGAACGTCACCTTCATTATTGTAGATCGAAATCGATTTTCATTTTTTAGTATATAATTTGTGTCAACGTCACATTCAATAACAAGTTTCATCCGAAATTCATCTTTATGTATAGATCGAAATCGATTTTCGTTTTTAGCATATAAGTCACCTTCAATATTTTTAGTACGGAGTATATAATTTGTTCTTTAACCAATGTTTAAATCTATTAAAAATATTAAGAACTTCTAACAGTTTGTTTCAAGACATGAATTGTTAAATATATTTTGGAGTATTGAATCCTTTTCTTGATAAAGGGTTGATTTAATTCTGATTTAGTATAAAAAAATTATATAGAACTCCTAACATTTTGTATGAAGACTTCAAGTATAAGCTTTGATAAAGGGTTGATTTAATTCTGATTTAGTTTTGAAATATTTTATGTTGAAAACATACATGTGCAATTTGTAAACAAAACTGGATTGCATCAATGCACATTTATTGCTTATGCTAATGTAAGGACAACTCTATTTCATTGTAGCGTTTAGTTTTGGTTGTAAAATGGCTCATTAACAGGTTTAATGGCTTTTTAGATTTAATGATTTTGTGTGGTTACTTTATTTTTATGATTTAGAAGTTCTATCTTTCATGAAAAAATCTTTTTAGTTTAAGATAGTGTTGCTTTGATGATATTTTTGGTGAATTGTGTTACGTAGGATACATATATTCCACTGTATAGGTTTTTTGCTTGATTGAATGAGTGTGTGTATGTTGTACCCCAACTATATAATATGTACATGGTTAAGTGTTTTAGTTTTGATTGTGTTATTATAGCATATGTGTTATCTAGTTGTTATGTTTAATAAATTAGTTGAGATAATTATAATAATCATGTATGTTTCCCTCAATATGCAGTTAAAACAAGATCAGGTGCCTACAATAAATGTGCAGCGTGCACATATGTTTTTGGAAAGCGTGCACATATGATGTGCGGGTTTTGTAACCTTACAACAGGTTTTACCTCTCGAGGGATCTCAAGAGGCTTACAACCCCACCAGGCAGTGTACCTGACCGATGTAGTATAGTGTAGTGGTAAGTACGGGGGATTGATCGTTCTCCACAGGGAATAGTGTTCGTTAGGTATGAAAGGCTACTCTAATTAGGTCTAAGGGTTGAGGAAGATTCTTTTTATGTTTTTATAATTTTATGAAAGCAAGTAAAATCTCGGGTTTGAAGGAGTGGGCGGAATTAGTTGCTAATCAACTAACCCAAAATTTACTACGAATGCAAATAAAATAAAATAACAAAAATGAAATGTGGTGAGAAACTTATGTGTAGAGAAATGTGTTTACTTAGATTTCCTTACTCCCTAACTATCTTTTACCGGTTAATTAGTGTGTATTAGTCGCGTGGATGACGGGTGTATTCCTTAATACCATTCGTGGGGTGGCGTACTTACTTCCCCAACTCTACAAGCTCCTACTTCACTCCTATGTCGAGCCGGCTAGGAAGCTCCTAACATGGGATCACTAGAATTCGCTTGTGCATTAAATACAACCATAAAAACCTTTAGTACGCGTTTGGTTCATGTTTCTTAAGACGTTCAAGCAAGTTACCGAATAGGAAGTTAGCCAGTTTTCTTAAGCCTAACATAGATAAACAATCATCCAATACAACTAACAACACACTAACAACCAATAATCAATAGCTAAGTTTCATTAGATCTAAGCAAACACAAGATAAAATTAGCCTAACATGTTAAACAAAAGACAAGCATAAGATAGAATCAAACAACACATAGACATATTGAATGATTAATTGATAACTTATCTTTCAATGAAACATGGAAGATCTCAAGGCAAGAAGCCTTGAAAAAGGAGCTAAAATCGTCTTAGGGTTTTATCCCAAAATTCCACACACTAAGCTCTCCCTAATGACAAAAGATTAGAAAACTATATATAGATTTTTGGATCTGACGGCGTCACCTTATGCATTGTGACGCCGTCACCTCGCCGCTTTTAGGGTTCCCGGGTGACCTTCTTGACGCCGTCCCTCTTTAGCTCTTCAAAAATCCATTCTGGCCTATCAAGGCTTGACGCCGTCGAACATTGAACGTGACGCCGTCCCCTTATGATTTAAGCCGTGACGCCCTTGATTTAGTTAAAGCGTGACGCCGTCAGAATTCTCATGCTAACTCACTGGCCCGTCATGAGTAAATTTCACATCCAACTTTTCTTGCCAAGGCATGACGCCGTCAAGAGATGATTCTGACGCCGTCAAAGGTAAATTTCAGCCGATTTTGAGACTTTGTCGTATTCTTCACTTTAATGCTCCAAAAACGTCCAAAATGCCTCCTTTTCCAGATTTCTCCTCAAAAGTACCTAAAATGACAAAAGGAACGATTTAGGGCAATATTTGATCAAATAAATACGATTTCGGGCTTAAATGACCCCTTAAAAGCGGTACACTTTTCGCCTCATCAAATACCCTTACACTTGAGATTTGCTTGTCCTCAAGCAAATGCGCTTTTATTCTAATCAAAATACAAGTTAGGGGTCATTTAATGCTAAAATAAAAGTAATTACAACAAATAATCGTTCCACTTCAATCATAATAAGCACGGAGATTACATACTAGCACCTCACAAGTAGTGTTTAGATACTCACATCTCTCAAGTGTCATCAAAATAAATCTCATAAATGAAAACGGAAAATATCTCTCACTACCTGTCATAGCAAATAGATTACCATAGGCTTGGGAAAGGATCGAAAACCTCCTCCACTAGGCGTAAGCACCTAAGATAAACTATCAAAGAGGGCTTTTAAATGGGTTATAATGTTAGGTGTAGGGAAAAGGAAAACACGGTTTTGTTGGATAAAGGATATTTTACTGGTGGCGAGTTAAAAATCTTGATCAATTACATGTACTATACAATGTTGCTAAGCCAAGACTCGACTCGATCTTAAGCTAAAAACGAAATAACAAAATAACAAAAATATAAAGCAAACATAAAATGAAACGGGATGGTAGTCCGTATGTTTTTTCTACTTTTCTTTTTCTCATTTTTTTGTGTTTTTCTTGATTTTTTTTTTTTTTTTTTTTTTTTTTTTTTTTTCTTTTTTTTTTTTGCATACACTCTTGCCCTACCATCCAAAATAATACATCATAGGGGCGTTGCATTCCCCTTACACTTGAATTTTTACATAACTTTACAAATACTAATCTAATGACTCGAATTAAGATAATTGAAAAACTTGGAGTACTTTTAAAACATTTAGCACATACGGGGGTAATAAATGATGTTCTTCCCCATTACTCCATTACACTAGTACTTTACCCATGAGTCCCAATCGTCCCAAAACAATATGTACAAGGATATGACTCGACTTAGCAACCATGTAATCAATTAGATAATTAACTTGGGTTTAAACAACTGTTGTCACAATAATGCACTAAAAATGAGTGCATACAAGGTAGGCTAAGGCGATTTGGGTGTACATTTTAGTGAGGTGTAACAAATTCTTCCTTTAAGTAAAATGCTTAAAGGTCGAAACGAAAAGATAGGCTCTGAGGGGTGTACTAGGGGTATCGTGTACTAAAAATGAGTACAACGCAAAGGGTGTGGGAGAATTACTTGACCAATGTAGCCAATGTAATTATAACAAAAACACAGGTGTAAAACAATGGGTTAATCCTAATGCCTCTTATCATGCAGTAAATCTAACTACACGAATGTAGTCGCACTTGTGGCCTCGGAATGGTCCTAACGCAAGTTCTAGAATCTAAGTGCTACCGGTACACACATCATAGCATAAATGCTTTTCCTACCAATTCTAGGGGCGAACCTCACATATTTGGGGTGGAAAATTTTTTAGTGGTACGGTTTTTTGTGCTAGTCATATAACTCCTATCCGTGAGATGCTCATTAAGATCAAAGTTTCACTCCTATATGTTGTAAAAAAAATTTTAAATTTGGCACTAAAATTACCTTAACAAGTATTTCTCTCAGTTTTATTACACATCTACCATCAAACAAACAAAAATCAAGCGCAATTGTATTCTCTAAAATCGTACTTTTACCCTCCCCTTACACTTAAGATGAACATTGTCCCCAATGTTCAAATAATAAGATGTAAAAGCAAAAAGTAAAAGAATGAAATCAAATACTCCCCTGATTCGCTCGGTGGATAATGAAATTACACGGTTAAATCTTCCTCCAAAGAGAATGTTGAAGCTCCATGACTAATGCATCGCCATAAGCTTGATTCCATAAACATTTCCTTGTCCAAAATAACCTGTTAACCTGAGAAAACAAACACGAGAACCTGCATAACATCGGCGGGAAAAATCTATATATAAGGATATAATGCTTGTGGAATGATAATTTTGCAGATTCCTGGAGATTATAAGTTGGAGATTTTAATAAAAACTTTTTATGAAAACAAAACTTTCAAAAATTTCTGGAAATTAAATCTGACGCCGTCAGGTTATAACCCCTGACGCCGTCAGAAATGACCTGACAAAAATTTTCATTTTTAGTTTCCGGAAAATTTCTGGAAAAACCTTTACCTTACTTCCTGGAAATCCTGCAAAACATCACTATGACTCGATACAAGCATTTGACTCAAACAAATACTAATATGTATGCTAATTTATTATTATTACGATTCATGTTCATTTGTGTTCTAATAAACCGATTTAGATTTCCCTTACACTTATCTTTTGCAAAATACCTTTATATGTAGTTAAGACGAAGTTAAAAACAACATAAAGCATTTTCACAAATTACTTTTGAACATGAATCAATACTAATAAAAATTAAACACACATACGGAAACAAATAAAATCAAACAAGCAAATAAATAAACACACAAAGCAAATAAAGCATGGGCTGCCTCCCAAGAGCGCTTGTTTTTGTTCGAGTCACGAGCCTGACTCTACCCTTATTTAACGGAAATAGGGGAGGTTTTCCCTACACTTAGGATTAAGTGTGGGTGAAAGTAGCGATACACACCCTTAGGGTGGAAATATACCACGTGAGAAAAGAGTGACGGGTGAATTATATGCTCAAAGGTGCGGGATCCTATCATCATAACCTTACCTAATTCAATTGGGTTAGTGGGCGGATTAAGATTTTCTCCTAGAAAGGGATCATCTTCTATCAACTTCGAGAGACTCCAAGTTAAGAATCCACTTTGACCTAATAAACCTGGTTTAAACCCATAATGTTTTTTGTGATCAATCATAAATGGGTGATGTAAGCATGTAAGGTCATGGTTCACTCCTATGTTAGCTTCCTCTCTACAAGGCCTAGAGTCTACTACCTTAATCTTAACATTACCCGGACTACATGGTTTGATGGGTGGATCGGGACCTAATTTAACTCCTAAGTTCACATCTAAGGATGAAAGATTAGTTAACGGTTTTGGTTTAGGCTCCGGCTCATCAAAACTAGGAACTTCCATAGAACTAAAAGAAAGGTTGTGATCACTAAAAGCATTCAAACCCATTTCTTCTAGTTGGGTTTGGTCAAAGGGCTCTACCTCTATTGGGGTTCCTATAGTCTCCTCAACTTCTTCCGGGTAAGTCACCGGCGGTGTGTGTGCCTCAAATGATGGTAGGACTTGTGGGGTACTTGGTAGGCTTATGTTACTTACCTCATCATTCCTTGTGTCAAGACCACCTATATCCTCATCATGTGTTTTATTAGAATCTAACCCTAACATTTTCCCTAGTATCTCAAGTGCTTCTCTAGGCATCTCAACTTCTATATCCGAATCATAAGGATCATCCTCAATATTCTGACTGCTATATTCAAATTGCCCAAAAGATTCATCATGTGTTTCTTGAGATTCATCGTCATCGATCATAAAACCTAGGTCTTTTTGATCAATGTGATCATGCTCGGCTAGATCCTCCATCACATCAAGATAACCTATGTGTTTGTTTTGTACTATGGCATTACATGACAACCACTTAGGTATCTCAACACTAATGTATTCATCCCCAAACAAACTTGTTTCATGATCCAGGAAATTTATATTCAATTGACTTGTACTAACGTCTGTTGGGTTGTCTACCCTATAATAATATTGGGCACAATCTTCTATGGCATCCCATGCTTCTTCAGCACTTAATTCCCTAAAGTCCCCATTGGCAAAATCCTCAATGCGCATTTGGTCATATTGGCCAACACGATAGTAAAAGGTTCGGGTTAGGGATGCTAAAGCGAAACTATGATGAGGGAATTTTCGGAGTAAATTTCTAAAACGAGTCCATGCATCATATATGGGTTCATCTCGATATTGTTTGAAATTCGAGATGTCAATAGGGTAGAACGGCCTTTGTGGTTGGTGGTATGGTGGATTCGCGTACTCCATAATGGTGAACGGAAGAGTCAATGGAAATTACGAACAAACACACAAAGAAAAAGATAGACTAAAGAAATCTAATAAAAAGAAAAATAAAAATCTCACTAGAAAAGAATCTAGTGAGTAGACCTAATAAAATAAAAATTCAACCTAAACAATAACTATTCCCCGGCAGCGGCGCCAAAAACTTGATGTGCGGGTTTTGTAACCTTACAACAGGTTTTACCTCTCGAGGGATCTCAAGAGGCTTACAACCCCACCAGGCAGTGTACCTGACCGATGTAGTATAGTGTAGTGGTAAGTACGGGGGATTGATCGTTCTCCACAGGGAATAGTGTTCGTTAGGTATGAAAGGCTACTCTAATTAGGTCTAAGGGTTGAGGAAGATTCTTTTTATGTTTTTATAATTTTATGAAAGCAAGTAAAATCTCGGGTTTGAAGGAGTGGGCGGAATTAGTTGCTAATCAACTAACCCAAAATTTACTACGAATGCAAATAAAATAAAATAACAAAAATGAAATGTGGTGAGAAACTTATGTGTAGAGAAATGTGTTTACTTAGATTTCCTTACTCCCTAACTATCTTTTACCGGTTAATTAGTGTGTATTAGTCGCGTGGATGACGGGTGTATTCCTTAATACCATTCGTGGGGTGGCGTACTTACTTCCCCAACTCTACAAGCTCCTACTTCACTCCTATGTCGAGCCGGCTAGGAAGCTCCTAACATGGGATCACTAGAATTCGCTTGTGCATTAAATACAACCATAAAAACCTTTAGTACGCGTTTGGTTCATGTTTCTTAAGACGTTCAAGCAAGTTACCGAATAGGAAGTTAGCCAGTTTTCTTAAGCCTAACATAGATAAACAATCATCCAATACAACTAACAACACACTAACAACCAATAATCAATAGCTAAGTTTCATTAGATCTAAGCAAACACAAGATAAAATTAGCCTAACATGTTAAACAAAAGACAAGCATAAGATAGAATCAAACAACACATAGACATATTGAATGATTAATTGATAACTTATCTTTCAATGAAACATGGAAGATCTCAAGGCAAGAAGCCTTGAAAAAGGAGCTAAAATCGTCTTAGGGTTTTATCCCAAAATTCCACACACTAAGCTCTCCCTAATGACAAAAGATTAGAAAACTATATATAGATTTTTGGATCTGACGGCGTCACCTTATGCATTGTGACGCCGTCACCTCGCCGCTTTTAGGGTTCCCGGGTGACCTTCTTGACGCCGTCCCTCTTTAGCTCTTCAAAAATCCATTCTGGCCTATCAAGGCTTGACGCCGTCGAACATTGAACGTGACGCCGTCCCCTTATGATTTAAGCCGTGACGCCCTTGATTTAGTTAAAGCGTGACGCCGTCAGAATTCTCATGCTAACTCACTGGCCCGTCATGAGTAAATTTCACATCCAACTTTTCTTGCCAAGGCATGACGCCGTCAAGAGATGATTCTGACGCCGTCAAAGGTAAATTTCAGCCGATTTTGAGACTTTGTCGTATTCTTCACTTTAATGCTCCAAAAACGTCCAAAATGCCTCCTTTTCCAGATTTCTCCTCAAAAGTACCTAAAATGACAAAAGGAACGATTTAGGGCAATATTTGATCAAATAAATACGATTTCGGGCTTAAATGACCCCTTAAAAGCGGTACACTTTTCGCCTCATCACGTGCACATATGTTTCTAATAAATTTGACGAGAAAGCGCAACGTGGACAACGCAAACATACATGTTTTTAGAAGGCGTGCACATATGTTCTAGTAACTTTGATGAGAAAGCGTGCACATACATTCTTGGAAAGCGTGCACATATTTTCTACTGAATTTGATGAGAAAGTGAAGAGTGCACACATGTTTTTAAATGGCATTCACATTTATATTTAACAAGATATTTGATGTTGAATTTTGTGTATACTATTTATATGTTCTTGGTTTGTTATTTAATTTTTAGAGGTTACATGTGTATGTTTTTGTTTTTGGTCATAAATATCGGAGATCAAACAATGTACACTACAAACACATGTGCAATTATCATTTTAAGCAAAATAAGTTTGACGTCGAAACAATTACGCAAAAAATATATGTAAGTATACAATATTTTATAAAAATACATATGCACTTTATTTTCCTGAAAACATGTATACTGATTTTTTTTTTTTTTTTAATTCCAAAAATTAAGGGTATTTAAAAATGTTTTTTAATTAAAAAAATTTAAAAATAAACTAAAAATGTGTTTGACTATTATGCCCTTTTCAATTAAATAAAAATGTTTATTAATACTAAATTCCTATTGGTCTAAATGGTACTGTAAAGTACTGCATCTAATATTGGTAATGCATATAACACGCTCCTATATATATATATATATATATATATATATATATATATATATATATATATATATATATATATATATATATATATATATATATATATATATATATATATATATATAGGGGGACTTTCTTACGAGAACCATTTTATCTGCGAGAACTGAGAGAACCACAAAAAATATACATGCACGCCTTTTAAAATAAAATAAAAATATATGCAAATCATCAATAATCGTAAGTATCCACCTATGTTCTTCAATATCATCATGAACTCATCCTCTTTTTTCACAAAAACCTTACACAAGGCCGCAATATTGTCGTTGCACGCCTTATAAGAACATACATGCACACCTTCAAAGAAAAATGTTGTATTTCCAATTTCTTATCAAATTCTTTAGAACAACTATGTTTTTAAAAAAACATATATGTTGTTTTTAGAACATATGTGCAAAAATACAATTATTGAAGGCGTGCATGTATGTTTTTGGTGGTTCTCTCAGTTCTCGCAGATAAAATGGTTCTCGCAAGAAAGTCTCACTATATATATATATATATATATATATATATATATATATGTTAAATCAATTACTTTTGTATTTAATTAATTAAGATTAAAATTAATTAAATAAGCTTTTAGAAATAAATAAAATAATGTAGTTAGTGGAGTATTATTATATTATAAATATTATCTATCATTTATAATACAACTTTGATTATAAGAAAAATTAAAACATGGTTAAGTAATTTTTATAAAGTTTACTTAAGTTAAGTGTTTTCACAAAAATACTCTAAGTGTTAGATTTTTAGAAAATTTGGGCATGACCCATTTGTTTATACAACGTTTCCATATTTCTCAAGTGTTGCAAATTTTCCTCAAATATCTCAACTAGTTAACGTTATGTGCGAAAGGTGTTTGTGATATATATTTTTAGTAGTCGTGAACATTTTCATTGTTATATTATTCGTTGTTGTTACGTATTAACAATAGATTTCGACACAAAGTCAATATTTTGTCAAAAAGTCAACAAAAGTCTATTTCAATGTTAATTTAGTGAAAATGTCAATTTTTAACCTTTCGGAGACTAAACGTCTCAAAATAAGTCTGAAAATGGTTTTCGTTATATTTATCGTTTCGTTAACTCTTAATAACCACGGCGAGTCAGAAAATACTCCAAAAATCAATTTCGTCATTTTAGTTGTTCATTGGGCCGAAACTTCATGAAATAGCCCAATAACCATTTTTAGTCCAAAACTCCTTTTTAGTTAAAACGTATATCTCGACGCGTTTCTAAAAATCATTATACTCGTTTATTGGGTCCGTTTGGTCAAAAAGTCAAAACTACAAAAATCACTCATGGGCTCGGCCCAACAGTAATTTCGTGAGTTTTATGGCCCAAAACTCATTTAGCCCATTTCGTTAATATTTAGTACTTATTAGTGATTATTAGTTACCAAATAAACTTTATACTTATCAAATAAGCTCTAATAAATAAGCTACATAGTCAAATAGTCAACTATGACTAAAATAAAGTTCATTCGACCCATATTATTAGTTTCAACTCATTTTCCCATTTATATTAGTTATTTTTCACAACTTATGGCTTATTAAATAAGCTAATCCAAATAAGCACTTAACTATATTTTTTCACCATTTCACCATTAGAGCCAAAATTTTATGTTTTTTAAAACCCCAATAATCTTTTATTTTTCTTTTGGCCGATTAACATACATAGCCTCAAAAGTCATTATATTGCTTAATCTCGCGTAAAAATCGTAACTAGTGTTTGTATCATCAAACTAACACTATATGTAACAAGATTTACCACACAAGCAAGAAATTTATAAACTTGTTCATAAACCACATAAAATTCGAGCACTATATAAGATCATGCAAACCCTAGATTTTTCCAAATCAACAAAATATATACTTTTAACACTTTTAAACATCATTAGACATCAAATGAACAAGAGATTAACTAGATTTGAAATTTTTTATGGATCCTTACAATGATTGTGAAATTAACGAGCCAAGGAGGAACCAAGATCACCCAATGCTTCACCAAATTTACCCAAACCAAGTTCCAAATAACCAAAAAACCTTTAATATACACTTTGATTTGCTTGAACTTCAAAAGAAATTTATGGATGATGAAGATTTAGGTGTGTCGTGTAGATGATGATCATAAAATGATCTAGGAAGTTTTTGGATGAGGTAATGGATAAGTGAATAAGGCTTGATCACATTTAAGGTAAATTTTGTGTATTATATATAATGTATATTAGCTAGTGGAGAGTTCTTGTCATTTTGTGGGGTAGAATACACCTATGGCCGGTTTTAGTGTGTATAAGGGGAGGGTGAAATTTAATTTTACCCGCGTTGGTGTATCGTGTGTCGGTTTGAGCTAAAACGTGACCGTAAGGTCCCGTTTTGACGTTTTTGGACACGTTTACGTAAAATAAAGTTTTTATCCACATTTTTATCAGAAATGTAATAAAATATCATTACTGACTCAAAAATATATTTATTCGACAGTTACCATGTGTACTGTGCTGTCGGTACGCGCGTGCGGTTGTTTTTCAGAAAAATGCGAGAAAGCTCTCAGTTAATTACGAGACTTGTCAGTAACTATCAGAAATGTGATAATTTAGGCTTACTGACAAAAATATACTTTTTCTGCAGTGACTGTAATCTACAGTATGCAGGACAGCTCCCAAAAATGCTCAAAAATATCCAGAAACATGCAAATGCGCATAGAAATACTTAGCTTAAAAATAATTAATACTCAATTAACATTAATTAATAACGTGAAAATTAATACTAAATTAACATTAATTAATAACGTGAAAATTACCGTTTGTTACACCGTGTCTCCTTATGGAACATAAAGTGCTCAAGTTACCAACATAAGCTGGCAAATGCAAATGACCACCCACTCAACAAAGCAACACTCTTATTTAAAAGAAAGAGGATATATAAGGAAATGAACCTACCCTGTTCCGCAATTTTTTCATCGACCACCTTCGCAATCTACATACGCAAAACAAGGCAAACAAAAGTGATATCAGCATCAGTTAGCATTCAACAGAACATTCATAATGCTACAACTACTTAATTTATCAAAAGAACACGACATAATATTATCCATCACCTTGTTGAAATGCTCATACTGTCTGTTACCAAGTCCAAACACTCCGTATTGAAGCTTTTCAAGCCATTCACCTTTCTCTTCTCCCTATAAGAGTAGGAAGAAATAATCAAATTCGCATGTAAATCCTACTTAATTACCACATTGTACTATTCCACAACTCGCTTAATATTTACCTCGGTAAACCATTTATAGAATCTAGCAGCATTATCTGTCTGTTCACCATCTCCATACCTACAAAACCAATCATCATAAAGAATTCAATTAGTAGGTATTCATTAACCACCTACCACATCTTTTACAATTACGCTTTAAGAATCAATACTACTTCCAGATAAAGTATCAACGAATCTAGTCAATCCATTTGCATCTCAGATTGATCCCTATAATAAAAAAAGTCAATACTCACCAAATCAATCACTTTAAACACCGCCTTTTCATATCTCACTTTAGCTTCTTCAACAAGTGCCTTTAATCAACAAACAACCAATCAAAGTCAATAAAAGCCGAAACACTGATCAAATCTTCAGAATTGCAATACCATCAAAACTAATGTTTTTATAAAAATAAAATCCGTCAATACCTTCAATTGAATTGTTAATTCAAACAAACAAACACCAGTTCTTTTTCCTAGGTCGAATCACAAAATACCCTCACCCACCCCTGCAATCTAATTCAAAACCCTAACCCTAATTATCACTCTGTACAATCTATTTCCTTTTTTTTACAAACGATTTGATTCTTTGTGATTGAATCTAAGTGTGTGTTTTGATTATAGAATCATGACAGATACCTAAGATGATGGAAAACGAATCGCTGCTTGCCCTGTACGGATTCGCCTCTGGCCTCTGAGCACGTCGGAACTGCATGAGTTCACTGGGGTGAAGGCATCAAGATCTCGTAAATTCATTGTCTTTCTTGATACTACGCCCCAACGAGGGTCTGTGGTGGATAAATTTGTGGTGAGAGGTGACTAGCAAAGAAAACCCATGATGGTTTGTAGTTAGGCGGCAGAGAAGAGAGAAAGAGGATGAGATAAGTGTGGGAGTAGTGAAAATAGTGGGCGGGAGTAGTGAAAATACGTGACTATAACTATGGAGGGACAATGAAAATGTAAATTTGATTTTTGGGGAAAAAAGTGAGCGGGAGCAGTGAAAATATGTGAGGGAGATATCAAAATTTGAGAAATATTGTAAAATTAGTTTATAAAACATTTGAACTATAAAAATAAAAGTGTGACCATGTATGACATTTGGTCACACTGTTCAAGTGTGTGACATATATTTGTCACTTTTAAATGCATATCGTGACTAATGCTTCAAATTTACTTTTCAGTTGTCACATATTTCAAATTCATGTGGCTAAATTTTTAACAAAAACTAATAGTCACATTTAAATAATGTGTGACAAACTTGAGTATATGATTTAGCCACATACACAATTACTTCATGTGACCATATATGGATTTTGGTCACACTTTTCAATTGTGTGACATATATTTGTCACATATGTATATATATAGTGTGACTAATGTTTCAAACTTATTTATATCCGTCACACGTCCCAAATTATAAGTGACTAAAAAATCAAAACAAGTTTTACCAGATACCTCTAGTCACGAAAATATTCAAATGTGTGGCTGTAGCCTCAGATGTAATTCCGAAATGGTCACACAAGTCGGATCAAGTGTGGCTGTTTATTTTATTCTTGTACATCTAGTCACATAAAAAAGTTACCGTGTGGCCGTTCGAAAAACTGCATGTGTGACTAAATCCCATTTTTGTACTAGTGTAAGGTTTGTTTCGCATTAAATTGTGGCCTCAAAAGAGACTCCATTCTGTCTCTCCGCCCGCTTGTGCGTCAAATTAGACTTACCAAGTACAACCATTATATTTACGAAGCATCTTAAGGCAAAGTTGTAAGTTTCTCAACGCCTCAATTAAAACTTTGTTTGAAACATACGATACAAGATGAAACATATGATACAAGATGAATGCATGACATCTTTGTACATATTTTTGATAACACACATAAAAAAATACTACCCTTTAATTTAAGTTATATGTCATCCAATGAAACGGAAACACCTGAGATTACTATTTACGTTATTGTGAGACTTAGCTAGATGGTAATCAAAGGGTAAATCTCCATTTGTCTTGAGATCGAGCATGGATGAATTTGCAGTTTCTTAAGTTGTTTAACTTAATTGAGTTGATAGTGAGATCTGATCACTCAAGGCATGAGATGGGGATAAAACATGCTTACATTGCAACTGAAGTTGGCAAAATATATAAATCCCATAATTTCTAGGAATTGCAATTTGTATATTGGCAATTGAGTTTTGACTCGTACTTTATTGAATACTTTCATTACTAGCAGATCAACTGATGTGATGAAACTATGTCAATTTGGATCCTAGTTTTCAGTGAAAATTAAATGGTTAAATGTTATTTAGCATGGGTATTTAATTTTTCTTGAAATATTACATTATCGAAAATACTAAAATTGAATTTTGTAAATTCTTTTAATGTATAAATGCAACGTTAAAACCGTAAACATGGGGCATTCTTTTAGTGGAAATTGATCTACACCCGTAGGGGTTTAGGCTAGAGTCAACTTTACTAAAAGAATAAACCAAGTCTACTTTCTTTGAGAAGAGTGAGACTTAATCCTATTCCTTTTCATGAATGAGAAAGGTATAATAGGAAAATTAGAATTGTCTAAATTCTAAGGAATAACTCATAGCAAAATTTAATAGTTAAGAATATTGCACATTTTATGAGTTATTCAAAATAAGAAGCTAGCCTAATTACCGCAAAAATGGTAAAAGACAAACTAGTATATTTTATCTAGTTGGTTTTGTTTTGACCATTTAAAGGTGCTACATACCATTGTGGGGATGATAGACCTATTAAGAAAGAAATTGCACGCCCAATTTTTTCAAGTTAATTGCATTGATGGATATTCCATCTTTTACAAAGTAGAATACATTCTTTTAGTACCTAAGTAATTGTTACTGATGAACTCAAATAAGTACATATTATTACTATCATTTATCCTAATAATTTGACTTGTTTTACTATATTATGTATGAGGATTGATACTTAATCGTTTACTTTTGTAATTCTCAGTTGAAAACAAGCATTTGGTGAAACTTGGCGATTTTGGACTAATTATGGAGCAAAACATGCAAGAAGTTAAGAGTCTAACGAAATGCACAAGATCAAGACTATTCTGCTCCAGATGCGCCGCATCTCACTTATGACATGCGCCGCATCGCTATCAAGATCTCACCAGATATGATCCAAGATACAAGAGGACATGCGCCGCATCCAAAGATAAAGATACGCCGCATCTTCTGGCGGTGTACGAATATTCCTGAATATTATAATCTTGGACCCCACGCGAAGTTAAGTCAATGCGCCGCATCTACTTACTAGATGCGCCGCATCTCACCCTCAGACAGAAACTATAAATACCCCAAGACCAGACGAATTTGGAGAGACATATAATATAACCGAAGACCGAAGACCAAAAACCTAGGACGAATTCAGTCAAGGTAGCAGCACAAGACACACCCAAATCAAAGATACAAGAGCTGTAAGAAGGTGCTGCATATGTTTAATTCATTAAGTAGTTTTGTTTTATTGTGTTGGTAAACTTTAATTCATCAAGATTGGTGGCTTGTGTAATGTGACAACGGAAAGATTGCACTCCCTTAAAACTGCTTTCTCATTAATTAAAGTTTATATGTTGATGTCATTGGTGACTTTTATTAGTGCATTGATAACCTCTGTGTCTAGCTGAGCGTTGATCGGGTCACCATGCCTCTGCCCTCGCCTGTTTATTAGATCGCCTATGCATTCTATGGTCTGTAGAAAAGTAGGAGAAAGATAAACGGGATAGTCATAAGTAATCATTAAGGGTTTACTCGCCGATAAGATTAGAACCAACGAGAAAGGACTTAATCTCGGTGCGTTGCATCGAACTATACACTTCATATAACACTAGCAATAAAACAAGTGACAAACTACTTATCATAAGGACAGCCCTCTTATTGTCTCGAGTATTTATCTGTGTACGTGTGTGCTACTTGCTGATTCGTGCCTATTGGTTTATTTTATTATTTAATTGCAACCAAATCGTGCCAGTCTCTCAGGCTGAACCCCCCTTGCGTTAGATTAGGTTGTATAGCTAACTTAATATATTAAAATACTGATTAGAATAACTAGATAATACGTTCCACTCTTAGTGATCGACACTCTACTTACCATTATATTCATACTGACCGGGTACACTGCTCGTTAAGTGTCTGTGTTATTGATAAGTCGGCTAAATATAAATTTAAAACTTGAGTAGGCATTAAAACTGCTAAACCGCAACGACACATCACGCGCATCAAGTTTTTGGCGCCGTTGCCGGGGAGTGAATTGTTATTATCTGTTAATTTGATTAGTATTTTAATTAGGTTTTAATTTTTTTTATCTAACCGCTAATTTTGTTGTGTATTAGTTTAATTTTCATTCATTGTATTATTTTGCATATTTTCTATTTTTGTGTGTTATTTGTTTGCTTTTGTTTGTGTTTATTTTCGTGTGTTTTATTTGTTTTTATTTTTCGTATTTTTTGTTTTCTGCTATCGTTGTACTGAGCTAAATCGAACGATACGGCGCATCTGATTTCTCAGATACGGCGTATTGCGTTCAATTTTTTTATAAAATACAACGCGTTTAATTAATTCGATACGACGCATCTTTTCCCAAAGATACGGCGTATCTGTTTTTAATAAGAAATTTTTCTAAGCGATAAAGCGATACGACGCATCTTTTCCACAAGATACGGCGTATCTTTTTTTGATAAAAAAAATTTTCTAAAACGTTAACGCCATACGACGCATCTGCTTTAGCAGATACGGCGTATCTATTATTTTAATTAAAAACAGTTTTCGAATTATTAAACAAATACGGCGCATCGATCTCTATCGATACGGCGTATCTTCTGAATCAAAAATCTTATATTTTGAAACATAAAGAAAATACGGCGCATTAACTTTTGTTAATACGGCGCATTTAATTTTAAATAAATATCGATTTTTGATTATTAAAATTGATACGGCGCATTCAAATTTCTAAGCTGCGTATCTATTTTCTGAATAAAGTATGATTTAATTTTAACGATTATATGATACGGCGTATCCTACTTTTTGGATACGGCGCATCGTCTGCAGATATCAGTTACTTTAATTTTTCGTATTCCGTTTTCGTTGTTAATTTTCTGATATACTACTTTCTCGAGCATACCCTACTGATATTTTTGTGTTGATTTCAGGAAGTGCATGACCAGGAGTTCTACGAAGAACTTGATTCAACCTTTCGAAGATCCTGAACGAGTCTTTCATTCGCTTAAAAGGCTTTTCAACACAAAAAGCTTTGATACTTCAAGTTCATTCGAGCTTGACTATTTTTCTGAAGAGAAAGAGGAAGAAGAAACAGAAGCAATGGGCGAAAACACTACTATGGAGGAATACATGAACAAAACCCGTGCTGATCACACTTCAGGAGTTGCTAGACCAAAGTTTGATGATAAGTCAAAGTTTGAATTGAAGGGTCAGTTTCTCAAGGAGCTAAGGGAAAATGCTTTCAGTGGATCGGAACATGAGGATGCTAATGAACATGTTGAAAAGTTCCTCGAGATTGCGGATTTGTTTACTTCGGAAGGAGTCACTGACGATCAACTCATGCTAAGAATCTTTCCAATCTCGCTAAAAGGAGCTGCTAACAAGTGGCTAAGGAATGAACCTGCTAGTTCAATCACTACATGGGAAGGTTTGAAGAGCAAATTCCTGAAGAGATATTGTCCACCTGCTAGGACTGCTAAAAAGATGGAGGCTATCAACAGTTTCAAGCAAGAGCCTGATGAAACTCTTTATCAAGCTTGGGAACGGTTTAAAGATTTACTGATAAAATGTCCTCAACACTATCTAACCCCTATGCAGGAGATAATATTGTTTTATCAAGGATTGGACGTGCCTACTAGACAAATCTTGGATGCTAAGGGAGCTGTGCCTCAAATGAGTGCAACCAATGCCAGGAAAGCAATCCAAGATGCTGCTGATCATTCTCAAAAATGGCACGATGGGACCTCTACTAGATCTAAGAGCAGCACTAATTTTGACGGGATTGCTGCTATTCAAGATCAATTGGATAAAATTAGTAGAGAGATGAAGAAGCGTGATGAAAGAGTGTATGCTGCCCAAGTTGGATGTGAAAAGTGCGAAGGACCTCACTACACTAAAGACTGCCCGAATAAGAATGAAAGTGAGACGTTTGAAGAAGCATATTACACCCAATTTGGACAACCATTCCGACCTTCAGGAAGATTTAGGGAAGCTACCCCGGGATTCTATCAAAAGAACAACTTCAATCCCGCTTATCAAGAAAGGAGGCAGACTTTAGATGATACTCTAAAGCAAATTATGGCCGATGCTGCTAAAAGACATGAAGAAAATACTGCTATGATCAAAGAAATCCGAGCTTCAACGGACACTACTACAAGAAATCAAGGAGCTTCGATCAAAGCATTGGAACAACAAATTGGTCAAATGAGCAAAGTTCTTCAAGAAAGGGGATACGGAAGTTTACCGAGCTCAACTGAAACCAACCCAAGGGATCATGTCAAGGCCATAAGCACCACTGAAGAAGTCACTCCTAACATACCTAGAAGATCGATGAATGGTAATGATGGTGCAAGACCCGAATTTTTCTTTAATTCTTCAATCAGTTTAAGAAGACTACTAAAAGAAAAGACAAAGATTGAAGAGGAGATCAAGGCTACAATGAAAGAAGGGAGCTCTGCAACCGATTTAAATGCCTTGCCTCATAAAGAAAAAGACCCAGGAAGTTTTACTCTACCTTGTTCAATTAATGATATATCTTTCAATAATGTGTTAGCTGATTTAGGAGCTAGTGTTAGTGTTATGCCTCTTAAGACATTCACTACCCTAGGACTAGGAAAATTAGCACCAACTAAGTTACTTATTGAATTGGCTGATAAAACGGTAAAATGACCTGAAGGGATTGCTAATAATGTGCTAGTTAAGATTGAGAAGTTTATTTTCCCTGTAGACTTTGTTATATTAGATATGCCCGAGGATGTTAAGGTTCCTTTAATCCTTGGAAGACCTTTCTTGTCTACTGCCCATGCTAAGATTGATGTGTTTAAAAGAAAAATCTCATTAAGGGTAGGGAATAATAAACTAGTCTATAAGTGCCAAGATCCTGTTAAAAGCATAATTAGAGGTGTCTACATGCTAGGATTAAGAGAGCGTATGGACCTAGATCTTGAAGCCAGACTTATGGGGGAAACATTGATTCAAAACAACTCAACTAATCCTAATCATGAGAACTTTGAGGAATTTATTGACCTAAATGTACCTACCGAACTTAGACGCAATGTTGTTAATGATTCTGATGATGAGTGGTATGATTGCGTGGTAATTAACAAACGTAGGAGAATAGTTGAGAAAACGAATTTGAATAATAATATGTTTATTGAACTACCACCCCACCTTGCTTATTTATGCCTATATGATAATAAGAATTTCCCGTCTATCATTTTGTCATCTCTGCCCGAAAGGGACAGAACTTTGTTTATACAGATACTGAAGAAGAACGGCGTGGAAATCAAGGACGAGCAAGGAGTGTTCAATATTACCGAATTGGCAATGAGGGAGCGCGATGTTTCCGACTCCTTCAATGATCGAAACTAAGTGAAGAGCTGAACGTGAGTCTAACTTGAAGACTCTGGAATAAAGACAAGTGCTTACCGGGAGACAACCCGGATTTATCTTTTAATTTTCTGTTTATGTGTCGAGTCAGTCAGGCCGCAGAGGATACGGCGCATCTCAATTCTGAGATGCGACGCATCTCCTGCAATGGTCATATCTTATTTTATTTTTCTGCATTTTTTATTTTCGACTTTAAAACTTTTTATCAGTTTATTTCAATGCGGCGCATCTTTTATTCTGATCCGTATTTATTCCAGGCTCGATACGGCGTATCTTCTTCCATAAGATACGGCGCATCGACTGACCTGATGATTTTCATTTTTAATTTTTATGTTTTATTTTTCCTAACTACTAATGTATTATGCAAGTTGAACCTTTCTTACCTTAGGTGTGTTTTGAAGCCTTGGTGGTATTATAGATTCCTGCATTTCCTGTGGATACATCTAATATGAAGCTTAAACGTTCTAATCCACAAGAAAGATGATTTTTGCTCTTATACAAATGGAGGATCATACCGAGCAAATCTCAGGGGAGTTTTTCTGTTCTAATTCTTTTATTTTCCAGTTTTTAACCTTTTATACGAACAACGAGGACGTTGTTTAACTTAAGTGGGGGGATTGGAGAATTAGAACACTTAACACTTACTTGTCCTAAACTTTTCAAAATATGCTTAAAATGTGCTTAATATATCAAAATTTAAAATTTTTTAGCATGTTTTTGTTTAAAGTCTAAGTTGCATAGCTGCACACATGACGTTATTTTCAAAAATTGTGATTTTTCAAAACTCACAAATCTATGAGTGTGCCGGTGACTTGTAAACTTTAGAACTTGGCTTGTATACTATTCGAGACCACCATAATGAGTATTATTTTTATAATTGGAATGACTTGTCTAAATTGGTAAAATTTCTAGGATTACACCCAAATAGCCTTATATGTTATGTGATATTAGCTAACTACACTGGTTAGTTAACCCCCGTATAAACCCTTTGTTACTCTCATTTTTAGAGTAAGATACCCTTAGAAAAACACTCAGAGCCATTCCTTTCGTTTCTTACACCTTTGTTAAAATGTTTCGTTACACCTTACACCTTAGCCTACCCTATAGATTAGAATCCGTGGTTGGTTAATTGCTATAGGAAAAGTGAGTTTCCTTACATTACCTGTGTTCGCGTGCGTAATTCATTATCTATGGTTAGGTCGGGAAATTGCACAATGCAATTGGAGTGAAAGTAAATATTGTATATCTTTGAGTTTATTTTTCGTGTGTTTACTACTTTCACTATTACCGTTATTTCTGAAGTCATGAAAAGTATGGAAAAATTATCCAGAATTATTGTTTTGGTGATGTGGTGAAATTTTACACATCTATGTTTATGTTATAAAAAAAAAATAAAAAAAAAAAAAAAAAAAAAAAAAAAAAAAAAAAAATCGAAAAAATAAGAAAAGAAAAAGAAAAAGAAGAAAGTTGGAAGACTGATAAACCAACGATGTAAAGTTATGTAAGTGGTCGATATCACCACTATTTGTTGTATATTATATCTATGGATTGAATGGGAGTTGGCAGTTATGGGAACGTCAACTAAGGTTTATTCTTTGATTAAGATCTTGTTGAGTATAATTCGTGTCTACCTAAAGCGTGTGTTTCAAGTGTTAAAGCGTGAGTTATTCAATGATATGAGTCTTATTCATGGGATGGTTGGGATAGTGATTAACCACACTTAGGATTTTAATTTATTTGTTTTGTTTATTTTTTATTTTACACCAATTTATATCCCAAATATTATCCATACCCTGTATTATTCTTTATCCAACCAAACCTTTGATTTATTGAGATTAGGGATTTGAGCAATCTTAAGTATCGTAGTCGTGGATTCGGCTATGTATTTATGATTTTGTCGCCCTTTTTGATATATTATTATTGGTGAAGTTTGGACCTATCTTTAGCCTATTCGAGTTAAGGATTTGAGCAATTGCAAGTATCGTGTTCGTGGATTCGATCATGTATTTGTGATTTTGTCGCCTTTTCTGGAATTTGAGATCGATAGTGATTAAGAATAATTAACCCTTAAGCCTAAAAACCCTTTTTACCGCTTTAGACTTGTTATTCCTTGGCTTTAGTGGAGGAGATGTGTATACTTGCCAAGCTTATGATAGAATATTCGTCGCGACTGGACAGTTAAACGATTAGATTTGCTTTTATCAAAATATTTTTATTCTACTTCTAATTCGTTAAGTGTTTAGTTGTGTGATTATGACAAAAACGAATACATGCTTAAATATAAAAATAAATCCTAATATCCTTTAGGATACATTTTCATAAGATTAATTCTAAGGTTTACTTGGGGACAAGTAAAGTTCAAGTGGGGGGATATTTGATGAACTCAAATAAGTACATATTATTAATATCATTTATCCTAATAATTTGACTTGTTTTACTATATTATGTATGAGGATTGATACTTAATCGTTTACTTTTGTAATTCTCAGTTGAAAACAAGCATTTGGTGAAACTTGGCGATTTTGGACTAATTATGGAGCAAAACATGCAAGAAGTTAAGAGTCTAACGAAATGCACAAGATCAAGACTATTCTGCTCCAGATGCGCCGCATCTCACTTATGACATGCGCCGCATCGCTATCAAGATCTCACCAGATACGATCCAAGATACAAGAGGACATGCGCCGCATCCAAAGATAAAGATACGCCGCATCTTCTGGCGGTGTACGAATATTCCTGAATATTATAATCTTGGACCCCACGCGAAGTTAAGTCAATGCGCCGCATCTACTTACTAGATGCGCCGCATCTCACCCTTAGACAGAAACAATAAATACCCCAAGACCAGACGAATTTGGAGAGACATATAATATAACCGAAGACCGAAGACCAAAAACCTAGGACGAATTCAGTCAAGGTAGCAGCACAAGACACACCCAAATCAAAGATACAAGAGCTGTAAGAAGGTGCTGCATATGTTTAATTCATTAAGTAGTTTTGTTTTATTGTGTTGGTAAACTTTAATTCATCAAGATTGGTGGCTTGTGTAATGTGACAACGGAAAGATTGCACTCCCTTAAAACTGCTTTCTCATTAATTAAAGTTTATATGTTGATGTCATTGGTGACTTTTATTAGTGCATTGATAACCTCTGTGTCTAGCTGAGCGTTGATCGGGTCGCCATGCCTCTGCCCTCGCCTATTTATTAGATCGCCTATGCATTCTATGGTCTGTAGAAAAGTAGGAGAAAGATAAACGGGATAGTCATAAGTAATCATTAAGGGTTTACTCGCCGATAAGATTAGAACCAACGAGAAAGGACTTAATCTCGGTGCGTTGCATCGAACTATACACTTCATATAACACTAGCAATAAAACAAGTGACAAACTACTTATCATAAGGACAGCCCTCTTATTGTCTCGAGTATTTATCTGTGTACGTGTGTGCTACTTGCTGATTCATGCCTATTGGTTTATTTTATTATTTAATTGCAACCAAATCGTGCCAGTCTCTCAGGCTGAACCCCCCTTGCATTAGATTAGGTTGTATAGCTAACTTAATATATTAAAATACTGATTAGAATAACTAGATAATACGTTCCACTCTTAATGATCGACACTCTACTTACCATTATATTCATACTGACCGGGTACACTGCTCGTTAAGTGTGTGTGTTATTGATAAGTCGGCTAAATATAAATTTAAAACTTGAGTAGGCATTAAAACTGCTAAACCGCAACGACACATCACGCGCATCAGTTACGTATGGGAATTCTCAAAGGTGTAGGAAAGTAAATAGCACACTATTTGCTTTTACTGGTTATGAAACACTTACAATGTTGTCAAATCCAGTGTGAGCATTGTGTTGTAATTACTGACTTATATATATTAATGTAATGATCTATAATTCAGTGGGAGCTACAAGCTTTGATATCTTGGTAGTAACCCAGATTATCTCTAGAATGTCTTGAGATAATTACTTTCCAATTGTAGACACTTGTGGTTTTAAGGATAGTCATGTACGTTTCCTTACTAGACAAGGTGGTTCTATATCTACTAATATCTATGACGCAATCATATTGATCAAATAAACAAACGATTGACGTGTTGTTTATCTAATACATGATGTTGTTCCATGCACAAGTGGGAGAAATCTTTATTGTGTGCAAGGAACAACACATAGGAATATGATTTAAAGGATCTCTTGACTGCAAGGTAAGAGACTAATGTTCTAATGTGATTTATTCACATCTAATTAATAGAACACTTGAAGTTAATATCTAGCGTAAGTGAGACCTTGGCATAGATATTAATGACAAGGTAAATTACATACTTTCATTACTAGCAGATCAACTGATGTAATGAAACTATGTTAATTTGCAAGTTTCTAAATTAGATAATTATTAGAACAAGTGTCAATATGATAATAAGACTACTTCAAACTAAATATTTATATATTATTGAAATGACATAAATGAAGTAATCTAATACTGCTTCAAATTTAAATATTTATTTATTCTTGGAATGTCATAAATATATGAAGTGATAAATTAACTTGAAATTACTATTGAAACCAAATTGTGGTGTTCATGATTACTTTAGATATACATGTTTATATTTTATTGCAATGATATAAATAAGAAGTCATTTAAATTGTTACATGACTAATAATAAAGTAAGACGTTAACTTGTTATGTTTTTTAATTAAGACATATACAAGAAGTCATTGAGTTGATCAATGATTTATAACGTATATTGGGATTATAACGGTTTATGTCTTCTTGTTAAGACATGGACATGAAGTGACTTTGGTCAAAAAGTACTTATGTTATATAGCATGCAATTGGCTTGGAAATTCTATTATACCATTAAGCTGACCTAGTTGGTGAATGGATAAGCCAAACAAAATATATTTATCTTACATATTGTAAGATTGTCTTACAATATTAATCCTAATGAAATACATAATGTTTATAGTACGTTCAGTTAGGAAAATCAAACTATTGTTATATTGTTTGATTAAAGATAACTATATCTTCTATTCTTCCAAAAGTTATCATGGTTAGGAAATTGAGTAGTATATACTCAATTAGACTCCAACCTAGAAGATTAATAAGACACCATTATATTATGGAATGTGATGAATCACATTAAGTCTTAAAATGAAGTTCTGAATTTGTTAAACTACTTATGAGTAGGTTATTAACAAACTAAGTGTCAGGAACTGTCAAATGTGTATTTGTAATGTCCCAAGAGAGAACAATCTAGTGTTGCTCTACTCGCTAAGTATTTATAGATAGTCTATAAATTACAAAAAGCGAGTGGGAGTTTTATCTTGAAAAGATAAAATTACAAGATACATAATCTTCTAAAACACACTAGTGAATATCATGATGAGGCTAGACATGTAAATGTTAAAGCTCAAGATAATGGAATTCTCATTCATAGATCCGCAAGGATATCTCAGATATTTGATTAATATGCTGAGGATTATATTATGATGCTTTACCAAATATTGAATTGGGTAAATTACTCATACTATGAATGTTAAAGATGTTGTCCATAAAGATAATCAATTTTTGGAAAATTGGTTTATCTTAATTCTTAATAGTTAGACTAGGGAATGAAGATGAGTTTCTTCAAAGATAAGATAACCCTAGCGGTTTGAATCTTTAAGTAGAAATCATAATGGACAATTTTGTATACATATTAAATGTGTGAAAAGATTATCAATCACACTTAAGCAATTAACTGTGATTGAAATTCTTTCTAGGCACATTAATTGTATAAAGATTATGATTTCATTCTTAGTTTCATTAATATGAAATTAACAATGGAATATCAAAACCCTTTCTTGAGTAATTACTTGTGCGAGGACGATAAGTAATTAAAAGGGGTATTTGAATTCAAAGTAATCTTTGGAAGTATACAAAGTGCAATAATTCATGAATGGATTAATGCATGCATCTAGGAGATATACTTATGTTTAATTATTAAATCCAAGTTTTGGTTTATAATTAAAATAAGACGATTTCTTTGTATTCCTAAAAGCTAGTGGGAGTGTTATATTTATTTTCTTATTTCATATATGTTGTATAACATATAGGAAGTAACATTCCATTAACAACATTCCATTAACATTAAATGTTAAGTCTTGGTTTGGAATGAAACTTCACTTGGAAAGTTAGGAAATAAATATACAACCTTGGAATATATGTTTATTGTTATAAACATAAGCGGTAAAATAATTGATTCTAATAGAACATGATATACTATTAGAAAGTCTGAAAAGAAACATATCTTTGAAAAGATATAACATGAATGAAATCTAAGTTTGACGCAAGGATTTTTCATGTACATCATGTTATTTGTTGTATCATGCTTGGATGCAAGATGATTTGACAAAATTAATATCTAATTAAAGGTTATTAGATAACTAAGTGTAATGGATATGGTTGGATATATAATTAAATCCTCATCCTGGAATTGCTCATAAATTCTAAATATGAACCATATGGCAAATTGTTGCGTAATCGTGATGGCCGACAAATCTTGAAAGATTTGAAGGTTTCAAACATTACACAATGGATATTAAAGTTTACGGGATTTTAAAGAGCATATTGTTGTTTGCATACAATGATGCTAATAAGATTGAGATGACACTCAATACTAGTCATAGTGGGATTTCATCCTTATTAATGGCCATAAGTACTAGTTATGCTTAACTGTAAGCATAGTTGCATTATACATTAAAGAATTAGAATACTTTAAACTATAAAAGGTTTGATAGTTTAATTTTCATAAATTCGTGGTTGAGGATGTCACGCATTTTATGAAATATTATTTGGCAATATCAATATAGTTGAATGCACACATACAAGAATTTCATTAATTGAATTCTTGAAATAAGTATTCTCAAAATTCCTATAGATCATGATTAATTGATTTATGTCTTGTCAACAGGTATGTTTGATATGACTTGAGGCATAATTCATTAATGGAATTATCATGCATTGATCTATTTAGTATTTGGATAAGGGATGTTAAGCAATTATTATTTACAATGAATTAAAGTACTTGGTACGTTTGTTTTCATTAATAATAGATTGTATCCCGTATTTGCATGTTTACATCCATGAATAACTTATGTTATTCTAAATAGTCCGTTGTCAATCAATGATATGGAAATATGTTAGGAATTCTTAGAAATAATTTATTTCATTGCTGCTGTTAGTATTAGTGGTTCCTGCTGGCAGGTATGTAGTTCCTGCTGGTAGTGGTTCCTGCTGGTAGTACATTTTGTTTCTGCTGTTAGTTGTCATTGCTGCGGGTAATACCGTATGTTTAGAAAGTTTGTTAGAGTTAATTTAGGAAGAGATAGTGTATATCTCTTTTACACGTTTTCTTAGTAATGCTGCATTAGGGTTTCTTGTAGTATAAAAGAAACATGCGGCTATGAGTTTTGTAATCGATTGAAAACATTATTAGTTAATAAAAGATCCATAGAGGATCAAAGTTTATTAGTTACTTCTTCTTCTTTATTAGTTTATATTCAGAGATTCTCTTGTAGCGTGCTTGTGATTACATAGGCATTCTACCGATCCACAAAGGCTCAAAGATCTATCAAGGAGGCACGATCCAACAAGTGGTATCAGAGACTGGTGAGGATCTCTGTCGAAGAACACTTTTTCTAAACAATCTCTTAAACCCTTTCACAATGGCTGACGTCAATACTGATGAGTCTGTCATCAATAATGAAAAACCTGAAACTTCACAAGTCCAACAACAAATAGTCACAACCACTGTGTCTAACAGTAATGCTAAATTCCCATACCTCAAGAAAGATGAGTACGAGATTTGGGCTATGAAGATGGAGTACTGGATCTCAAACAGTGATCATAACCTATGGAATGTGATCCTGAATGGGAACAGCAAGAAGAAAACTGGGAGAGATCAGAAGGGGAACATCATCATACTTCCACCTGTATCAGCAGAGGAGCAGGTTGCTGTACAAAGGGAAACCAAGGCAAGAACTCTTTTGCTTCAGGCTCTCCCAGAAGATCATATGGGTGACTTTCATCACCTGGATGATGCTAGGGAGATCTGGCTTGCTGTAAAAGCTAGATTTGGAGGGAATGATGAGTCCAAGAAGATGAGGAAGTCCATGCTCAAGCAGGAGTTCCAGGAGTTCAAGATCTCTGAGGCTGAAGGGATTCACAAAGGTTATGACAGGTTTCACAAGATCCTGAGCCAACTCAACCAGTTGCAGGCCAGGCCAGACAATGAAGACTGCAACACCAAGTTTTTGAGGGCTCTGCCTCCATCCTGGTCTCAAGTTTCCATCACCCTTAAGGCCAGAGGTGGGCTCGATTTCATGAGTTTTGATGATCTTTACAACAAGCTCAAGACCCTTGAAATTGACATCAAAGGGGTTTAAACCTACTCATCTCACACTCCAACTCATACTGCATTTGTTAGTGCTACCAGTACTAACAAGGTCTCATATGGTGATAGCCCAACCCCCTCTTCTTCATCAGTTTCCTATTCCCCTGCAACACCTAGATCACAGTCAAGGTCTGGCAATGTGCTTGAGGAAGTTCTTCATTCGTTTGTTGCTGAAAGTGCTCCACAACAGCAAATTGCCTATGAAGACTTTGACCAGATTGATCAACTGGATCTGGAAGAGATGGACATCAAGTGGCAGATGGCTATGCTGTCATTGAAGGTTAACAGATTTGAGAAGAAGGCAGGGAGAAGGATCAAATTCGATGGACAGGAAGGAGCAAGGTTTGACAAGAGGAAGGTGAGATGCTACAAATGCTCACAACCAGGTCACTTTGCTAGAGAATGCACAGATAAGAAGGTGGATGACAAAACAAGGTATTCTGCTTTCAAGATTCAAGAATTGGAGTCAGAAGAACCCAAAGCCTTGCTGTCTGTGGATTCCATGCTGGATTGGGAACAACATGAGGTAGCTGATGCAGTAAGAGGAGCTGCAAAGGTCTATGGGATGATTGCTGGATATGGTGCTGAGGCACAAGTGGCTGGGGAATTTGGTTTGATGGGCTACCCATCTCAGGTACAAAATTGTCCCTTTGGTTGTGAAATTAAATATGCTGAACTGAAAAAGGAATTTGATGATATAGATAGTCAGTATAAAGATTATTATATACAAGTTCAAGCCTATAAAAACTCACTGAAAACATTAGAGAAACAAAAGGCTTGGTATCAAACCCAACAGTTAGCTTATGAGGAAAAGATAAGGGTTTTGGAGAGGGACTTAGAGAACACCATTAACTTGCTTAAACATTCTGAAAGGGAAAATGCTAAGGTGATTTTAGAAAAACAGGACTTCCAGGCTAAGTTAGAAAGTGAAGTGGCTAGGTTTAATAAATGGAAAGAATCATCTAGAAACCTTCACAAGTTAATTGATAGTTCTATGTCTGTGAAAACTAAACTTGGGTTGGGACTTAGGGATTATATAGGGCCAAATGAAGTGTATGACCCTGATGAGCCAAGCATTTTTTACCCTACCCCTAAGGAGGTAAATTATCAAATTCCTGTTAAGTATGTTAAAGAAGGAGATATGATATCTGTTTCTCCACCAATAACTGGAACATTTAAGCCTACCTCTCCCCATAGTGACTTTGATGATTCACAAATGACTTATGGCAAGAAGGCAAATGATTTGCCTGATCTTGATTGTGACTCTAATGATTTTGTCTCTTGTTCTAACAGTGACAAATCTTCAGAAATCAAGACCAATGACTATGCCACATGTGATTCAAGTGACAAGTCTACCTCAACCAAGTCAGAAGATTTCTCCTCAGAAGTAGCTGATGATGAATCTCATTCAAAGACAGCTGCATTTGAAGATATTTCTTTTGATTATGTTAAAAACAATGATGTTTCTAGTTTTGGTTCTGTTTCAAACAATGATGTTTCTGGTTTTAATTCTGTTAAGAATAATTTTGTTTCATCTTGTGGTTGTGATAATTCTGGGTGCAATAAGAAAAGTTATGCTAAGAATAAGTCTTCTAGGAAGAAATCTTGTTTTGTGTGTGGTAGTTATGCTCATCTTATCAAAGACTGTGATTTTTATGAGAAAAAGATGGGTATGTATGCTGGTCAAACAAGGCCTATGTGGAACAATGTTAATGATATACCCCCATATGTTCCACAAGCAGCAAGAATGAACTCTTGTAGAGCTTCTTTTCCTGCTGGTAGACCAGTTCCTGCAGGTAAGCATGTTGCTGCTGGTAAGCCTTGTAGGATATACCCATCTTGATTGTTGATGAAGCGAAAAGTGTACCGCTTTTAAGGGGTCATTTAAGCCCTAAATCGTATTTATTTGATCAAATATTGCCCTAAATCGTTCCTTTTGTCATTTTAGGTACTTTTGAGGAGAAATCTGGAAAAGGAGGCATTTTGGACGTTTTTGGAGCATAAAAGTGAAGAAAACGACAAAGTCTCAAAAATCGGCTAAAAGTTACCTTTGACGGCGTCAGGATTTACTCCAGACGGCGTCATGGCTTGGCAAGAAAAGGTGGATGTGAAATTTACTCATGATAAGCCAGTGAAAATTGCATGTGAATTCTGACGGCGTCACGCTTTAACCTGATCAAGGGCGTCACGGCTTAATTTAGAGAGGGACGGCGTCACATTCAAGGTCTGACGGCGTCAAGCCTTGATAAGCCAGAACGGATTTTGGAGAGCTAAAGAGGGACGGCGTCAAGAAGGTCATCCGGGAACCCTAGAAGCGGCGAGGTGACGGCGTCACACTCCATAACGTGACGCCGTCAGATCCAAAAGTCTATATATAGTTTTCTAATTTTTTGTCATTAGGGGTGGAACTTAGTGTGGAATTTTTGGGAGAAAACCCTAAGACGATTTTAGCATCTTTTTCAAGGCTTTTTGCCTTGAGATCTTCCATGTTACATTGAAGATAAGTTATCAATTAATCATTCAATATGTCTATGTGTTGTTTGATTCTATCTTATTCTTGTCTTTTGATTAACATGTTAGGCTAGATTTATCTTGTGTTTGCTTAGATCTAATGAAACCTAGCTATTGATTATTGGTTATTAGTGTGCTATTAGTTGTATTGGATGATTGTTTATCTATGTTAGGCTTAAGAAAACTGGCTAACTTCCTATTCGGTAACTTGCTTGAACGTCTTAAGAAACATGAACCAATGCGTACTAAAGGTTTTTATGGTTGTATTTAATGCACAAGCGAATTCTAGTGATCCCATGTTAGGAGCTTCCTAGCCGGCTCGACATAGGAGTGAAGTAGGAGCTTGTAGAGTTGGGGAAGTACGTACGCCACCCCACGATTGGTATTAAGGAATACACCCGTCATCCACGCGACTAATACACACTAATCAACCAGTAAAAGATAGTTAGGGAGTAAGGAAATCTAAGTAAACACATTTCTCTACACATAAGTTTTCACCAAACTTTTTATTTTCAGTTATTTATTTTATTTGCATTTGTAGTAATTTGGGTTAGTTGACTAGCAACTAATTCCGCCCACTCTTTCAAACCCGAGATTTTACTTGCTTTCATAAAAATATAAAAACATAAAAAAGAATCTTCCTCAACCCTTAGACCTATTAGAGTAGTCTTTCATACCTAACGAACACTATTCCCTGTGGAGAACGATCAATCCCCCGTACTTACCACTACACTATACTACATCGGTCAGGTACACTGCCTGGTGGGGTTGTAAGCCTCTTGAGATCCCTCGAGAGGTAAAACCTGTTGTAAGGTTGCAAAACCACGCATCAAGTTTTTGGCGCCGTTGCCGGGGAATAGTTATTGTTTAGGTTGAATTTTTATTTTATAGGTCTACTCACTAGATTCCTTTCTAGTGAGATTTTTTATTTTATTTTTCTAGGTTTTCTTTAGTCTATCTTATTTCTTTGTGTGTTTGTTCGTAATTTCCATTGACTCTTCCGTTCACCATTATGGAGAACGCGAATCCACCATACTACCAACCACGTAATTCACCCACTCCATATGACATCTTGATGTTTAAACAACATAAAGATGAACCTCTCTATGATGCATGGACTCATTTTAAATATTTACTCCAAAAAGTCCCTCATCATAACTTCGATTTTTGGTCCCTAACTCAAATCTTTTACAATCATGTCGACCGACATGCCCAAAGGGACATTTACCATATTGCCGGCAGGGATATTAGGGAATTAAGTGCTGAGAAAGCATGGGAAGCTATTGAAGAGTGTGCCCAATATTATTATATAGTAGACAACCCAACAAACGTTAGTACAAGTCAATTGACCACAAATTTCGAGGATCATGAAACAAGTTTGTTTGGGGATGAATATGTTAGTGTTGAGATACCTAAGTGGATGTCATGTAATGCCATATTACAAAACAAACACATAGGTGACCTTGATATGATGGAGGATTTAGCCGAACATGATCACATTGATCAAAAAGACCTAGGTTTTGTGATTGATGACGTCGAATCTCAAGAAACACATGATGAATCTTTTGGGCAATTTGAATATAGCAGTCAGAATATTGAGGATGATCCTTATGATTCGGACATTGAAGTTGAGATGCCTAGAGAAATACTTGAGATACTTGGTAAAATGTTAGGGTTAGATCATACTAAAACACATGATGAGGATATAGGTGATCTTGACATAAGGAATGATGAGGTAAGTAACATAAGCCCACCAAGTACCCCACAAGTCCTACCATCATTTGAGGCACATACACCGCCCGTGACTTACCCGGAAGAAGTTGAGGAGACTATAGGAACCCCAATAGAGGTAGAGCCCTTGGACCAAACACAACTAGAAGAAATAAGTTTGAATGCTTTTAGTGATCACAACCTTTCTTTTAGTCCTATGGAAGTTCCTAGTTTTGATGAGCCGGAGCCTCAACCAAAACCGTTACCTAATCTTACATCCCTGGATGAAAATTTAGGAATTGAATTAGGTCCCGATCCACCCATCAAAACATATAGTCTGGGTAGTCTTAAGATTAAGGTAGTAGACTTTAAGCCTTGTAGAGAGGAAGCTAACATAGGAGTGAACCATGACCTTACATGTCTACATCACCCATTTATGATTGATCACAAGAAACATTATGGGTTTAAACCGCATTTATTAGGTCAAGATGGATTCCCAACTAGGAGTCTCTCGAAGTTGATAGAAGATGATCCCTTTTTAGGAGGAAACTCAAAATCACCCATTGACCAAAGTGAACTAGGCAAGGTTATGATGAAAGGAGCACACCCCTTTGAGCATATAATTCATCCACCACTCTTTCCTCACGAGGCATACTCCTACCGAGCTGGTGTGTATTGCTACTATCACCTGCACTTAATCCTAAGTGTAGGGAAAACCTCTCCTTTATCCATTAAATAAGGGTAGAGTCAGGCTCATGACTCGAACAAAAACAAGCGCTTCTTGGGAGGCAACCCAGGTTTTATTTGCTTTGAATGTTTATTTATTTGTTTGTTTGATTTTATTTGTTTCCATATGTATGTTTAATTTTTATTCTTATTGATTCATGTTCAAAACTAATTTGTGAAAATGCTTTATTTTGTTTTTAACTTCGTCTTAACTACATATAAAGGTATTTTGCAAAAGATAAGTGTAAGGGAAATCTAAATCGGTTTATTAGAACACAAATGAACATGAATTGTAATAGTAATAAATGAACATACATATTAGTATTTGTTTGAGTCAAATGCTTGTATCGAGTCATAATGATGTTTTGCAGGAATTCCAGGAAGTAAGGTAAAGGTTTTTCCAGAAATTTTCCGGAAACTTAAAATGAGAATTTTTGTCAGGTCATTTCTGACGGCGTCAGGGTTTATAACCTGACGGCGTCAGATTTAATTTTCAGAAATTTTTGAAAGTTTTGTTTTCATAAAAAGTTTTTGTTAAATCTCCAACTTATAATCTCCAGGAATCTGCAAAAATTATCATTCCACAAGCATTATATCCTTATATACAGATTTATCCCGCCGATGCTATGCAGGTTTTCGTGTTTGTTTTCTCAGGTTTAACAGGTTATTTTGGACAAGGAAATGTTTTTGAATCAAGCTTATGGCGATGCATTAGTCATGGAGCTTCAACATTACCTTGGAAGAAGATTTAACCGTATTACTTCATTATCCACCGAGCGAATCAGGGGAGTATTTGATTTCATTCTTTTACTTTTTACTTTTACATCTTGTTATTTGAACATTGGGGACAATGTTCATCTTAAGTGTAAGGGGGGGGTAAAAGTACGATTTTAGAGAATACAATTACGCTTGATTTTTGTTTGTTTAATAGTTGATGTGTAATAAAACTGAGAGAAATACCTGTTAGGGCAATTTTAGTGCCAAATTTAAAATTTTTTACAACATATAGGAGTGAAACTTTGATCTTAATGAGCATCTCACGGATAGGAGTTATATGACTAGCACAAAAACCGTACCACTAAAAAATTTTCCACCCCCAAATATGTGAGGTTCGCCCCTAGAATTGGTAGGAAAAGCATTTATGCTATGATGTGTGTACCGGTAGCACTTAGATTCTAGAACTTGCATTAGGACCATTCCGAGGCCACAAGTGAGACTACATTCGTGTAGTTAGATTTACTACATGATAAGAGGCATTAGGATTAACCCATTGTTTTACACCTGTGTTTTTGTTATAATTACATTGGCTACATTGGTCAAGTAATTCTCCCACACCCTTTGCGTTGTACTCATTTTTAGTACACGATACCCCTAGTACACCCCTCAGAGCCTATCTTTTCGTTTCGACCTTTAAGCATTTTACTTAAAGGAAGAATTTGTTACACCCCACTAAAATGTACACCCAAATCGCCTTAGCCTACCTTGTATGCACTCATTTTTAGTGCATTATTGTGACAACATTTGTTTAAACCCAAGTTAATTATCTAGTTGATTACATGGTTGCTAAGTCGAGTCATATCCTTGTACATATTATTTTGGGACGATTGGGACTCATGGGTAAAGTACTAGTGTAATGGAGTAATGGGGAAGAACATCATTCATTACCCCCATATGTGCTAAATATTTTAAAAGTACTCCAAGTTTTTCGATTATCTTAATTCGAGTCATTAGAATAGTTATTTGTAAAGTTATGTAAAAATTCAAGTGTAAGGGGATGCAACACCCCTATGATGTATTATTTTGGATGGTAGGGCAAAAGTGTATTCAAAAAAAAAAAAAAAAAAAAAAATCGAAAAAATCAAGAAAAATACAAAAAAATGAGAAAAAGAAAAATAGAAAAAACATACGGACTACCATCCCGTTTTATTTTATGATTATTTTATGTTTTTGTTATTTTATTTCATTAGCTTAAGATTGAGTCGAGTCTTGGCTTAGCAACATTGTATAGTACATGTAATTGATCAAGATCTTTAACTCGCCACCAGTAAAATATCCTTTATCCAACAAAACCGTGTTTTCCTTTTCCCTACACCTAACGTTATAACCCATTTAAAAGCCCTCTTTGATAGTTTATCTTAGGTGCTTACGCCTAGTGGAGGAGGTTTTCGATCCTTTCCCAAGCCTATGGTAATCTATTTGCTATGACAGGTAGTGAGAGATATTATCCGTTTTCATTTATGAGATTTATTTTGATGACACTTGAGAGATGTGAGTATCTAAACACTACTTGTGAGGTGCTAGTTTGTAATCTCCGTGCTTATTATGATTAAAGTGGAACGATTATTTGTTGTAATTACTTTTATGTTTGCATTAAATGACCCCTAACTTGTATTTTGATTAGAATAAAAGCACATTTGCTTGAGGACAAGCAAATCTCAAGTGTAAGGGTATTTGATGAAGCGAAAAGTGTACCGCTTTTAAGGGGTCATTTAAGCCCTAAATCGTATTTATTTGATCAAATATTGCCCTAAATCGTTCCTTTTGTCATTTTAGGTACTTTTGAGGAGAAATCTGGAAAAGGAGGCATTTTGGACGTTTTTGAAGCATAAAAGTGAAGAAAACGACAAAGTCTCAAAATTTGGCTAAAAGTTACCTTTGACGGCGTCAGGATTTACTCCAGACGGCGTCATGGCTTGGCAAGAAAAGGTGGATGTGAAATTTACTCATGATAAGCCAGTGAAAATTGCATGTGAATTCTGACGGCGTCACGCTTTAACCTGATCAAGGGCGTCACGGCTTAATTTAGAGAGGGACGGCGTCACATTCAAGGTCTGACGGCGTCAAGCCTTGATAAGCCAGAACGGATTTTGGAGAGCTAAAGAGGGACGGCGTCAAGAAGGTCATCCGGGAACCCTAGAAGCGGCGAGGTGACGGCGTCACACTCCATAACGTGACGCCGTCAGATCCAAAAGTCTATATATAGTTTTCTAATTTTTTGTCATTAGGGGTGGAACTTAGTGTGGAATTTTTGGGAGAAAACCCTAAGACGATTTTAGCATCTTTTTCAAGGCTTTTTGCCTTGAGATCTTCCATGTTACATTGAAGATAAGTTATCAATTAATCATTCAATATGTCTATGTGTTGTTTGATTCTATCTTATTCTTGTCTTTTGATTAACATGTTAGGCTAGATTTATCTTGTGTTTGCTTAGATCTAATGAAACCTAGCTATTGATTATTGGTTATTAGTGTGCTATTAGTTGTATTGGATGATTGTTTATCTATGTTAGGCTTAAGAAAACTGGCTAACTTCCTATTCGGTAACTTGCTTGAACGTCTTAAGAAACATGAACCAATGCGTACTAAAGGTTTTTATGGTTGTATTTAATGCACAAGCGAATTCTAGTGATCCCATGTTAGGAGCTTCCTAGCCGGCTCGACATAGGAGTGAAGTAGGAGCTTGTAGAGTTGGGGAAGTACGTACGCCACCCCACGATTGGTATTAAGGAATACACCCGTCATCCACGCGACTAATACACACTAATCAACCGGTAAAAGATAGTTAGGGAGTAAGGAAATCTAAGTAAACACATTTCTCTACACATAAGTTTTCACCAAACTTTTTATTTTCAGTTATTTATTTTATTTGCATTTGTAGTAATTTGGGTTAGTTGACTAGCAACTAATTCCGCCCACTCTTTCAAACCCGAGATTTTACTTGCTTTCATAAAAATATAAAAACATAAAAAAGAATCTTCCTCAACCCTTAGACCTATTAGAGTAGTCTTTCATACCTAACGAGCACTATTCCCTGTGGAGAACGATCAATCCCCCGTACTTACCACTACACTATACTACATCGGTCAGGTACACTGCCTGGTGGGGTTGTAAGCCTCTTGAGATCCCTCGAGAGGTAAAACCTGTTGTAAGGTTGCAAAACCACGCATCAATTGTGTGGATGATTCGGGTGGTCTTGGATTATGGAAGAATAGATCCATACTTGAGTTAGAGAGATGAAGTTTTAGAGAGAGGTGGGAGAATCTCAAAAACAGAAAATTACATTAATGTGAATGAGAGTTCCAACCCTCTCCTTGTGTGGAGAGGGCTATATATAGTTCCTAATACTTGTGCCCCTAGTGGGCTGTGGAGTGAGCTGACAGTGGGGAAAGCCCCGACCCACTCCACAAATATATGTAACTACACTAATAATACTAATAATACTAATAGTACTAAACTACTATAAATAAGCCTACGAGCTATGTGAATGCTAAATAGATGCTCAGGGTGACCGAACCTTCATCTGAATATTTATATTTCTAACAATCTCCCCCTAAGGGAGGTCACCTCGGAAATAATAATTTGAATTCTAGCATTCTTTCTTCTGAACTTTTCTTTATAGCTTGTAGTCTTTGATTCTTCAAAGTCTTGAATCTTTGTGCATTGTGCCTCCAGCAGTAATCATTTGATGACTGTTTGATTGTCTTGGATGATCTTTGAGTATTCTTCGACTTTATCATCCAACATTTGTTTCCAAGTCATCTTACAGCAGTATGTCTCCACGTGATGTGTAAATCTTTGAGCCGACATGCTCACACTATTTGGTGCCATGATCTTTAGCATCAGAGTTTGCAGAAGCCGTGTTAAAGGTCTTTTAGGTTGATCATGACTTTGTTGAGTTACAATGATGATGTAGTGTGAACATGTGGTAGAGGATTGGCATCTTTTCTACAACCAGCTACAACAGCAACCAGCTACAGCATTCCACAGCTACAATCGCCAGAAGTTCCTGCATACGACAGTTAGCAACAAATCGACCGGTACTTACAGGTTCGGACTTCGAGATTGTTAACAGCATAGTGTGAAAACTCTCTCTAATCCTTACCAAGACCGTTCCTAATCGAAAACCCACAGAGGGCTTTTTAAGATCGAACCGTAGCACATCAACAATTAGGTGAGTCGCTGGAGATCACTCCACGACTGTAGACCGTTTGAAACCGCCGTGACCACTAAGCGTAATCCTTAAAGAATTACCGAAGTGACATGCTTTCAGGGCTGTTTAATGATGACCCTGGCAGGAATTTCCATTCAATCATTGAGAATTACATTTGTAAATTCCCTCATAAATGTTCTGGCAGATTGCTAAGATCTGCGTAGGACTCATAAGTTTACAACTGGTGTCCTTAATGTTGAACAACCAGTGTATAAGTAGCATGTGTTCCTATGAGATCTTATTATGCATCTCGTGGCTCTAGACTCTATTGTGCGTTTTGATTTGGTGAGCGGAGGCTGGAGAGGACTGCCACCTTTTCAATATCATCTAACTCGGAGTGAGAGAGATGATAGAAATTTATTGAACTCCGTGACAATTTAAACAAGAGTCCTTTGAGGGACCTTGAGTGGCTAGGGAGGGTTGTGCAGCGTATCACTGGGTCCATGATACTTTGTCTTCAATGCCAGCAATCAACTAAGTGATTCTGACAGCATATGTATTGACCCGGTTTCTGCCTAAGTTGTAAGGAGGGCTTCTTTCTTTTCACCCTTTATCTTTACAATTCTTTTTCATTCTTCAACCCCTTCAGTGCTTACCGAGACTTCATAACTAGTACCTTGTTGGGTTTGTTCCAGTACTAGCTCCATCTCAGTCGGCACTTTTCCCTTATCCACTTTTCTCCTTTTTAATCATACCTAAGGACTTCTACACTAACTAGTGGATTGTCCCTGGGTAGATCCCTCCGGCTCTGGCGGGATCGTGGGAACTTGAGCCTAACCTAACCATCCTTATAACTCCATACATTCATTAAAATGGTCGGTCTTTGGTGTACTTCCACGATAGCCATAAACCAAATCTTTGAAAAATCTCTCAAAGTGTTCATGATTCTGAAACACATTTTTGCAAACACTTGAGAGTTTTATATTTTTCAAATGCTCCCCCTCAACATGTGCTCGATTGATTGTTTTATAAATTTGCACATGTTAGGTAGAGCTCGCACTTTTTGAATTGATCAACTTTCAGTGAACATGACCGATTCGAGACACGCTTACATCACTGGTTAGACCAGCTTGAAATTATTACCCGGCCAGGATATGTCCTTTCGATTGATGACAATTTGTGTTTCGTCAATTCATTGGTTACGTCTGAGTCACGATCTCATGCGGTGCCAAATCCTTTTTGTCCATTTGCTCCCCCTCAATATGTGCATCGATATACGAAAGAGTTTAGCACATATGGGAGAGCCTAACGTTTAATTCCAAAACATCACATTTTCATCAGGTTTCATATTTAAATCACATTCTCTCCCCCGATCAAAAATTTCAAACCTTTTGAGATTTGTGATCCCAATTGATTTGAATAAGTTAAATATTCTGAAGTTAGAGTATTAGAAATTACTCTAAGTCAAAGTACTGCTAGTTCATGATCAAAGTACTGCTAGTACATCAAAGTACTGCTAGTACATCAAGGTACTGCTAGTACATCAAGGTACTGCTAGTTCAAGTTGAAGGTACTGCTGATCAGTGACTCATAGGATAAGATCGAAAAGATATTTATTGTATTTTGGTCAAACATATACGGTAGATAATATCTTACTCCATGTGCTTAGTTAACAAGTTGTATACATAGATACATGTTGTATCTTATGTACTGTAGGAAATAACCATATTGATTGTGTGGATGATTCGAGTGGTCTTGGGTTATGGAAGATTAGATCCATTGTTAGAGAGATGAAGAACTAGAGAGAGGTAAGGGAAAACTTGGATAAGATTAGATTGTAGGTGAAAAATACACAAGAGTTCCACCCTTCCCATGTGTGGGAAGGGGTTTATATACTTACTACTATTTGTGCCCCTAGTGGGCTGTGGAGTGAGCTGACAGTGGGGAAAGCCCCGACCCACTCCACAAATATAGATACGACTAATCTAATAAAACTAATAATACTAATAATACTAAGCTTATATAAATAAGCCTACGAGCTATGTGATATGCTAAATAGATACTCGGGGTGACCGAACCTTCATATGAATATTTATATTCCTAACAATCTCCCCCTAAGGGAGGTCACCCCGGAAATAATAATTTGAATTCTAGCATTCTTTCTTCTGAACTTGTCTTTATAGCTCGTAGTCTTTGATTCTTCAATGTCTTTAGTCTTTGTGCCTTCAGCAGTAATGATTTGATGACTGATTGATTGTCTTGGATGATCTTTGAGTATTCTTCGACTTTATCATCCAACATTTGTTTCCAAGTCATCTTTCAGCAGTATGTTTCCTTGTGATGTGTAAATCTTTGAGCCGACATGCTCACACTATTTGGTGTCATGATCTTTATCATCAGAGTTTGCAGAAGCCGTGTTAAAGGTCTTTTAGGTTGATCATGACTTTGTTGAGTTACAATGATGATGTAGTGTGAGCACGTGGTGGTGGATTGGCATCTTGTCTGCAACCAGCTACAACTGCAACCAGCTACAACATCCAACAGCTACAACCGCCAGAAGTTCCTGCATACGACAGTTAGCAATAAAACGTCCGGTACTTACAGGTTCGGACTTTGAGATTGTTAACAGCATAGTGTGAAAACTCTCTCTAATCCTTACCCAGACCGTTCCTAATCGAAAACCCACAGAGGGCTTTTTAAGATCGAACCGTAGCACATCAACGATTAGGTGAGTCGCTAGAGATCACTCCACGACTGTAGACCGTTTGAAACCGCCGTGACCACTAAGCGTAATCCATAAAGAATTACCGAAGTGACCTGCTTTCAGGGCTGCTTGATGTGACCCTGGCAGGAATTTCCATTCAATCATTGAGAATTACATTTGTAAAGTCTCTCATGAATGTTCTGGAAGATTGATAAGATCTGCGTAGGACTCTTAAATTTACAACTGGTGTCCTTAATGTTGAACAACCAGTGTAGAAGTAGCATGTGTTCCTATGAGATCTTATTATTCATCCCGTGGCTCAAGACTCAATTGTGCGTTTTGATTTAGTGAGCGGAGGCTGGAGAGGACTGCCACCTTTTCAATATCATCTAACTCGGAGTGAGAGAGACGATAGGAATGTATTAAACTCCGTGACAATTGAAACAAGAGTCCTTTGAGGGACCTTGAGTGGCTAGGGAGGGTTGTGCAGCGTATCACTGGGTCCATGATACTTTGTCTTCAATGCCAGCAATCAACTAAGTGATTCTGACAGCATATGTATTGACCCGGTTTCTGCCTAAGTTGTAAGGAGGGCTATTTCTTTTCACCCTTTATCTTTACAATTCTTTTTCATTCTTCAACCCCTTCAGTGCTTACCGAGACTTCATAACTAACACCTTGTTGGGTTTATTCCAGTGTTAGCTCCATCTCAGTCGGCACTCTTCCCTTATACACATTTCTCCTTTTTAATCATACCTAAGGACTTCTACACTAACTAGTGGATTGTCCCTGGGTAGATCCCTCCGGCTCTGGCGGGATCGTGGGAACTTGAGCCTAACCTAACCATCCTTATAACTTCATACATTAATTAAAATGGTCGGTCTTTGGTATTCATCCACGATTGCCAAACCAAATCTTTGAAAAAATCTCTCAAAGTGTTCATGATTCAGAAACACATTTTTGCAAACACTTGAGAGTTTTATATTTTTCAAATGCTCCCCCTCAACATGTGCTCGGTTGATTGTTTTATAAATTTGCACATGTTAGGTAGAGCTCGCACTTTTTGAATTGATCAACTTTCAGTGAACATGACCGATTCGAGACACGCTTACATCACTGGTTAGACCAGCTTGAAATTATTACCCGTCCTGATCAAGTTCACAGAAAGTTTCTCGAAATGGTACACTCTACTCAGATACATCTTTTTCGAGACACGCTTACATCACTGGTTAGACCAGCTTGAAATTATTACCCGGCTAAGACGTATCCTTTCGATTGATGACAGTTCAAGTTTCGTCAATTCATTGGTTATTTCTGAGCCTTGCTCACATGAGATGCATGCCAAATCCTTTGCTCCCCCTCAATAAGTGCATTGGTATACAAAAGAGTTTAGCACTTACTGGAGAGCTTACATTCACATCCAAAACATTTTGCTCCCCCTCAATATGTGCATTGATATATAAAATGGTTTAACACATACGAGAGAGCTTGCATATATGTTCAAATCATCACATTTTATCAGATTTCATATTTAAATCACATTCTCCTCCCCGATCAAAAATTTCAAACCATTTGAGATTTGTGATCCCAATTGATTTAAATAAGTTGGAAAAATGTGGGAGAAAATGTGTCCGATTTAATGTTTTCTGATAATGGAACATACTATGCTCCCCCTTAAACTAAGAGGGAGATTCACTGCTTATTTAGCACAAAGTGATTATTATGACACAAGTGATATTGACCTTTTTGCGCAGATGATGTAATCACCCACTTTTCTGAGTGAGTCAGTGGTCAACATCGATTATCCATCCACCAACAAATCTTCTCAAGTAATTTCGATCCCCACTTGGCGAGATCCGAGTAAGTACTGCTTTGTTGAAATGATGGTGGTGGAGGTGAAGGTGTTGTTGTTGTTGTTGTTGTTGCTGCCGATGTTGTTGTCGTGGTGAATTCCGAGCCAATCAATAGAATTTGAACGTCTGATTAAATGGTTAGAATGGGAACTGGCACATTCATTTTGGCTATGGAATCTGCATAAGAATACCAACACAGATATATATGCATGCAGATACCCTATTCCTTAATAGTTACCCTTCAGCAGCTTGCCACATTATAATACCAAGTTCATCTTATAATCAAACCCCAATCAGGAACTACGTCAAACCACTATCTATCATGAAGAGCAATTAGCAATCATGAACATGGCAATTCACACAGATTTCAATATTTAATTCAGGATCTTAGGAACATGATTCTAACATAATAGCAATCTACCTAAGCGAATCCTGAGAACATATGCACAATATCAACAACCATTAAGCAGCAGAGACAAACAACATTTGAAACTCATTCACTTAGTTCATACAAATGTCAGTGGAGCATTCAAGAACATCAAACACATCGGGTTTTCTAACTTCTTTCAGATTTTGAGTTTTAATGTATCTAGGGGATTAAACGAGGATTCCAAAGAGATACAAATGAACCTTCTAGTTATATGAAGCTAGGAAACTACAAGCAAATTGCACATAATGTCCTAAACTTTCTAGCAACTAACACACTTGGTCATTTGATATATTTAAGCAATATCCTCTTCAACTAATACCCCATTAACTGCAAAACCTTTTCTAAGAGTCATGAATTAATCAAGAAACCCGTTTGATGATATAAAATTTGAATTCACTCTCCCCCTCAATCAAAGACCCGTATTCTAGTTGAACCTCAACTAAAATCAAGCTTAACCCCACAACTCATCAAACAAGAACTGTCATGAGGTTTTGTAGTCGTTAATTGAGTGACAAATTTTATGCATAATCCAAGTATAAACAAATTTCATACAACACATATTCACCAAGTGTCTCACAAATAATTTTCAGAAGAATCATAGAATGAAAACTATTTGTTATACTAAGAAGATTTCTCTTCTTTTTCAAGAAATGATGCACTGAAACGTACATCAAATCAGGAAACATGGATATGAAGTAATCCATGCCCAGGTGAACATCACCCAGTTGGAGGAACAGCCGTCTTTTTGGCGACGTGCTTTCCCCATTTTGAAGCGCGGGTTGCTATCTAAAGTAATAGCAAGCCATTTAGACATGTTTTAAGAATCCATTTTAACTTCTGCTCGAGCTTCATTTAAAGACCCGTGCCATTATTGAATGACATTTCTAAGTCCGTAAATGTTATCGATAAACAGAAGACATGCCTAGGTGAAACTATTTTTGGTCTTTTCTATTTTTCAGTTTTTATGGTTTTTCTGAATTTACGATTCTCTATTTACAAATAGCAAGATTTTCTATGTATCTATTTACAAGATGGTATAAAATATGAAAAAGAATGTAAGAAGCAAAATATATACAAGGATACGAACCAGAAACCATTACTCCTCAGCATTCTGAATCTTCACCGCATTCATCACTTGACTTGCTGAAGAGCAATGTGAGCACTTTCAATCAGGGAATGATTCTGGCTTATCACTCTCCCCTAATTAGTGCTATCCCCCAATCTGACAACCTTTCTGATGAACACCCATAATAGGAAGAAGACTTTGGATGAACGCCCGAAATATGAAGAAGTCTTTTGATAACCAAATGCATGCCGTCTTTAATCTTCTAACACTCCCGTCCTAGAGTGACGCCGTCAAAAACCTTAGGCATCTTTTCGGTAGTTTAAGTTGAGCCTCAACTGAAATCTAGCTTAACCCCACAACTCATCAAACAAGAACTGTCATGAGGTTAAACTAAACCACAAATTTAAGCCCAGTAACAACTTGATTTCAGCTTAACCTCACAACTCATCAAACAAGAACTGTCATGAGATTAGGTTAAAATCAAGTTGGACCTAACCTTAAACTACAGAACAACTTGAACCTAACTTAACTCCACAACTCATCAAACAAGAACTGTCATGGGATTAAGTTAAATATCAAGTTGTAAGAAAAGAGCTCAACATTTTTGAATGTAGAGAAGACTGTAGACTCGACCTTCTTCAAGATTGCCCAATGTGGAGGAACAGAATACCAATCATCTTCATCTCACCCAATGCATTCTAGTAACCTTACAAGTAACCCATCAGCCCGCAGCATATACCTAAGATGATAACTCCCAACAGAGAACGTAGAATAGACTGACGACTCGACCTTCTTCAGTCATACGTATAACACCAAAGTAACAAGTTGAACCACTGATCATCTATAGAATGTATCCATCCTTGGATATTAAGCCCTGATCACGTGAACCTGTTGTGCGTCCTTGATGTACACATTCTCTCTCCCCTGATGGTTACGATTAATCAGCCCATGACGTAACAGTGAAACGTTAATACCAAGGTAACAAGTTGAACCACTGATCATCTCTGCGGTTGTCAACACCGGAATAAATGATTAAGCCCAATCACGTGAACCTGCTGTGCATCCTTGGTGTACACATTTCTCTCCCCCATGATGGTTACGATTAATCGGAATCATCATCATGATGTGTACATGTAGCCTGATGACGTGTACTTGAAGCATTGACTAGAAACCCATTGTTGCTTATTAGACTAACCCGTGAGACTTTGTTGATTAGCATTCCATGACCATGTTCTTCAACACCTTGATAGACGGAGGAAGATGTAGTGTTGGAGAACCATGGTTTGCACGACTCCTGAACTGACGTATTCAGGAGTCGTATGACCATTTTTCAATCATCAACTAACATGTAGATTAATATTCACCCTTTCCTCCCCCTCAAAAATTGCATATGCCTGCCAACTGCAATTTTTGATGATTGAACTAGTGAATATGAATACCATCAACGGTAAGTAGCTCCGCTTGACGGTTCTTGAAGACTGACACGTTGTTTATTCATCCTTTCCCCCCCTCAAAAATTGCATATGCCTGTCAATTGCAATTTTTGGTTGAATACGTGAATAAAAGTATACTCCAATATGCGCCGATCCACTTGAAGATTGAATAAGCACGGAAAGAGCATGAATCTTGTTGATGGGAATGGCCATAAATAAGAAGATTCCTCTTCTTTTGAAGATAAAGTGCACTCAAGCGTACACTTTTCTTTTCTTTGAAGAACGAGGCCTGAACTGATGTATTCAGACGTCATCTGATGAAGAACGAGGCCTGCACTGAAGTGTACAGACGTCATATGATGAAGAACGAGGCCTGCACTGACTTGTACAGACGTCATAATGATGAAGAGCGAGGCCTGCACTGAAGTGTACAGACGTCATTACTCTCTCTTTACTTCTTCTCTTATCTAACTCGTTACCAACCCCATTATCATTCTGTCGGCTTGATGTAGTGACCACTGATGGAGAAAACCCAATATGATGAACTTGATACTGAAGTAATATAACCCGAACTTGTGACTTAAACTTGTACTAATGCGTGACAAAGAGCGGTGTAGAGACTTCGTGCAACATCGAATCCCTAAGTACTCTATACTCTTCAACCAACCAACCATCAAGTATAAGACGTACATCACCTCTTGGATATCCACAACTTCGTGTGACACTGAGCACTACAACGTGACTCCTTAAAGTGATAGTTATTTTGTAAATAGAGAGAAAGACAAAATAACTAGATATCCAAGTCCTCGTCATTGTATTGAAAGCTCGAACAAGGATCTCGAAGAATCTTCATCCAACCTCCCCGATATCTTCAGATACTAAGTACACGCACCCATGAAATTTCACTTTAGCCTCAAATAAATAATAATGAATTCACGCCGTAGTCACCTTGTGGTTGTTTAAAAGCCCCGATCAAGTCCTTCATGATGCATTAACTGAACATTGATAATGGTTTTAACCCGATCATGGTTAAGAGCGCATAGTCCATTATCATGGGATTTTACAAATCTATGATTTAAACCGAGAAATAAGTTCTTTCGGGGATTTTACAAAACCAAGAAGAAACCGTGAGGCAGTAACAGATTGAATGTGGCATGACTGATTTTGATTTTTGGTGAACATCAGTTTGGGTAAAGAATATCTTGTGAAGAATTACAGATCACATCACAACTTTTTACACCTTTGTCCAACTAACCAACCTCGTACACAGATTAGTGACCACTTGATGAAGGAAACCCGATATACCAATACTGAGAAACTGAAGTGAAAGTCCCCAAATTTGTTACTTAAGCTTGCACTAATGTTGGAAGAACGGTGTAGAGAATTAATGCTCCAAGCAAATCTCTAAGTGCTCAATACCCAACCAAAGTATGAGACATTAACACCTCTTGCGATTATCAACAACGTCATTGACGTGTGACACTGAGTACTCCAATAACTCTTAAGTGATAGTTACCCCGACAACTGGTAACTAGATAACCCAAGTCTTCAACTTAAATTTCAAGCACGAGCAAGTTATCATTGAAGGTCATGCATCCAACCAACCCAGACTTCTTAAAAACTTCATGTTGAGATCTTCCTTCTCTGTCTCAACACCCAACACAACTAACTGACTGACAAGCTTGTGTAACCTTGAGAATAGCTTATCAAGAGACTCATTACTAAAGGCAGTAAAGTTTTCAAATTGTTGCTTTAATAATGTCTTTTGTGTCTTTTTGGTAGTCTCATTACCACCAAAATATGCACAAATCTCTTCAAAAAGAGTTTTTGCATCAAGATACTTGTTAAATGATAGCATCTGCTCACTAGGAATGGTCATAAGCAATAAATTTCTTGCTTTCTGATCATTTCTCTTTAGTATCTTTTCTTCATTTGACACTGGTCCAGTATTTCTTTTCCTACTTGTTTTACCTTCTAGGACAACTTCTGAGTAGCTTGGTGAAAAGGAATCACCATATATAATTATATCCCAAAGGGTATAATCTTGGACCATGAAATATTGCTCAATTCTCATCCTCCATAACTCAAACTCATTGGGTTTGATCATGGGCAACTTTGCAGCAACATTTGTTTGAACATCCTGAGCTTCCATTTCTGTTTCTTCTAAATCAAATATACCAACCTCTAGCTCTGATACCAACTGTGAGGTCCTCTTGTTTGATACACGGTTAAGGTGGTTAAACCTTGTGTCTTTGTGTATAAGATATATTGAGTTAATATGATTAAGCACGCGGAATTTACTTAACCACACTTAGAAGGTTGTGTATGTTATGGAAATGGAAGAATTATATTTGTTACTTAACAATGAACAAAGAAAGTATTTCACTAAACGATTCAATATTATTCCAAATAATACGAGTGATCTTGTGTTACTCACTAGGGTTACAAAACCTTGAATCTTATGTTACAACTTGTGATTTGTGTTTGTTCTATGTCTTAACAGTTATTCAATTATTTCACATACTACAATCACTAGTCTAAGATCTCTTTTATAGTTGCAAAAGATCTTTACAAATTGCTTAAAAAGTCTTGACCGACTTACTTGTTTAACTTATGCATATTGGTGTCAGTACATAAGATACAACATGTATCTATGTATACAACTTGTTAACTAAGCACATGGAGTAAGATATTATCTACCGTATATGTTTGACCAAAATACAATAAATATCTTTTCGATCTTATCCTATGAGTCACTGATCAGCAGTACCTTCAACTTGAACAAGCAGTACCTTGATGTACTAGCAGTACCTTGATGTACTAGCAGTACTTTGATGTACTAGCAGTACTTTGATCATGAACTAGCAGTACTTTGACTTAGAGTAATTTCTAATACTCTAACTTCAGAATATTTAATTCCCAACACCAATTGATTTAAATAAGTTAGAAAATGTAGGAGAAAATGTGTCCGATTTAATGTAGTCTGATGATGAAACATACTATGCTCCCCCTTAAACTAAGAGGGAGATTCACTGCTTATTATGCACAATTCGACAATTATGACACAAATGATATTGACCTTTTTGCGCAGATGATGTAATCACCCGCTTTTCTGAGTGAGTCAGTGGTCAACATCAATTATCCATCCACCAACAAATCTTTCGCAAATGTCGTTGATCCCCACTTGGCGAGACCAAAATAGATGAATGGTGGTGGCGGTGGTGAAAGTGTTGTTGTTGTTGTTGTTGTTGTTGTTGCCGACGTTGTTGTTGAGGTGAATTTCGAGCCAATCAATAGAGTTTGATCGTCTAATCAAATGGTTAGAATGGGAACTGGCACATTCATTTTGGCAATGGAATCTGCATAAGAATATCAACACAGATATACATACATACAGATACACTATTCCTTAACAGCTACCCTTCAGCAGCTTGCCACATTATAATACCAAATTCATTTAATCAAACTACAGTCAGGAAATATGTCAAACTACTATCTAGCATGAAGAGCAATTAGCAATCATGCACATGGCAATTCACACAGATATCAATATTCAACTCAGGATCTTAGAAACATGATTCTAACATGATAGCAATATACCTAAGTGAATCCTGAGAACATATGCACAATATCAACAACAATTAAGCAGCAATCGACTAACAGAAGTCAGACAACATCTTAAACTCATTCATTCAGATCATACAAATGTCATAGGAGTATTCAAGAACATCAAACACAACTGGTTTTCTTACTTCTTTTAGGTTTTGAGTTTTGATGTATCTAGGGGATTAAACGAGGATACCAAAGTAACACAAATGAACCTTCTAGATACATAAAGCTAGGAAACTATAAGCAAATTGCACATAATGTCCTAAACTTTCTAGCAACTAACACGTTTGGTCATTTGATATAAAGTTTTAGCAAGATCCTCTTCAACTAATACCCCATTAACTACAAAACCTTTTCAAAGAGTTATGAATTAATCAAGAAACCCGTTTGATGATATAAAATTTGAATTCACTCTCCCCCTCAATCAATGACCCGTATTAAAGATTTGTAGTCGTTGATTGAGTGACAAATTTTATGCATAATCCAAGTTTAAACAAATTTCATACAACACATATTCACCAAGTGTCTCACAAATAATTTTCAGAAGAATCATAGAATGAAAACTATTTGCATACAAAGAAGATTTATCTTCTTTTTCAAGAAATGATGCACTGAAACGTACATCAGATCGAAGAAACATGGATATAAAGTAATCCATGCCCAGGTGAACATCACCCAGTTGGAGGAACAGCCGTCTTTTTGGCGACGTGCTTTCCCCAGTTTGAAGCGCGGGTTGCTATCTAAAGTAATAGCAAGCCATTTAGACATGTTTTAACCATCCATTTTAACTTCTGCTCGAGCTTCATTTAAAGACCCGTGCCATTATTGAATGACATTTCTAAGTCCGTAAATGTTATCGATAAACAGAAGACATGCCTAGGTGAAACTATTTTTGGTCTTTTCTAATTTTTTAATTTTTATGGTTTTTCTGATTTTACGTTTCTCTATTTACAATTAGAAAGATTTCTATATATCTATTTACAAAATGGTATAAGATATGAAAAAGAATGTAAGAAGCAAAATATATACAAGGATACGAACCGAAAGCCATTACTCCTCAGCATCCTGAATCTTTTCCGCTTCCATCATTTAACTTGCTGAAGGGTAACGTGAGCACTTTTAACTTAGGGATTAACTCAGGCTTTTCACTCTCCCCTAATTAGTGCTCTCCCCCAATCTGACAACCTTTCTGATGAACACCCATAATAGAAGGAAGACTTTGGATGAACGCCCATGATATGAAGAAGTCTTTGGATAACCAAATGTATGCCGTCTTTAGTCTTCTAACGCGTAGCGTCCTTGAGTAACGCCGTCAAAAACCTTAGGCATCTTTTCGTTAGTTTAAGATGAGCCTCAACTGAAATCTAGCTTAACCCCACAACTCATCAAACAAGAACTGTCATGAGGTTAAGCTAAACCACAAATTTAAGCCCAGTAACAACTTGATTTCAGCTTAACCTCACAACTCATCAAACAAGAACTGTCATGAGATTAGGTTAAAATCAAGTTGGACCTAACCTTAAACTACAGAACAACTTGAACCTAACTTAACTCCACAACTCATCAAACAAGAACTGTCATGGGATTAAGTTAAATATCAAGTTGTAAGAAAAGAACTCAACATTTTTGAATGTAGAGAAGACTGTAGACTCGACCTTCTTCAAGATTACCCAATGTGGAGGAACAGAATACCAATCATCTTCATCTCACCAAATGCCTTCCAGTATCCTTACATATAACCCATCAGCCCGCAGCGTACACATGAGACGATAACACACAGCAGAGAATGAAGAATAGACTGACGAATCGACCTTCTTCAGTCTTTAGTATAACACCAAAGTAACAAGTTGAACCACTGATCATCTATAGTATGTATCCATCCTTGGATATTAAGCCCTGATCACGTGAACCTGTTGTGCATCCTTGATGTACACATTCTCTCTCCCCTGATGGTTACGATTAATCAGCCCATGACGTAAAAGCGAAACGATAATACCAAGGTAACAAGTTGAACCACTGATCATCTCTGCGGTTATCAACACCGGAATAACTTCAACTCGGAAGCAGTATAAAGCCCGATCACGTGAACCTGTTGTGTGACCTTGGTGTACACATTTCTCTCCCCCATGATGGTTACGATTAATCGGAATCATCATCATTATGTGTACATGTAGCCTAATGACATATACATGAAGCATTGACTAGAAGCCCTTTGATACTGATTGAACCAGCCCGTGAGAAGATGTCGATTAGCATTCCATGACCATGTTCTTCAACACCTTGATAGACGGAAGAAGTAGTGTTGGAGAAACATGGTTTGTACGACTCCTGAACTGACGTATTCAGGAGTCGTATGACCATTTCTCAATCATCAATCAACATGTAGAGTCATATTCACCCTTTCCGCCCCCTCAAAAATTGCATATGCCTACCAACTGCAATTTTTGATGATTGACCAAGTGAATATGAATACCATCAACTGTAAGTAGCTCCACTTGACGGTTCTTGAAGACTGACATGTTGTTTATTCACCCTTTCCCCCCCTCAAAAATTGCATATGCCTGTCAACTGCAATTTTTGGTTGAATATGTGAATAAAAGTATACTCCAATATGCGCCGATCCACTTGAAGACTGAATAAGCACGGAAAGAGCATGATACTTGTTGACGAGAATGGCCATAACTAAGAAGATTCCTCTTCTTTTGAAGATAAAGTGCACTCAAGCGTACACTTTTCTTTTCCTTGAAGAACGAGGCCTGAACTGAGGTATCCAGACATCATAATGATGAAGAGCGAGGCCTGCACTGATGTGTACAGACGTCATTGCCAATGAAGAGCGAGGCCTGCACTGAAGTGTACAGACGTCATAATGATGAAGAGCGAGGCCTGCACTGATGTGTACAGACGTCATAATGTTGAAGAGCGAGGCCTGCACTGACTTGTACAGACGTCATAGCCAATGAAGAACGAGGCCTGCACTGAAGTGTACAGACGTCATTACTCTCTCTTTACAACTTCTCTCATCTAACTCCATACCAACCCCATTATCATTCTATCGGCTTGATGTCGTGACCACTGATGGAGTAAAACCCAATATGATGAACTTGAGACTGAAGTAACATAACCCGAACTTGTGACTTAAACTTGTACTAATGTGAGACAAAGAGCGGTGCAGAGACTTCGTGCAACATCGAATCCCTAAGTACTCTATACTCTTCAACCAACCAACCATCAAGTATAAGACGTACATCACCTCTTGGATATCCAAAACTTCGTGTGACACTGAGCACTACAACGTGACTCCTTAAAGTGATAGTTATTTTGCGATAGAGAGAAAGAAAAAATAACTAGATATCCAAGTCCTCGTCATTGTAAATGTTGACAGCTCGAACAAGGATCTCGAAGAATCTTCATCCAACCTCCCCGATATCTTCAGATACTAAGTACACGCACCCATGAAATTTCACTTCAGCCTCAAATAAATAATACCGAACTAACCCCGTAGTCACATCTTGTCGATTAAATGCCTCGATCCAGCCATTTGTGATGTTATAGCTGAACTTTGATAAAGGTTTTAACCCGATCATGGTCAAGAGCGCATAGCTCATCATCACGGGATTTTACAAATCTATGATTTAAACCGAGAAATAAGTTCTTTCGCGGGATTTTACAAAACCAAGAAGAAACCGTGAGACAATAACAGATTGAATGTGGCATGACTGATTAGGTTTTGGTGAACATCAGTTTGGGTTAAGAATATCTTGAGAATTACAGATCACATCACACCTTTTAAAATCTTTGTCCAACTAACCAACCTCGAACACAAACCACTATTTGTGACCACTTGATGAAGGAAACCCGATATACCAATCTTGCAAATGAAGTAGAACTACTCAAATTTGTTACCTTAGCTTGCATTGTTGTTGGAAGAACGGTGTTCAGTCTTTAAGTGTTTAATGTTATCCTGACAAAGTATGAGACTTTCATCACCTCTTGCGATTATCCACAACGTCTTCTACGTGTGACACTGAGTACTACAATGTATCTCCTTTAAGTGATAGTTTACCAGGTCTTCAACCATCCACCCCGACTTCTGGAAACTAGATAACCCAAGTCTTCAACTTACATCATAAGCACGAGCAAGTTATCATTGAAATCATGCATCCAACCATCCCCGATTTCAAGATAAAATAGGTAGACTCTTTCGTGAAATCCAACTTCACCCTCAAGCAAGGAATATCAAATTAACTTCATAATCAATTTGTGCGGTTGAATAGTCAAAGAGAGAAGAAACAAGCGCTAATTATTAGCAGTGCCCAAGACTCATAGTCAGTCCTATCAAACATAGCTGTCTGACCCAGCTGCTTGGATGATATCAGATGCAGTTCATGGAATAGATGTCGTACTGTGTACAGGATTTTACAGTTCTTTGAGATTTAACCAAGAAATAAATTCAAGAACAAACTGCACAACAGTAAGTATCAGACTGCTGAAATCTTAAGCAAGTCGCTAAGCCCCAAACCGCTGAAAGCTAAACCACTGAAGCTGGAACCGCTAATATTCAAACCTCTGGAGACTGAACCCCTGAATCCTGAATCGCTACGATCTGACCCGCTGAAACCGGAACTGCTAGTATATAAACCGCTGGAGACTGAACCAATACGATCTGACCCGCTGTAACCGAAACAGCTAAAATTCACATCGCTGGAGACGGAACCGCTAGGAAACTCACGCTAATTCTCCCCCTCAAAAAGGGCATGAAATGACCTTTTTGCCAAAGCTGAGAGTCCGTGATGTTTGTGAATTTGTCAGGCACAATATATGGAAAGAGACAAATAAAATTACTGCAAAGAAGATGGTGATTAAGACTCTCTTGTAGTAACCCCTTGCTTTCCTCCTCATCAATGGTTTAGCAGATTAACAATTCATTGAAGCTCGTAATATGCCAAAACCGCTTGATGAAATGCGTATAACTTTAAAGTGAGTAAAAGGTTAAAACACATCTCTAAACAGATCACCTCTTGTCTTTAAGTCTGATTACCTCTTGAGAAGATCTTGTACTACAATCCCATTAGAAGCTTGAGAAACAACAATCACTTGATGAAGCTTGATAAAGAACAAGTCCGCGACTTAAACTTGCACTAAATTGTGGTTTAGAACCTATATTGAGCACAGCAACGTAGCTCCTTTAAATATAGGTAGTGATATATACCCAACCTTCCATCCTTTATTGTATATATCCACTTCTTGAACACCCAAGTCTAATCACCCTAAATACGCTCGAGCAAGGGTTATCAAACATCGTGCATCCATCCACCCCGAGATGTTTGTGACACTAAGTACACCAACCCGTGAATTAACAAACCAATCAAGTTACCATAATTTCCCAATTCCTGCCGATCTTGAAGTACAAACTTATCCCGAAAAATTAGTCACACCCCGTAAGTTGTATTAAGTCTAAATCCAAGTCCAGCCTACTTGTCCAAAATTAATTTCACGGGATTTTACAGCTCTTGAGATTCAAACCGAGAAATCGAATCTTTCTCGGGATTTTCTAAAACCTACAAGAGAAACCGTCAAATCAACAAGAACAACTAAGAGTGAATTGCAATACTAATATTTAAAATTCAAGTCAAAGAAGTCAAATCACAACTTGATCAGATCGCAACAAGTCAAGTCACAGGTTGTCAACTTGCAACAAGTCAGATTGCAATCAACCAAATCACAATTAGTCAAATCGCAAGTGTCAACTTGCAACGTCAAATCGCAATTGGTCAGATTGCTATCAGTCAAGTCGCATCAAGTCAAAACGTACCTTGACAAATCGCAATTTAAACAAATTGTTATTTGTCAGCTATAACTCAAATTGCAAAGATCAAATTGCAGGCTCACTCAAGTCGTAGGCACTAATAGGACCGTGCAGTCAAATCCACCACTCTGTAACCCCGTTGATATTCATGAACCCAAATACTAGCCGTGACGTGTGATGAAGTGAAAAGTGTACCGCTTTTAGGGGGTCATTTAAGCCCTAAATCGTATTTATTTGATCAAATATTGCCCTAAATCGTTCCTTTTGTCATTTTAGGTACTTTGGAGAAGAAATCTGGAAAAGGGAGCATTTTGGACGTTTTTGGAGCATAAAAGTGAAGAAAACGACAAAGTCTCCAAAGCTGCTGGAAAAGTACTCGTGACGGCGTCAAGGATTGCTCCTGACGGCGTCACGGCTTGGCAAAAGAGGTGGATATGACAAAATATACGTGACGCGCCAGAGAGTTTTACAATGAAAATCTGACGGCGTCACCCTTTAAGGTGATCAAGGTCGTCACGGTTTAAGTTAAAGAGAGACGGCGTCAAGCATAATTTTGACGGCGTCAACCCTTGATAGGCCAGAGCGGATTTTGGAGGATTAAAGAGGGACGGCGTCAGGAAGACCATCCGGGAACCCTAGCCGCGGCGAGGTGACGGCGTCACCTCCTACAACGTGACGCCGTCAGACCCTAAACTCTATATATAGTTTTGCAATTTTTAGTCATTGGTGTGCAACTTTGTGAGGAGAAACCCTAAGACGAATTTTCTGCCATTTTTAAGGGTTTTATACCCTTGGATCTCCCATGTTTAATTGAAGATAAGTAATCATTTAATCATTCAATATGTCTATGTGTTGTTTGATTATATCTTGTTCTTGTCTTTTAATTAACATGCTAGGCTAGATTTATCTTGTGTTTGCTTAGGTCTAATGAAACCTAACTATTGATTATTGGTTGTTGGTGTGTTATTAATTGTATTGGATGATTGTTTATCGATGTTAGGCTTAAGAAAACTGGCTAACTTCCTATACGGTAACTTGCTTGAACGTCTTAAGAAACATGAACCAATGCGTACTAAGGTTTTTATGGTTGTATTTAATGCATGAGCGAATTCTAGTGATCCCATGTTAGGAGCTTCTTAGCCGGCTCGACATAGGAGTGAAGTAGGAGCTTATAGAGTTGGGGAAGTACGTACTCCACCCCACGATTGGTATTAAGGAATACACCCGTCATCCACGCAATTAATACACACTAATCAACCGGTAAAAGATAGTTAGGGAGTAAGGAAATCTAAGTAAACACATTTCTCTCCATATAAGTTTCACAACCTTTTCATTTTCAGTTATTTTATTTTATTTGCATTTGTAGTATTTGGGTTAGTTGACTAGCAACTAATTCCGCCCACTCCTTCAAACCCGAGATTTTACTTGCTTTCCATAAAATAAAATAAAAAATACAAAAAGAATCTTCCCTCACCCTTAGACCTATTAGAGTAGTTTTTCAATCCTAACGACACTATTCCCCTAGAGAACGATCAATCCCCCGATACTTGCCACTTCACTATACTACATCGGTCAGGTACACTGCCTGGTGGGGATTGCAAGCCTTTTGAGATCCCTCGAGAGGTAAAACCTGTTGTAAGGTCGCAAAACCACGCATCAAGTTTTTGGCGCCGTTGCCGGGGAATAGTTATTGTTTAGGTTGAATTTTTATTTTATTAGGTCTACTCACTAGATTCCTTTCTAGTGAGATTTTTATTTTATTTTTCTAGGTTTTCTTTAGTCTATCTTTTTTCTTCGTTTCTTTGTTCGTAACCATTACCATCCGACATCATGGAAGGTGGTAATATCCTCGACCCCAACAACCCACCACCACGACAAAACCAAACTCGTAGAGCACACACCTTAGGAGGATATTCCCTAATTTTGGATGATAACCCCCCTAATCCTAGAATCACTAGGAGCCGTAGCTCGATCAAAACTCTTGCCACACCCTATGCTGAACCCGAAAGGGAAATGCATAAATTAAGGCGACACCACCAAGCGGCCGAACCATCCATGATCAATTTTGATGATGCCCTCTCCGAGGAAGAATCCAATCTTCACTCTACACCTCCTAGCCCTCAAACCAATCACGATATGGAGGTTCCCGAAAACCCAATCCCTAAATGCCTCAAGGACTACTCTTCTCCCACCCCTCGTGGTTTTTCCAATGCTATCGTTTTTCCGAATGAACACACGAATGGGGTCTTGCGTGCAACCGATATTTGGCTTGTCCAAAGTGTATGCAAGTTCCACGGATTGAAAACTGAAGATCCAATCCAACACATCAAGGACTTCCTGAAAATAGTGGATACCCTCCATGCGGACGGGGCCACTAGAGATACCTCCCGGTTGCGATTCTTTCCCTTCACCCTTTATGAAAAAGCCGGAGACTGGTATAACCAACTTCCCTCCGAGTCCATCTTCACATGGGAACAGCTTATCTCAAAATTCTATGAGAAATTCTTTCCCATAGGAAGAACTTCAACGTTAAGAGACGAAATCTTCCGCTTCCATGTTGGACCAGCTGAACCCATTCACGAATCCTGGATCAGATTCAAAGATCTAATTAGACAAGTCCCTCATCATGGCATTGAACTCTGGCTTCTTGTCCAAATCTTTTATGACAGTGTCCCTAAAAGCGACCAATTTGGCATTAATAATTCGGTAAAAGGAAAAATAGCCAACTTAAGCGCTGAGGAAGGATGGAATAGAATTGAGGAATACGCAAATGATCAAGACGATACCTGGGATGAACCCGATTCGATCATGAGCGTTTCCAAGATCATGAAGGAACCTCCTTTTGCTAGCCGGTTGAGTAGATTGAATGATCAAGTATCTTATCTAGACAAGTCACAACCAACTAAACGGTTATCAAACCCATACTTGATCTGTGACCAATGCGGTGGCCCGCATGAAGTGGAGGAATGCGGGAATGATACCACCACCGAACAAGTATGCTTGTCAAGCCACGATATCTTCGATGATCCTTCGCTCTTAACTTTCTACCAAAACAATGATTTTACCCCTTGGGGAAATCTTGTGAGAGAAGAGGGAGGAGGAGAATACCCTGACTACAAGGTTAGGAGCACTTTTGAGGATGATCTTGGGCATTTCACGCTTGAAAAGAGTCGGCAACTAAAAGGTCTTGACAACCTCATCAATAGCCAACAAAACGACCTGAGGGCCAAATTCGCAGAACTCAACGCCACTCTCGGCAGCCTTGGCGAACCTCAAACAAATCAAAGAGATCCTTTACTCGCCATCACCACTCGTGCTGGAACAACTACTAAGGATCCACCTTACCCAGCTCAACAATCTAACGTCATGGAACCCGACACCCCTCATGAGGAGGAAGGTAATGTGAACGATGGAAATCCCGAGCAAACCCCTCTGGTAACTCCCTCTCCACCTACTCCAACCAAACAGCCCATTAAAGTCCCATACCCGTCCCGCCTCAAGAATCAAAAGGTCGAAAATGATAATAAAAGATTCTTGTCATATTTGAAGAATTCGGTCGTCACCATACCCCTTCTTGATGCATGTTACCATATGCCCAAATATAGTACATACTTCAAGAAGCTGCTAACCAACAGAAAAGGGCTCGAGGGTCTTGTAACCTTAGGAGAAGAATGTTCTGTGGTGACTCAATGAGGGCTGCCAATGAAGGTGGACGATCCAGGTAGTTTCACCTTGCCCTGTTCAATAGGATCTCTCTCAGTCAAGAATGCTTTAGCCGACTTAGGAGCAAGTATCAATCTTATGCCACATTCCATGTTCCTCAAATTAGGGTATTCTGGATTGAAACCAACCCGTATGAACATCCAACTAGCCGATAGATCAGTCAAATACCCCTTAGGAATATGTGAGAATGTGTTGGTTAAGGTAGGGAAGTTCAAATTTCCAGTTGACTTCGTCATCTTAGAGATGGAAGAAGATGACCTAGTGCCCATCATTCTGGGGAGGCCATTCCTTGCAACTGCTCGTGCTGTTATTGATGTTCATGACGGCAAACTAACCTTACGAGTGGGGGCCGATAGCTTAACCTTCGACATCAAGGACACAATGAATCTTTCTCTCGAAGCAGATAATCGGCTGTATTTCATCGGAGAAATCAATGAACTATCCGACGAGATTGACAATTGTATAGATGAACAGGTGGAAGCTGGTTGGTTGCGAGATGAAGCTTTCTTACCCATCTTAGAGGAGGAGAAGACTATGGATGTGAACGCAGTCTCCTTCTATCCCAGACAAGAAATCGAACAGCTTGAGCTTTGTAAACCCGAGAACAAACTTAAACCTTCCATCATCGAGCCACCTACGTTAGAACTCAAGGAACTCCCAAACAACCTTGAATATGCTTTCCTCCAAGGGGAAGATCAACTTCCGGTAATCATAAACTCTTCTTTGAAAAGTGAACAGAAGGATAAACTCTTAGGAGTTTTAAAAAAATATAAAGGAGTTATAGCATGGAGTGTGGCCGACATCAAGGGGATTGACTCTACCTTTTGCACGCATAAAATCCTCATGGAGGAGGATTATAAACCCACCGTGCAACCTCAAAGGCGAGTAAACCCCAACATAAAGGAAGTCGTAAAAAAGGAAGTCATTAAGCTCCTAGATGCAGGGCTAATTTACCCAATTTCGGACAGTCCATGGGTAAGTCCTGTACAGGTTGTACCAAAAAAGGGAGGAATGACGGTGGTGAAGAACGATAAGGATGAGTTAGTGCCTCAACGAACAGTAACTGGATGGCGTGTGTGCATCGATTATAGGAAGTTGAATGATGCAACCCGAAAGGATCATTTCCCTCTCCCATTTATCGACCAAATGTTGGAAAGGTTAGCAGGGCATGAGTACTACTGCTTCCTAGATGGGTTCTCAGGGTATTTCCAAATCCCTATCGCTCCTGAGGACCAAGAAAAGACTACGTTTACATGCCCTTATGGCACCTTCGCCTACAAGCGAATGCCCTTTGGACTATGTAACGCCCCCGCCACTTTCCAGCGCTGCATGACGGCAATCTTCCATGAGTTAATGGAAGACAGCATGGAGGTCTTCATGGATGATTTTTTGGTCTTTGGAAACTCTTTTGATCGCTGTCTTGCTAACCTTGAGAAAATGCTCAAACGTTGTGAGGAGACTAACTTGGTACTAAACTGGGAAAAGTGCCACTTTATGGTAAAAGAAGGGATTGTGCTAGGGCACAAAATTTCAGGAAGTGGAATTGAAGTAGACCGGGCAAAAATTGAAGCTATATCCAAACTTCCCTATCCAACAACTGTCAAGGCAATCCGTAGCTTCTTGGGTCATGCTGGTTTCTATAGGAGATTCATTAAAGATTTCTCAAAGACAGCTAGACCAATGACTCAGTTGCTCGTGAAGGATGCCCCATTCGACTTCTCTCAAGAGTGCAAGGATGCATTCGATCGATTGAAGCAGGAACTCACCCAAGCTCCAATTATGGTCACCCCTAACTGGGAGTTACCCTTTGAAATCATGTGCGATGCTAGCGATTATGCTGTTGGAGCAGTATTAGGCCAAAGGCTTAACAAACACTTTCAGCCAATATACTACGCTAGCAAAACCATGAATCCTGCCCAGGAAAACTACACTACCACAGAAAAGGAATTACTAGCCGTGGTATTTGCTTTTGATAAGTTTCGCCAGTATCTTGTCCTTTCTAAAACGGTTGTTTTTACGGACCATTCAGCTCTTCGATATCTTTTCACTAAACAAGATGCTAAACCGCGGTTAATTCGTTGGATCTTACTATTGCAAGAGTTCGATATAGAGATTCGTGATAAGAAAGGAGCAGAGAATCTTGCGGCTGATCATCTCTCTCATCTCGAAAACCCCAGCCTCGCTGAATCTGACAAGAGTGAGATTCGGGAGTCATTTCCTGAAGAGCAGCTCATGTCAATAAATGATTCTGAACCATGGTATGCGGATTATGCTAACTACCTGGCAAGTAGAGTCATTCCTGAGCATATGAGCAGGCATGAAAAAAAGAGGTTCTTCAATCAATTAAAGTACTACTTTTGGGATGAACCTTTCTTATTCCGAAGATGTCCGGATCAGGTAATCAGGTGTTGTGTTTCGGAAAAGGAGGCTGTCAGAATTATGAAAGAGTGTCATGCAGGTCCATCGGGAGGACATCACGGAATGAACACTACTGCACGAAAGGTCTTCGACGCGGGATTCTATTGGCCTACAATATTTCGTGATGTGAAGGGAATGATACAGACTTGTGACACGTGTCAAAGAGCTGGGAATATCTCTAGGAGGGATGAAGCCCCACAGAATTATATACAAGTTTGCGAGGTTTTCGATGTTTGGGGAATTGATTTCATGGGACCCTTCCCATCTTCAGGAGGGAATGAATACATCTTAGTGGCCATTGATTATGTTTCGAAATGGGTGGAAGCACAAGCCCTTAGGACTAACGACGCTAGGGTAGTCATTCATTTCTTAAAAAAGTTGTTCGCTAGGTTCGGAATTCCGAAAGCTCTTATTAGTGACAGGGGAACCCATTTTTGAAATTCGCAAATGGAGAAAGTTATGAAAAGATATGGAGTCTCTCACCGATTCTCCACCGCTTACCATCCTCAAACCAACGGTCAAGTCGAAAACACTAATAGAGCCATAAAGAGAATATTAGAGAAAACGGTCAATCAAAACAGAAAAGATTGGTCTTTTAAGCTCGATGAAGCTTTGTGGGCATTTCGAACCGCTTATAAGACACCAATCGGGACAACCCCGTTTCGTATGGTATATGGCAAGGCATGCCACCTTCCAGTAGAACTGGAGCACAAGGCATATTGGGCACTTAAGGCTTGTAATTTGGATTATACGGTTGCGGGAACGAATAGATTCTTACAGCTCCAAGAGCTCGATGAATTGAGATTAGAAGCTTATGAATCTTCCATTACCTACAAAGAAAGGGCAAAAAGATGGCATGACCAACGGATTAAGAGACCCAAGGAGTTTTCGGAAGGAGACAAGGTATTATTATATAATTCTCGCTTAAGGCTATTTCCGGGAAAACTTAAATCTAGATGGTATGGACCTTTTACCGTAAGGAGCTCCTCTAAAACCGGAGCCGTTGTGTTGATTGACGACGAGGATAGAGAATTCACTGTGAATATACAACGAGTCAAGCATTATCAAGAGAATGGTAATGAAAAGATCAATGAGGAAGACATAACTTTTGATGAAGAAGTCACGTAATGTACGTGACTTTGAGTCTAGCTACAAGACTCGTTAATAAAGAAAAGCGCTTCTTGGGAGGCAACCCAAGCTTTATTTGCTTTGTGTGTTTATTTAATTGTTTGTTTGATTTTATTTGCTTCCGTATGTATGTTTAATTTTTATTATTATTAATTCATGTTCAAAACTAAATTGTGAAAATGCTTTATCTTGTTTTTAACTTCGTCTTAACTACATATAAAGGTATTTTGCAAAAGATAAGTGTAAGGGAAATCCAAATCGGTTTATTAGAACAAATGAACATGAATCGTAACAATAATAAATTAACATACATATTAGTAATTGTTTGAGTCAAATGCTTGTATCGAGTCATAATGATGTTTTGCAGGAATTCCAGGAAGTAAGGTATAGGTTTTTCCAGAAATTTTCCGGAAACTTAACATGAGAATTCTGTCAGATCATTTCTGACGGCGTCAGGCTTTACAACCTGACGGCGTGATGCGTGGTTTTGCAACCTTACAACAGGTTTTACCTCTCGAGGGATCTCAAGAGGCTTACAACCCCACCAGGCAGTGTACCTGACCGATGTAGTATAGTGTAGTGGTAAGTACGGGGGATTGATCGTTCTCCACAGGGAATAGTGTTCGTTAGGTATGAAAGACTACTCTAATAGGTCTAAGGGTTGAGGAAGATTCTTTTTTATGTTTTTATATTTTTTTTTATGAAAGCAAGTAAAATCTCGGTTTTGAAGGAGTGGGCGGAATTAGTTGCTAGTCAACTAACCCAAATAACTACAAATGCAAATAAAGTAAATAACTGAAAATAAAATGTTGGTGAGAAACTTATGTGTAGAGAAATGTGTTTACTTAGATTTCCTTACTCCCTAACTATCTTTTACCGGTTGATTAGTGTGTATTAGTCGCGTGGATGACGGGTGTATTCCTTAATACCAATTGTGGGGTGGCGTACGTACTTCCCCAACTCTACAAGCTCCTACTTCACTCCTATGTCGAGCCGGCTAGGAAGCTCCTAACATGGGATCACTAGAATTCGCTTGTGCATTAAATACAACCATAAAAACCTTTAGTACGCATTTGGTTCATGTTTCTTAAGACGTTCAAGCAAGTTACCGAATAGGAAGTTAGCCAGTTTTCTTAAGCCTAACATAGATAAACAATCATCCAATACAACTAATAACACACTAATAACCAATAATCAATAGCTAGGTTTCATTAGATCTAAGCAAACACACGATAAATCTAGCCTAACATGTTAAACAAAAGACAAGAACAAGATAAAATCAAACAACACATAGACATATTGAATGATTAATTGATAACTTATCTTTCAATGTAACATGGAAGATTTCAAGGCAAAAAGCCTTGAAAAAGATGCTAAAATCGTCCTAGGGTTTTCTCCCAAAAATTCCACACTAAGCTCTCCCCTAATGACAAAAAATTAGAAAACTATATATAGATTTTTACATCTGACGGCGTCACCTTATGGAGTGTGACGCCGTCACCCTCGCCGCTTCTAGGGTTCCCGGATGACCTTCTTGACGCCGTCCCTCTTTAGCTCTCCAAAATCCGTTCTGGCTTATCAAGGCTTGACGCCGTCAGCTATTGAACGTGACGCCGTCCCTCTTTGATTTAAGCCGTGACGCCCTTGATCAGGTTAAAGCGTGACGCCGTCAGAATTCACATGCTATTTTCACTGGCTTATCATGAGTAAATTTCACGTCCACCTTTTCTTGCCAAGCCATGACGCCGTCCAGAGTAAAATGTGACGCCGTCAAAGGTAACTTTCAGCACAATTTTGAGACTTTGTCGTTTTCTTCACTTTTATGCTCCAAAAACGTCCAAAATGCCTCCTTTTTCCAGATTTCTCCTCAAAAGTACCTAAAATGACAAAAGGAACGATTTAGGGCAATATTTGATCAAATAAATACGATTTAGGGCTTAAATGACCCCTTAAAAGCGGTACACTTTTCGCTTCATCAAATACCCTTACACTTGAGATTTGCTTGTCCTCAAGCAAATGCGCTTTTATTCTAATCAAAATACAAGTTAGGGGTCATTTAATGCAAACATAAAAGTAATTACAACAAATAATCGTTCCACTTCAATCATAATAAGCACGGAGATTACAAACTAGCACCTCACAAGTAGTGTTTAGATACTCACATCTCTCAAGTGTCATCAAAATAAATCTCATAAATGAAAACGGATAATATCTCTCACTACCTGTCATAGCAAATAGATTACCATAGGCTTGGGAAAGGATCGAAAACCTCCTCCACTAGGCGTAAGCACCTAAGATAAACTATCAAAGAGGGCTTTTAAATGGGTTATAACGTTAGGTGTAGGGAAAAGGAAAACACGGTTTTGTTGGATAAAGGATATTTTACTGGTGGCGAGTTAAAGATCTTGATCAATTACATGTACTATACAATGTTGCTAAGCCAAGACTCGACTCAATCTTAAGCTAGAAACAAAATAACAAAATAACAAAAACATAAAAATAAACATAAAATGAAACGGGATGGTAGTCCGTATGTTTTTTCTATTTTTCTTTTTCTCATTTTTTTTGTATTTTTCTTGAATTTTTTTTTTTTTTTTTTTTTTTTTTTTTTTTTTTTTTTTGACATACACTCTTGCCCTACCATCAAATATAATACATCATAGGGGCGTTGCATTCCCCTTACACTTGAATTTTTACATAATTTTACAAATACTAATCTAATGACTCGAATTAAGATAATTGAAAAACTTGGAGTACTTTTTAAAACATTTAGCACATATGGGGGTAATAAATGATGTTCTTCCCCATTACTCCATTACACTAGTACTTTACCCATGAGTCCCAATCGTCCCAAAACAATATGTACAAGGATATGACTCGACTTAGCAACCATGTAATCAACTAGATAATTAACTTGGGTTTAAACAAATGTTGTCACAATAATGCACTAAAAATGAGTGCATACAAGGTAGGCTAAGGCGATTTGGGTGTACATTTAAGTGGGGTGTAACAAATTCTTCCTTTAAGTAAAATGCTTAAAGGTCGAAACGAAAAGATAGGCTCGGAGGGGTGTACTAGGGGTATCGTGTACTAAAAATGAGTACAACGCAAAGGGTGTGGGAGAATTACTTGACCAATGTAGCCAATGTAATTATAACAAAAACACAGGTGTAAAACAATGGGTTAATCCTAATGCCTCTTATCATGTAGTAAATCTAACTACACGAATGTAGTCTCACTTGTGGCCTCGGAATGGTCCTAACGCAAGTTCTAGAATCTAAGTGCTACCGGTACACACATCATAGCATAAATGCTTTTCCTACCAATTCTAGGGGCGAACCTCACATATTTGGGGGTGGAAAATTTTTTAGTGGTACGGTTTTTGTGCTAGTCATATAACTCCTATCCATGAGACGCTCATTAAGACCAAAGTTTCACTCCTATATGTTGTAAAAAATTTTAAATTTGGCACTAAAATTGCCTTAACAGGTATTTCTCTCAGTTTTATTACACATCTACTATTAAACAAACAAAAATCAAGCGTAATAGTATTCTCTAAAATCGTACTTTTACCCTCCCCTTACACTTAAGATGAACATTGTCCCCAATGTTCAAATAACTAGATGTAAAAGCAAAAAGTAAAAGAATGAAATCAAATACTCCCCTGATTCGCTCGGTGGAAAATGAAATAATACGGTTAAATCTTCTTCCAAAGTAATGTTGAAGCTCCATGACTAATGCATCGCCATAAGCTTGATTCAAAACATTTCCTTGTCCAAAATAACCTGTTAAACCTGAGAAAACAAACACGAAAACCTGCATAACATCGGCGGGATAAAATCTATATATAAGGATATAATGCTTGTGGAATGATAACTTTGCAGATTCCTGGAGATTATAAGTTGGAGATTTTAATAAAAACTTTTTAAAAACAAAACTTTCAAAAATTTCTGAAAATTAAATCTGACGCCGTCAGGTTATAAACCCTGACGCCGTCAGAAATTACCTGACAAAAATTTTCATTTTAAGTTTCCGGAAAATTTCTGGAAAAACCTTTACCTTACTTCCTGGAAATCCTGCAAAACATCATTATGACTCGATACAAGCATTTGACTCAAACAAATACGAATATGTATGTTAATTTATTATTATTATGATTCATGTTAATTTGTGTTCTAATAAACCGATTTAGATTTCCCTTACACTTAACTTTTGCAAAATACCTTTATATGTAGTTAAGACGAAGTTAAAAACAAAATAAAGCATTTTCACAATTTTAGTTTTGAACATGAATCAATAATAATAAAAATTAAGCACACATACGGAAACAAATAAAAACAAACAAACAAACAAATAAACACACAAAGCAAATAAATAAAATAAAGCTTGGGTTGCCTCCCAAGAAGCGCTTTTCTTTATTAACGAGTCTTGTAGCTAGACTCAAAGTCACGGGGTCTACGTTTTTCCGTTTTGCTTCTCAATTGCCCCTCTAATCATCCTAACAACCTCCATATCAATTTTGTATTTAGGTCCAAGGTTTAAGCAATCTTTATAATAAAGGCTTCTCTTATTCCAAACATAGTCCATGCCTTTTTCTTTATCCTCTTCATTGATGTCCTCAATCGCACCAATGTTGTCCATGTCAAATCGAGGCACAAAACGAAATTCATTAACCCGATAAGGCATCCTATATGTGATCCTATCTATGTGATTAGAAAACTGAACCGTGCCTTTCAAACGGTCATACCTTAAATTGGATGCTTCGATAAATGGCTTACCTAACACAACGCGAGATAGGCGGCAGTCAACAACACTTGCCATATCTTCTAAAATCATGAAGTTGGTGACAAAGGTAAAGTTCCCAACAAGGATATGTATATCCTTAATCCTTCCAACAAAGTTGCAAACTCCGCCTGGACACTTGGGGTCCATCCTAGGCTCAAGTGGTGTGTTTATGATTTGGCTATAAAGGCCTGAGGACATAACGTTGATTGGGGATTCACAGTCAATGTAAGCATGCTCAACGTATTGGTACCCAATCATACATGGTATCTTCACATTCCCGGGATCACCTCTCTTAATCTTTGGGTCAATTCTAACAAAAGGTGGTCGAGGGTTATCAACTAGGTTGTTATAGTAAGCAATCTCCTCCTTAGTGGGGTATTCATTGAAACAATCATCCAACCTAGGATCTACCTTCACTTCCTCAATTTTCTCAATCAACTTATCAACCGTAAGATTATTACGTTCTAAGTAATTATCTGAGTATATGGCGGTCCCTAAGTTGTTCAAGGCATAATCAAGCTCTATATCAATCATTCTACTGAGCTCCCTGAGCTCACTAATCTCATTCTCAAGCTGGCTACGCAACAAAGCCACTTCGCCAGGTGTAAGGGGTGGATTCGCGTTTTCCATAATGGCAAACTGAATAGTCAATGAAAATCTGTTACGAACAAAAGCACAAAGAAAATAGATAGACTAAAGAAAACCTAGAAATAAAACAAAAATCTCACTAGAAAGGAATCTAGTGAGTAGACCTATAAAATAAAAATTCAACCTAAACAATAACTATTCCCCGGCAGCGGCGCCAAAAACTTGATGCGTGGTTTTGCAACCTTACAACAGGTTTTACCTCTCGAGGGATCTCAAGAGGCTTACAACCCCACCAGGCAGTGTACCTGACCGATGTAGTATAGTGTAGTGGTAAGTACGGGGGATTGATCGTTCTCCACAGGGAATAGTGTTCGTTAGGTATGAAAGACTACTCTAATAGGTCTAAGGGTTGAGGAAGATTCTTTTTTATGTTTTTATATTTTTTTTTATGAAAGCAAGTAAAATCTCGGTTTTGAAGGAGTGGGCGGAATTAGTTGCTAGTCAACTAACCCAAATAACTACAAATGCAAATAAAGTAAATAACTGAAAATAAAATGTTGGTGAGAAACTTATGTGTAGAGAAATGTGTTTACTTAGATTTCCTTACTCCCTAACTATCTTTTACCGGTTGATTAGTGTGTATTAGTCGCGTGGATGACGGGTGTATTCCTTAATACCAATTGTGGGGTGGCGTACGTACTTCCCCAACTCTACAAGCTCCTACTTCACTCCTATGTCGAGCCGGCTAGGAAGCTCCTAACATGGGATCACTAGAATTCGCTTGTGCATTAAATACAACCATAAAAACCTTTAGTACGCATTTGGTTCATGTTTCTTAAGACGTTCAAGCAAGTTACCGAATAGGAAGTTAGCCAGTTTTCTTAAGCCTAACATAGATAAACAATCATCCAATACAACTAATAACACACTAATAACCAATAATCAATAGCTAGGTTTCATTAGATCTAAGCAAACACAAGATAAATCTAGCCTAACATGTTAAACAAAAGACAAGAACAAGATAAAATCAAACAACACATAGACATATTGAATGATTAATTGATAACTTATCTTTCAATGTAACATGGAAGATTTCAAGGCAAAAAGCCTTGAAAAAGATGCTAAAATCGTCCTAGGGTTTTCTCCCAAAAATTCCACACTAAGCTCTCCCCTAATGACAAAAAATTAGAAAACTATATATAGATTTTTACATCTGACGGCGTCACCTTATGGAGTGTGACGCCGTCACCTCGCCGCTTCTAGGGTTCCCGGATGACCTTCTTGACGCCGTCCCTCTTTAGCTCTCCAAAATCCGTTCTGGCTTATCAAGGCTTGACGCCGTCAGCTATTGAACGTGACGCCGTCCCTCTTTGATTTAAGCCGTGACGCCCTTGATCAGGTTAAAGCGTGACGCCGTCAGAATTCACATGCTATTTTCACTGGCTTATCATGAGTAAATTTCACGTCCACCTTTTCTTGCCAAGCCATGACGCCGTCCAGAGTAAAATGTGACGCCGTCAAAGGTAACTTTCAGCACAATTTTGAGACTTTGTCGTTTTCTTCACTTTTATGCTCCAAAAACGTCCAAAATGCCTCCTTTTCCAGATTTCTCCTCAAAAGTACCTAAAATGACAAAAGGAACGATTTAGGGCAATATTTGATCAAATAAATACGATTTAGGGCTTAAATGACCCCTTAAAAGCGGTACACTTTTCGCTTCATCACGGCGTCAGGTTTTAATTTTCTGAAATTTTTGAAAGTTTTGTTTTTCTACCGGAATCATAAAAAGTTTTTATTAAATCTCTAACTTATAAACTCCAGGAATCTGCAAAATAATCATTCCACAAGCATTATATCCTTATATAGATTTATCCCGCCGATGTTATGCAGGTTTTCGTGTTTGTTTTCTCAGGTTTAACAGGTTATTTTGGACAAGGAGATGTATGTGGAATCTAGCTTTTGGCGATGCATTAGTCTTGGAGCTTCTACTTTCTCTTGGAAGAAGATCTAACCATGTTACCTCTTTATCCACCAAACGAATCAGGGGAGTATTTGATTTCATTCTTTTACCTTATTTACTTTTACATCTTGTTATTTGAACATTGGGGACAATGTTCATCTTAAGTGTAAGGGGGGTAAAGTACGATACCTTAGAGAATGCTATTACGCTTGATTTTTGTTTGTTTAATGGTAGATGTGCAATAAAACTGAGAGAAATACCTGTTAGGGCAATTTTAGTGCCAAATTTAAAATTTTTTACAACATTTAGGTGTGAAACTTTGGTCTTAATGAGCGTCTCACGGATAGGAGTTATATGACTAGCACAAAAACCGTACCACTAAAAAATTTTCCACCCCCAAATATGTGAGGTTCGCCCCTAGAATTGGTAGGAAAAGCATTTATGCTATGATGTGTGTACCGGTAGCACTTAGTTTCTAGAACTTGCGTTAGGACCATTCCGAGGCCACAAGTGAGACTACATTCGTGTAGTTAGATTTACTACATGATAAGAGGCATTAGGATTAACCCATTGTTTTACACCTGTGTTTTTGTTATAATTACATTGGCTACATTGGTCAAGTAATTCTCCCACACCCTTTGCGTTGTACTCATTTTTAGTACACGATACCCCCAGTACACCCCTCAGAGCCTATCTTTTCGTTTCTAACTTTAAGCATTTTACTTAAAGGAAGAATTTGTTACACCCCACTTAAATGTACACCCAAATCGCCTTAGCCTACCTTGTATGCACTCGTCTTTAGTGCATTATTGTGACAACATTTGTTTAAACCCCAAGTTAATTATCTAATTGATTACATGGTTGCTAAGTCGAGTCATATCCTTGTACATATTGTTTTGGGACGATTGGGACTCATGGGTAAAGTACTAGTGTAATGGAGTAATGGGGAAGAACAACATTATTACCCCTATATCTGCTAAATATTTTAAAAGTACTCCAAGTGTTTCGATTATCTTAATTCGAGTCATTAGAATAGTTATTTGTGAAGTTATGTAAAAGTTCAAGTGTAAGGGGAATGCAACGCCCCTATGATGTATTATTTTGGATGGTAGGGCAAAAGTGTATGAAAAAAAAATCGAAAAATCAAGAAAAATACAAAAAAAAATGAGAAAAAGAAAAGTAGAAAAAACATACGGACTACCATCCCGTTTCATTTTATGTTTATTTTATGTTTTTGTTATTTTGTTTTTAGCTTAAGTCGAGTCTAGTCTTGGCTTAGCAACGCCATATTGTACATGTAATTAATGAAGATCTTTAACTCGCCACCAGTAAAATATCCCTTATCCAACAAAACCGTGTTTATCATATCCCTACACCTAACGTTATAACCCGTTTAAAAGCCCTCTTTGATAGTTTATCTTAGGTGCTTACGCCTAGTGGAGGAGGTTTTTGATCCTTTCCCAAGCCTATGGTAATCTATTTGCTATGACTGGTAGTGAGAGATATTATCCGTTTTCATTTATGAGATATACTTTTATGACACCTGAGAGATGTGAGTATCTAAACACTACTTGTGAGGTGCTAGTGTGTAATCTCCGTACTTATTATGATTAAAGTGGAACGACTATTTGTTGTAATTACTTTTATATTAGCATTAAATGACCCCTAACTTGTATTTTGATTAGAATAAAAGCGCATTTGCTTGAGGACAAGCAAATCTCAAGTGTAAGGGTATTTGATGAAGCGAAAAGTGTACCGCTTTTAGGGGGTCATTTAAGCCCTAAATCGTATTTATTTGATCAAATATTGCCCTAAATCGTTCCTTTTGTCATTTTAGGTACTTTGGAGAAGAAATCTGGAAAAGGGAGCATTTTGGACGTTTTTGGAGCATAAAAGTGAAGAAAACGACAAAGTCTCCAAAGCTGCTGGAAAAGTACACGTGACGGCGTAAAGGATTGCTCCTGACGGCGTCACGGCTTGGCAAAAGAGGTGGATATGACAAAATACACGTGACGCGCCAGAGAGTTTTACAATGAAAATCTGACAGCGTCACCCTTTAAGGTGATCAAGGTCGTCACGGTTTAAGTTAAAGAGAGACGGCGTCAAGCATAATTTTGACGGCGTCAACCCTTGATAGGCCAGAGCGGATTTTGGAGGATTAAAGAGGGACGGCGTCAGGAAGACCATCCGGGAACCCTAGCCGCGGCGAGGTGACGGCGTCACCTCCTACAACGTGACGCCGTCAGACCCTAAACTCTATATATAGTTTTGCAATTTTTAGTCATTGGTGTGCAACTTTGTGAGGAGAAACCCTAAGACGAATTTTCTGCCATTTTTAAGGGTTTTATACCCTTGGATCTCCCATTTTTAATTGAAGATAAGTAATCATTTAATCATTCAATATGTCTATGTGTTGTTTGATTATATCTTGTTCTTGTCTTTTAATTAACATGCTAGGCTAGATTTATCTTGTGTTTGCTTAGATCTAATGAAACCTAACTATTGATTATTGGTTGTTGGTGTGTTATTAATTGTATTGGATGATTGTTTATCGATGTTAGGCTTAAGAAAACTGGCTAACTTCCTATACGGTAACTTGCTTGAACGTCTTAAGAAACATGAACCAATGCGTACTAAGGTTTTTATGGTTGTATTTAATGCATGAGCGAATTCTAGTGATCCCATGTTAGGAGCTTCTTAGCCGGCTCGACATAGGAGTGAAGTAGGAGCTTATAGAGTTGGGGAAGTACGTACGCCACCCCACGATTGGTATTAAGGAATACACCCGTCATCCACGCAATTAATACACACTAATCAACCGGTAAAAGATAGTTAGGGAGTAAGGAAATCTAAGTAAACACATTTCTCTCCATATAAGTTTCACAACCTTTTCATTTTCAGTTATTTTATTTTATTTGCATTTGTAGTATTTGGGTTAGTTGACTAGCAACTAATTCCGCCCACTCCTTCAAACCCGAGATTTTACTTGCTTTCCATAAAATAAAATAAAAAATACAAAAAGAATCTTCCCTCACCCTTAGACCTATTAGAGTAGTTTTTCAATCCTAACGACACTATTCCCCTAGAGAACGATCAATCCCCCGGTACTTGCCACTTCACTATACTACATCGGTCAGGTACACTGCCTGGTGGGGATTGCAAGCCTCTTGAGATCCCTCGAGAGGTAAAACCTGTTGTAAGGTCGCAAAACCACGCATCAACGTGACGTATGAGTCCTCGTGAGAGTAATGATCGAAATACCATTCCAATTGCTGATTCTTGAATCATTCAGCCTAAGTGGAAGTAATTTCAAATCGTCCTTGTGACCTCAATCCACAACCCATTAGTTCATCTTGTTCAAGCCCAAAGTTAATTTTTTAGTCCACTCATTGTGAAAAATATATTGCAGCCCACTTACAACTACAACAAAATCAACCTTGTGTTTAATCAATTCAAGCCCAATACATGTAATTTGAAATCCGGCCCAAATCCATATCCAACATGCCTCAAAAATTAAGACCCGATCCAGAGAAAGAACACCCCTACCCTAGCACATCGGGTATTTAACTTTCTCTAAACCCTTTTTAATCTCTAACCCTAATCATAATCTCTTAAGCTCCGCCCCCTTCATCTCATTTTCTTACCTAACTCACAAATCCAGATCAAAACTCATCTCATTTCATAATCATCATCAAACATATCAATGAACTGTCAATAACTCATCTCCCAGTCACCCTCATAATCAAAACCATCGTCACGTAAACAAATATGAACACATATCCTTCAAATCGGGTCTCACAAACACGAGCGGAGCCGTACCATGACCTTTGTTTAAATAATCAGCATAGGACGAATCAAGAGAGCCCTTTGAAGACATCAAGATCCTTTGAAGGGTCAAAGGTAGGTTCGACGATTTGTTGTATTCGATAATTTGTTGTGTCATGAACGAATTAAAGAAAACGGTATAGCAATCTTGTTATATTTTCTTCTTTACATTTCGGATATTAATCAAGAAGGGTTAACCTTTTTTCACTGATCTATGATGATGAGTATCTTTCGATTGAGTGACCTTTTAGGTCTGTGCACTTTAGTGACCTCGAGAGAAACAAAATCTGAGATGAATTAATTGTTATGTTTCAGTTCGAGTCTTTAACCCAAGAGATCTGTGATGATATAAATGAATATGAATTAGGGAAGGACAATAAGGGTTATGTTTGTGTCATTGATTAGGTGAGCTGTTGGATTAGGATTAATTGTTGGAATTGGATTTGTATTGGTATGTTATTGGTCTTACGTTTTAAGTTTATTGCTTGGACTGATGAGGTTATAACATTGAGGTCAATGAGTCATTGGAATTTGGTTTGCGGTCAACGGGTATGGTCAAAGTTACTTAGCTAAACCGCTACACCATGCAAACAGCCCAAATATAAAATTCATAAATCAGTTAAACCGCTGATGCAGATAACCCGCCAGAATAAAATATTCGTAAACCAGTTAAACAGCTATATCAGGCAAACAGCTAGAATATAAAATTCATAAATCAGTTAAACCGCTAACGCAGATAAACCGCCAGAATAAAATATTCAAAAACCAGTTAAACCGCCAGGACCCAAACCGCTGAATATTAAACCGCCAAAAAGTCAAACCGCCAGGACTGGTCAAACCGTTGTTGACTGGTCAAACAGTCAAACCGCTGGAGCATCAAGCCAAACTAGTCACTTTCACACAGTTTGTCTTCTTTCCGGTTTTAGTTAAGCTCCAAATAGCACTCCCAATATTCACCAAGCCGCTATCAAGAAATTAAGCCAAACCTCCACCAAGAACATTCCTTAAAACACCATTTGACTTAAAAAAATCTTTTGATACCCAAGTTGCTTGAGATAATATGTTTGACCCAAAACCCAAAAGGATGTTAACGCCCAAAAGAATGATGAAATCTGCTTTGCGCAGATGGTTCGAAAAGAGAAAAAACTGAAGTACGCACCCCACCTAGTTATGTGGACAGTAAAGCAAAAGATGAATTCTTGTTCGAACCAAGATACACAACTCACAGTGTGGACTGTGAAGGCCCACCATGATCCACCAAGACAGTTAACGTCCAACACAAATGAAACAAAAAAATGAGAGAAACAGTACCATATCATGAAATGTCATTCGAACCAAAAAATAAAACAAGAGAAAATAAACACCACAAATCCAAGCACAATCAATCGAACCTAACCATGGCTCTTGATACCAATTGTAGGATATACCCATCTTGATTGTGTGGATGATTCGGGTGGTCTTGGATTATGGAAGAATAGATCCATACTTGAGTTAGAGAGATGAAGTTTTAGAGAGAGGTGGGAGAAACTCAAAAACAGAAAATTAGATTAATGTGAATGAGAGTTCCAACCCTCTCCTTGTGTGGAGAGGGCTATATATGTGCCCCTAGTGGGCTGTGGAGTGAGCTGACAGTGGGGAAAGCCCCGACCCACTCCACAAATATATGTAACTACACTAATAATACTAATAGTACTAAACTACTATAAATAAGCCTACGAGCTATGTGAATGCTAAATAGATGCTCAGGGTGACCGAACCTTCATCTAATATTTATATTTCTAACAAGCCTGTTGCTGCTGGTAAGCCAGTTTCTGCTGGTAAGCCTGTTGCTGCTGGTAAGCCAGTTCCTGCAGGTAAGTCTGTTCCTGCTGGTAAGCCAGTTCCAGCTGGTAATACCAATTCTGCTGTTTGGAGGAGGAATGATGCTAGACCTTTCTACAGACCTACAAGCACTTATTTTAAGAATGATCTTAGGCCTGTTTATTTTGACACCATGCACATGGTGGGGGGGAAGATGGGAAACTTCTGTTAAGTCCTCAGCAGGTTGTTCTTGGAGAAACAATGACCACTATATGAGAATGGGGTCCAAGAACAATGGTGGATCTCATCAATCTCCATGGTCTAATTATTATTGATCCACTAGGCAGGCCCAAGTCAGTGATGGCTTGGGTCTCCCATGTAACTAATGTTGTTGTATGTATTCTTTTGTTGTAGGATAATCCTCATAGAAGTAAAGATGTAGGTATTGTTGACAGTGGATGTTCCAGAAGTATGACTGGTAACCTAGAGAGACTGCATGACTTTATACCCATTAATGGAAGGACTGTGACATTTGGAGGAGGAGATGGCAAGATAACAGGGAAGGGAACCATTAAGACATCCAAGCTGGATTTTGAGAATGTTTTCTATGTGAAGGAACTCCAGAACTTCAACTTGTTCTCTGTCTCACAAATATGTGATAAGAAGAACAGTGTTCTCTTCACTGAGACTGACTGTCTTGTGTTGTCCAAAGACTTCAAGTTGCCTGATGATAGTCAGGTTGTACTCATAGTCCCAAGAACACACAACCTTTACAGTTTCAATCTGAATGATGTCCAGCCTGAGGGTGATTTGGCTTGCTTGGTGGCAAAAGCATCTGTGGATGAATCCAACAAATGGCATAGGAGGATGGCACATGTGAACTTTAAGACCATCAACAAACTGGAAAAGAATGGATTGGTACAAGGGCTCCCTCTCAAGACCTTCACTAATGAACACAATTGTGTTGCCTGCAACAAAGGAAAGCAATACAAAGCTTCATACAAGGCCATCACAGCTGTGAGCACCATCACTGAGCCTCTTCAGTTACTTCATATGGATCTTTTTGGTCCTACTTCCATCAGAAGTATAGACCATAAGTACTACTGCCTGGTGATTACAGATGACTTTAGCAGGTTTTCTTGGACTTTCTTCTTGGGTACTAAAGATGAAACCTATCCTGTGATTAGGGACTTTATTTCCTTAATTAAAAACCAGCTAAATAAAAAGGTTAAGAGTATAAGGTGTGACAATGGGACAGAGTTTAAAAATTCTAACCTAATTGAACTCTGTGGGCATAAGGGGATTAAAAGGGACTATAGTAATGCCAGAACCCCACAACAAAATGGGGTTGCTGAAAGGAAAAATAGAACCCTTATAGAAGCAGCTAGATCAATGATGGCTGACTCTAAGTTGCCAACCATGTTTTGGACTGAAGCAGTTTGCACTGTTAGTTATGTTCTGAATAGGGTTTCGATCACTAGTCCTCATAAGAAAACACCTTATGAGCTTTTGTCTGGGAAGGTTCCTAACATTAGTTATCTTAAACCTTTTGGATGTCATGTAACTATATTGAACACAAGTGATCACCTAGGTAAATTTGAAGGGAAGGCAGATGAGGGGTTTATTGTTGGATATTCTGCTCATAGTAAGGCTTATAGGGTATATAATTTATCTGCTAAGAGGATAGAAGAGACACTCAATTTAAGATATCTTGAGGATAAACCTAATTTACAGGGTGCAGGTCATGAGTGGTATTTTGACCTTGATTATCTGACTGATACTTTAGGTTATTCTAGATTCAAAGCTAATCAATCTGTAGGTACACATGATTATGAAACTAACAATGCAGCTACCTCAGATGATGATTCAGATTCAGAGTGTGATGAACAACACATTGTTGTTCCTTCTTTTCCCTCTAACCACTTTTCAGGTTCTGAGCTCAAAGATTCTTCTGAAATGGCTGAAGGAGATTCAAGTTTTGCAGAAGATCTTGCTAGGCTTCAAAGACAAGAACATAATGCCAAGGAAGCTGCTGAAAATTTTGGTTTCGAATTCACACAAGAAACAGAGGAGATCTTAAGAAAAGCTTATGATGAAGCCCGCAGGAATCTGGATTCTGCTGGTGGTGTTTCGGTTCCTGCTGCTACTACCAATTCTACTGATAGTTCTTCTGTTCCTGCTGATGTCACCATTCCTGCTGGTCCTTTGTCCACTCCTTCGACTGACACATTGGGTTTCATTGAACCTCCCACAAGATACCCAAGTCCATCTGACCTTGGGAATTCGCTCTCTTTAGGATCTAAGCTGGAAGATCCTCATCATCAATCAAGAACAGGCATCTTCACTTACTCCTCGTATGATGATGAATTCAATCCCTCTATTACTAATCAAGCCTCAACCTTTGATGTCAATCCCACTGCTACCAAGAGGATAAACACTGTTCATCCTCAGTCTTTGATTCTTGGAGATCCCAATTCAACTGTTCAGACAAGAAGCAAGTTGAAACAACCTGGTTTTGGAGAATCTGCATTTGTTAGTTATATTCAAGATCAGCTAAGGAGTAATCACACAGACTATCTACATTGTCTCTATGCTTGTTTTCTGTCTCAAATTGAACCAAGCAGTGTAGCACAAGCCCTTGAAGATTCTGATTGGGTTGAAGCTATGCAAGAGGAAATGCAACAGTTCTACAATCAGAAAGTCTGGAAGTTAGTACCTTTGCCTGAAGGAAAGTATGCTATTGGGACAAAATGGATTCTCAAAAACAAAAGGGATGCTCGAGGTATTGTGGTTAGAAATAAAGCTAGATTGGTAGCTCAAGGTCATAGGCAGGAAGAAGGTATTGACTATGATGAGGTGTTTGCTCCTGTGGCAAGAGTTGAAGTTATTAGATTATTTTTAGCTTTTGCCTCATACATGGGATTCATTGTCTATCAGATGGATGTGAAGAGTGCATTTCTCTATGGTGAAATTGAAGAGGAAATGTATGTGACTCAACCTAAGGGTTTTGTGGATCCACAGAATCCTGATTTGGTTTACAAGGTAGTGAAAGCACTCTATGGACTTCATCAAGCACCCAGGGCATGGTATGCTAGGTTGTCTACTTTTCTGCTGAAGCATGGTTACAAAAGAGGAGCAATTGACAAGACTCTCTTCATCAAGAAGAATTCAAAAGATATCATCCTTGTTCAGGTTTATGTGGATGACATCATTTTTGGTTCCACAAAGGAAGCTTGGTGTAGGGAGTTTGAGGTACTAATGAAGGGAGAATTTGAGATGAGTGCTATGGGAGAGCTTACCTTTTTCTTGAGTTTACAGGTCAAGCAAAATCCTGATGGCATCTTTATCAGCCAGGACAAGTATGTGCAAGACATACTTAAGAAGTTTGATTTGGAAAGTGTGAGGACTGCAACTACACCATATGAAGCTCCAAAGCCTACGTCCAATAATGAGCCTGATGCTGCTGTTAATGTTCACTTATACAGATCCATGATAGGTTCACTAATGTATTTGACAGCTTCTAGGCCGGATATCATGTTTGCAGTCAGTGTTTGTTCTAGACATCAAGTTACACCATTAACTTCACACTTGAATGCAGTCAAGAAAATCTTCAAATATCTAAAAGGACAACCTAAGTTGGGTCTTTGGTACCCAAGAGATTCTCCTTTTGTGTTGGAAGCTTACAGTGACAGTGATTATGCTGGTGCTAACTTTGATAGAAAGTCTACTACTGGGGGATGTTAGTTTCTGGGAAGAAGATTGATTTCTTGGCAGTGCAAGAAGCAGACTATAGTGGCTACATCTTCTACTGAGGCAGAGTATGTTGCTGCTGCTAGTTGCTGTGGTCAGGTACTTTGGATTCAAAATCAGTTATTAGACTATGGGTTTAATTTTATGAACACCAAAATCTTTATTGATAACCAAAGCACCATTTGCATTGTTAAGAACCCAGTGTTTCACCAAAGAACTAAGCACATAGAAATTAGGCACCATTTTATCAGAGATGCTAATGAGAAGCATCTTATCCAAGTGCTTAAAATTCACACTGATGACAATGTGGCTGATTTGTTAACAAAAGCTTTTGATGGGCCAAGATTCAACTATTTGGTGGTTCATATTGGAATGCTCAATCCTTAAGTGCTGAGATTGAGGGGAGGTATAAGCCTAAGGGGAGGCTTATTGTTGTACATTTTTCATCTTTTTCATTTTCTTTCTTTCTTTTCTTTATGTTTCTTTTATTTTGTTTCTTTATTAGTTAAAAAAAAAAAAAAAAAAAAAAAAAAAAATGGTAATCAACTCACCATGTCTCACAGACAAGAAAGAGTTGACTCACCATGAGGGTACGGCTCTGGTGTGATTATCAAATCCGTTGACAGCTTTAATAGTTTGCTCAAAACTATAGGGTATTCAACTCACCCATGTTTCATTACTGAGAGTTGAAATGGTTCTCAATTCACCATGGATTTTATCCTTTGGGGTTTCCAAAGAATTGGCTAGCCCACAAGAATATGGCTTGTGGTAAAGGCAGTGGAAAACCATATTTGGTAATCAATTCACCAAGGTTATCTTAACCCAAAGAATTGGCTAGTCCAAAAGGGTACGGCTTTTGGTAAAGACAAATCAAATCCATTTATAGTTGATGATTTACTCAAAATCATATGGTTATCAATGTACCATGGTCTTACACACCAAAACATTGGCTACTCCAGTAGTAATGGCTATTGGTAAAGAGACATCAAATCCATTAATTTTCAATGATTCACCTCTCACAGGAATTAACACACCTGGAAGTGATGAGAATAGTATGAAACTTAAAAGATTTGATGTACAATAAGTCATGGTTGCTGTGAAGATCAAGTACATTGCCTTTCAGATGGTGACCAGATTAAGATGATGTATTTTCCTGTTGTTGCTAATACATAGAGCTTGCTGCTGGAAGTTTGTGCTTCAAGATGATGTTGCTGCTGGTTACATTCTGATGCTGCTGATTCAATCCTATATCCCTGGTCGTCAAAGATCTATCTAGAAACTTGAAATTAAACAAGTCAAATTCAAGTTTAGGGGAGGATTGTTAGGAATTCTTAGAAATAATTTATTTCATTGCTGCTGTTAGTATTAGTGGTTCCTGCTGGCAGGTATGTAGTTCCTGCTGGTAGTGGTTCCTGCTGGTAGTACATTTTGTTTCTGCTGTTAGTTGTCATTGCTGCGGGTAATACCGTATGTTTAGAAAGTTTGTTAGAGTTAATTTAGGAAGAGATAGTGTATATCTCTTTTACACATTTTCTTAGTAATGCTGCATTAGGGTTTCTTGTAGTATAAAAGAAACATGCGGCTATGAGTTTTGTAATCGATTGAAAACATTATTAGTTAATAAAAGATCCATAGAGGATCAAAGTTTATTAGTTACTTCTTCTTCTTTATTAGTTTATATTCAGAGATTCTCTTGTAGCGTGCTTGTGATTACATAGGCATTCTACCGTTCCACAAAGGCTCAAAGATCTATCAAGGAGGCACGATCCAACAAAATATTATTGAATTAAGACAAATCTGAGTTTTGGTAGAATATACTTAAGTATATTGATGCGTTACCACATGATTATACTTTATGGATCTTTGTCATTAAAGTAAATCATGAATATTTATCCTCAGACTTGAGATACCAGATAACTGTTGCGGATGTAGCTCATTTTCTGTTAGATAGTCTAACGATATCCGTAACTTAACTGGTAGTTATAAGGGCTATTTTCAGAGGTGATGCAAAGTTCAAGGGTTATGCTTGTAGTCAAGAAAGAATTTGTTCCTTCAAATTTGTTTTGAAGTATAATACTGTTGGGCCCCTCGTAGGGTTGACAAGATGTTTGCATGGCCATGCCTAAGATCTATCTGGAATACGTTCAGATGATTGGTAATCTTGATCAATTATAAATAACGAGAAACAGAATAGTTAATTATGGAATGAGTTAGATCCATATCCATATTAACGTGGTATTAGAAACAAAAGGATAAGTATGATGATGATTCATCAAAAGGTTTTTCCAGGAAACAACACTCAGGGTCGTTCTGGGGGCATTGGGGTGTTATGCTAGACTAACCAATGTCATTACTATATTAATGCATATCCAAGTGGGAGCTGTTAGTTTATGGATATAAAATTAATAAAGTATGACCGGATTCGAACACGAGACTTCGGGATTGCACACTTTACGTATAAGTTTCAATGTTTTAATAATTAATATAATAAGTTATGTTTAATTATTAAATTCACAATAAACGACTAAAGAGCGTTAGGTAATTAATGAAATTGACTAACGGTCGGTAAATGTCAATGCGATACGAAGAAAATGAAACAAGACGAGAGAAGGTTCTAGAAATCCTCTCTTGGGCTTGTTTATGGCGAAACAATGGAATCCCACATCGGAAACCATTGTAAACTTGATCTCAACCATAAGGGTATAAATACATCCCTATGTATTCCCTTGGTACACTTGATTTCAATAGAAGGCCAAACTTCTTCTTTTCTCCTCTCCTGTTTATAGGTCGACGAGTGAAGCCCCAAGAAAGGGATTTGCGAGTAACCTTGAGCATTACAAAGTGTTTGGTTAATCTATTGTGATCAAGAACCAAGTTTTTTTCATTGAAACGCTTGTAATACGTGTGTACAAGATGAATGACAAACATACTTTTGTTTGTGATCTTTTCCCTATTCGACTAAGGAGTAGTCGATTTTACTAAACCCTAATTTAGGGTTTTATTGGTTCTTGTTTGATTGATTTCTTGTTTCACTAGAAATCATTAAGGTACGCATATTCTTTTAATTCGGTTAATTATATTACAAGTATTTGATCTTTACTTCCGTTGCATGCTTTGATGATGTTTACATGTTTATGTATAATTGTTATGATATAAAATTTCTAACAGCATTATGCTTGATTGTCGCTTGAATTTCGAAACCCACTTACACACGAGATCTGCAAAAGTCCAAAAAAACTTTGACAACCGCCTGTTGTCATGATAGATCTGCTTTTCTAAAGTAAGGATCTACTATACCCACGGGGGGACAAGGGTGGCAGGACCTTGTCTCCCCACTTTGTCCCCTATTTTTTTTTCTGCACAGCACAGTTTTTGTCAGTTTCTGTTCCGTGTTTTTGACAGTTTTAAGCGTTTGACATATTAAACTTTATATTTTCTGTTCCGCACTTTCAGGTTTATAGCTTTTTGATATAAACAAAATTATAAAAATAAATAAATAAATAAATAAATAAATAACCTAAAAAATAGGCCCCGTGGATATAAAATAGTAGGGACCGTGGTTTTAACCCATCCCTTTCTAAAGTAAAGACACACTATATGCAAAGCTTTCTGTACTTGTCATTATAATATTAAGGTCTTGTCTTACGAGACGGCAAAATATAGCCACAACTTCAGTCTTTATATCTATGGCAACTAAGCTTTGCATTACTATTAATGCTTTCACTTTGTTGTGTTAAATCAGTTGGTGACGCGTTTATCCCTCTCCGGCCACCTTGGGGACATGTACTTCACATCCAAACAGCGTCACATCAAAATTCTTTTGATCGTCACTAGTGCCATCATTGACATGTTTAAACTTATGAAAAATCGGTACTTGAATTTTGAGTTGGCAATTCTTACCAATTCATGATTTATCTAAGAATTTGGGCGACTTGAGTTATGTTATATCTATAGTATGTCAAATGGGTCAGAATTAAAAATGATAAAGCATAATATGTAACAGCTTAGAAAACTGCACACACCAATTGTCACAAATTTTCATATTTATAGATAGAAAGATAAATTATGGTATCTTACACGATGAACAAAACAGGAAAAAGAAGTGTTCGGCACACATCTTGATCTTAACAGCGTGCGCATATTATTAACACTTCCTTAAACACTATTCATTCGTTCAAGCCATACCTGTGACACATTCCAATTAATATTCTAATTTCAAAGTCAAATCCAAACGAGCACAACTATCAACGACACGCGTCAATGGCGTATATTTCCCTTCAAACATCTACGTTTTTCTTCACAGTCTCGGGCGGCCTCTCTATTTCAGGCCTCTTCACCCAAAACTTCAACTGATAAGTCCCTTCTTCAAGCATCTTTTCAACATCTTCAATTGGTAAGCCTTTAGTCTTGGGCACGAAAATGAGCACAAATAGCAATGCCACGATAGTTATCACCCCGAAACCAAGGAAAGTCAACGAGGTCCCAATGGCTTCAGTTAATGATAAAAAGGACTGCGCCACAACAAGGTTACATATCCAGTTAGCAGTTGCAGCAATGCCTCCAAACACGCCTCGGTATCTCAGTGGATATATCTCCGAGTTCACAATCCATGGGACAGTGCCCATGCCTGGGGCGAAAAAGATGATGTAGAGGGCTAAACCTACAAGAGCAAGCCACCCATATTTGCTTGGACAGCCATGGGTGTACCATAATCGTCCCTCGCCCTTACATGTGTCTCCAACGTCGTCATTCTCGATCAAACAGGCACCAGGTAGCAGCTGTCACAATAACAAGAAGGTAAGGTCAGTTGAATAAGTTTATCTGGTCCTAATTCTGAATCATCAGTTGTAGTAATGTTTGTTACAGTCCGCAAGGTTGAAATACACCAAAGGAGAGAAAATCACCTGGCTCACATTATTGAATCCATGCATGACACTTCAATGATATAATGTTGAAGTTAAACTAAATATATGTGTATATTATAAAGTTTAGGGGTGTATTATGTATAAGTGTCAAAGTTGGGAAGTTAAATAAACCGTTTAGTGAAAGGGTATGTTGATAGGGTGTGTCTATTAGAAGTGTCGGTCCATAATCTATAAATAGGACCAAACCAACAAACAGAAACCTTGTAATCATATCTGCAATTTCATAATAAAGTTCATAGTGTTTATATTATAAAGATTGTGTTATTGCTCGTGGTTTACCAACAGTGGCATCAGAGCGGTTTCCGATTCGGGGAAGAAAGGAAAATCAATCAGAGGGCGCTGTTTTGATTACTGTTTAGGAACAGAAACAGAAATGGTTTCTCGATTTGGGGGTTGTTCTTGTTCGGATATAAGAACATCGAAAACAGGGTGCAGTGTTTTGGTAGAAGAAATCAGAAATAGATTGGGCTGTTTGTAAAAAAAAGAAACCAAGGGGATTGTTGGTGCAACAACAATTCTGAAGGAAGACAGATCAAAAGGGTGATCAATTTGATTGGGGAGTGCAGTACTAATTTTGGTTCAAATAGGAAGAAGCAAAAAACAGACTTGTTGCTGCAGTATCTTCGAAGAGGAAGAAGCAAAAGGGGGAAAACACTATCTTGGGTGTTTTTTGACTTTGACTGAATAGAAAGGAAGAAAAGAACAACAATTGGAGTTTTTTATTTTTCTTTTGCAAAGATCATTCAAGTAACAACACTAACAAGTAAGTTTTTTGTTTATTTATTTGTTGTTTTTGTTAACTATCGAGAATTGCAAAACCAAAAGGAGTGCATCATTTTTCTACTGTGATTATCTAGTGAGAAAAACAAGTAATTTGGTTTGATAATTACAAGCAAACAACAACAAAAATAGAAATACTTGGTTGGTAGATTTGATTGTGAAAAAGAGAAAAACACCAGTTTTGGTGATTATAAAAGAAGGGAATTTTTGTTGTTCTTAGTAGAAAGAAAGAATCAAATTTTTGTATAGTTTTCTATCAAGTGGGTAGACTTTAGAAAAACGGGAAATACAAGAAAAGGGAAAGTTTGATTCTTAGAGGAAGAAGATTACTGGTTTTAGAAGATTGGGTTAGGGTAGTTTAAGATCAACAGCAGATTAGCACTATTAATAGCGGGGTAGCGGATTAGATTATCAACAGGGGCATAGCAGGATTGATCAAGATCAACAGCGGAGAAGCGGGTTTGATTGTCAATAGTGGTGAAGCGGACATAGTTGTCATTAGCAGGAGGCGGACGTGACAATTATTTGCTAGGCGGATTTGACTTTCAACAGCGAGGCGGGTTTGATCACATACCCAGAAATCAAAGAAACCAGGATTAGTGGTTTGGAAAAACCCGAGTAGAAAGTAAAATTTTCAATCAGATCAAGATTGGAAAAGGAAGGAAGAAAAAGAAAATGGAAGGCGATGGATCCAAGAAAAATAAGAACGAACTTACGAAGGATAGTGGAACATCAATGACGTTCCAATGCCCGGTTCTCAATTCAACGAATTACACGATTTGGGCAGTAAAGATTAAAGCAATATTTAATGTCCATGGAATCTGGGAAGCAGTTGAACCAACAACGGACGCTGAAGTTGATCAAAAGAAAAACAACAGGGCAATTGCAATGTTATACCAAGCAATTCCCAAAAATATGGTTTTGCAAATTGCAAGCCTTACTTCGGCAGAAGAAATTTGGGAAGCATTAAAGGTTCGACACGTGGGAATTGAAAGGGATAAGGAAGCACGCGTTCAGACACTCGAGTCAGAGTTTGAATCTTTAAAAATGGGTGCAAATGAACCACTCGATGTCTATGCGGGAAAAATTAGTGAGATTGCTTCACAAGCGAGCAGTCTTGGACATACTTTGGATGAAAAGAGACAGGTTCGAAAACTTCTAGGGTCGGTGCCAGAAAAGTTTATTCAAATAGTAGCGGCAATTGAACAATTTGCAGATTTGAATAAAATGACGTTCCAAGAAGCCGTGGGGAGACTAAAGGCTTTCGAAGAACGCACAAAGAAGCAAACTAACGAGGAAGACATGACTGGTAAACTTCTATTTGCCAAGGAAGACGCTAAGGAGAAGGGTAAACACCATAAATGTGAGCATTGCGGTCGTGGAAATGCAAGCCAGAAAGACTTTGGACGTGGCCAAGGATGAGGTCGGGGGTCCGGGAGAAGTCAAGGCGATGGTCGAGCACAACGGGACAAGAGCAAGATAAGGTGTTTCAAATGCAATGAACTTGGGCATTTTAGCAATGAATGTCCAAAGTGGGAGAAGGAGCATGAGGCAAATTTGATCCAAGAGGATGATGAACCAACACTGCTGTGATGGGAAGATGGATCAAGAAAGGATGAAGACCTCATTTAAACTATATTTAGTTTAAGGGGGAGTGTTAAAGTTAAACTAAATATATGTGTATATTATAAAGTTTAGGGGTGTATTATGTATAAGTGTCAAAGTTGGGAAGTTAAATAAACCGTTTAGTGAAAGGGTATGTTGATAGGGTGTGTCTATTAGAAGTGTCGGTCCATAATCTATAAATAGGACCAAACCAACAAACAGAAACCTTGTAATCATATCTGCAATTTCATAATAAAGTTCATAGTGTTTATATTATAAAGATTGTGTTATTGCTCGTGGTTTACCAACATATAACACCTAGATCCTGGATAGGAATTCTTTTTCACTTGTGACACTAAGGTGTCACAAGATAAAGAGCTTAGAAAAAAACATATATGAATAGCAACAGGAGTTTGAAGACCTTGCTAATTCTACGAACCAATTTGGGCATGGGGTGTTACTGAACCAATATAAGCGGCTTCAAAAAAAAAAAAATTGCCCTTTATGTTTAATTTGGTTCCATCCTTTATATAGAAAGATTCAGCCAGCTAATATTTTTAGGCGTTTAATCATGCATCTGTGAACAATATAATCTCGATATTGCTTCTCGATGAAACACGAAGGACCAAAGACGTTAGTTAGAAAGTTTACAACCGCAAAGCGGTTAAGTTAGTTAGTTAGTTAGTTATTTTAGAAAGTTAGTTAACACCCGAAGGGTTGTGTCGTTTGGAACATACCCATTCGACCACTATATATATATGAACATATGTAACGTTTGAATGTTAGACGATTTAGTTATTCAGATTTACTCATTGCAATTTCATACATCGACTCACATATTTGGGACCAACATTTGGCATCAAGAGCCACGCTCGTTACAAACATCAAAACCACAAAACTCTTAACAAGACACGAAGGAAACCAAAAGAAGAAAGAAATACGCCGAACCTTGTTTCAGAAAAGAAATACGCAACGTTCAAAAGAAAGGGACGCTGCCTGGATAACTAGGACGCAAGGAAAGTAGTGCACGACCGTACTTGTGTAGAAATTGCAAAAAAGAAGGCACCAAACGAAGTGGTGACTTATTGGTTTGTGTTGGTGTGATTCTGTACGCGGCAAGAACTAGAGCAACAAGAAAACTGTTGTTGCACAAACTTTTGTTGGCAACTAATATCATACAACAAAAAAAACCGGAGACCCACTGTTGTGTTACAACGCAACAGGTAGGAAAGAAAGGAGACGAATTGCTGTCATTTAACGCAGCAATTTAGAAGAGAAAGACGTCAAAAGGAAGACCCACTGTTGCTCTTAACGCAACACGTTGGAAGAAGAAGAAAGTTGCTTGGGATAAAAAAGGTATACCGAAAAACAGAAACAATCCTGGATTGTTTGGAGTAGAAAACGCTAGCAATACAAGGAACAACAATAACGAAGAAAACAAATTGATCACTTGTTTTTGAAGAAAATACCGAAGGGTGTTTTGAAGATTTGTTGTGAGACACGGTGTGGAACAAAAGTAGATAAGAAAGATTATTGTGGTACGCGTTTTGGAAAAGGAACAAGCAACAACAACAACGACAAACAATTTAACGAATTGTTTTGGTCGTGTGTAATTAATACCGTGGGGTATTAGTGAAGGAAAGGAAAAGCAAAACGAATTGCTTTGTTGAAATACCGAGATGTATTTGAGGAAACTTTGTGGGAAAAACTTGGAACTCGAAGAAAAAAACAACAAACAACAAATTTGTTGTTTACCGAGAACACTTAGGTTGTTTTGGAAAGGAAGCCGAGAACAAAGAAGTCAAGGACACGTTTTATTCCAAGTCGACACAAAAGGAAAAAGAAAGACAACGTGGTGGAGTGTGGTTAATTTGAAAAGAGCAATTCGACAACATCAAAGAAGGGTACAACTGGAAGGTTCAATACACGAATTGTTTTGGTGAACAAGGGAAAGAAAAAGCGTGGTTGGTATAATACTCAAGTACCGACACACAAAAGGGAATACGTTTGTGTTTAACACAACAACGAGGTCACAAAATTCAAACTTTGGATTTCAATTCATATTTATATAGTATAGATACTTATTTTATACTATTAGGAAATCCCGAGAACTTTATATTAATCCCGTATTGTTAGGATTCCCGGAAAACTATTTCTATTCCCGTAATAGTAGGAAATACCATACTAAGTTAGAAATTCCCATACGATTAGAAAGGTGAAGATTATAAACACTTTTAAGATGGCCGGTGACGATACAACTAACACATCAACAACACTGAAACCCGTAACACCAATTGCACAATACCAATGCCCTAAGTTGAAAAACACAAACTACACGGTTTGGGCTATACAAATTAAAGTTATACTGGAAGCACATGGTTTATGGGAAACAATAGAACCTAAGGATAACACGCAAGTAGATGATAAGAAGGATAAGGCAACAACTGCCCTTCTATATCAAGCATTAACCGAAGATGTGATTTTACAAGTAGCAAGTTGTAAAACGGCAAAGGAATTATGGAATCGTTAAAAAGGAGACACGTTGGAGAAGAAAGAGTGCAACAAGCACGGTTACAATCATTGATGATTGGATTTCAGACCCTTCAGATGAAGGAAGATGACACGGTGGATGCATTTACGAACAAATTAAATGGATACGCCACGAAGGCTAAAGAATTAGGAAAAACTTTGGATGAATCACTTTTAGTACGAAAACTATTAGATTCCACACCAGATAGGTTCATTCAAATAGTAGACGTGAGTGGGATATAAGAAAAGTAAAATGCTTCAATTGCGGGAAACATGGACATATGAAGAAAGACTGCAGAAAGCCATCAACAACTCAGGAACAATCAAACCTTATCTTAGAAGACGATGAACCATCACTATTAATGACTACACACGAAACTGAACACGAAGAAGTTTTGTTGAATGAAGGACAAATACAACCCGGAAAGTATGCTACAACAGATGCTAGCATATGGTATCTAGATAATGGTGCAAGTAACCATATGACGGGAACCAAGAGTCATTTTAAGGATATTGACGAAAGCATCACTGGACGCGTTCGTTTTGGAGATGGATCGTATGTGGAGATAAAGGGTAGAGGTTCAATACTATTATGATGTAGAAACCAACAACAAAAGATAGTTTCGGATGTTTACTACATACCAAACCTCAAGAGCAACATACTTAGTCTAGGACAACTTACAGAGATAGGTTGTAAGATCATCATGGATGGAAACAAACTGACTTTGTATGACAAGAACAAGAAATTGTTGATGAAGGTAGAAAGATCTAAGAATCGACTTTACAGTATTAGATTACAAATAGAAGCACCTATATGTCTCTTAGCAAACGTAGATAACCAAGCATGGTTATGGCATGCTAGATTAGGTCATCTGAACTTTGACGACATCAACAAGATGACAAGAAAGGGTCTAGTGGAAGGAATACCAAGAATAAATCATGCAGGACAAATTTGTGATGCATGTTTATTAGGAAAACACAGTAGAACACCATTTTCAAACCAAGCTAAATTCAGATCAAAGAACCCATTGGACTTAGTATATGGAGATCTTTGTGGTCCCATAAGTCCAGCCACACATTCTGGAAAGAAACTCATCTTCTTATTAGTAGATGACTGTACACGTTTTATGTGGGCCTACTTTCTAACATCGAAAGATCAGGCATTCAACACATTCAAAGAATTTAGACAGAAGATTGAAATGGAGTTGAGATTGAAATTAAAAATGCTAAGAACAGATAGAGGTGGTGAATTTACATCTAAGGAAACCAAACTATAAATCACCATTACCAACCCATCATATATTTTTTAACACATCACATTTTTCTTTTGTCATTATAATAATCTTTATATCCATTTGTTTTTGGCTCGTGATAAACTGACCCTCCCTACCTAGTAGGGAGGTACAATTGTATTTTTTTTTTCTTTTTTTTTGTACTTTGTTGTACTTTAGTACCTTTGTACTTTTCAGTACTTTTATTTTTTTTATTTTTTATTTTTTTTACTTTTGTCGATTTGTACTTTTTTTTTATTATTATTTTTTTTTTTTTGTAATGTTTATTTTATGTGTTATTTTTTAGTGTAATGTTTATTTTGAGTGTAATGTTTGTTTTTTTGTACACATTAACGTTAACGCATTAAACAACTACAATGTTAACACATTAACACAAACACGTTAACGTTAACACATTAAACAAAACAACTTTTATTATTCAATTAAACAATGACGATAACACATTAACCTTTTTTTTTAACAACTTACTTTAAATTTTTTTTTCGAAATTAAATTTTTTTTATTTCGAAATTAAAATTTTTTTTTAACAACTTACTTTATTTCGAAATTAAATTTTTTTTATTTCGAAATTAAATTTTTTTTTATTTCGAAATTAATTTTTTTTTTAACAACTTACTTTATTTCGAAATTAAATTTTTTTTATTTTGAAATTAAATTTTTTTATTTCGAAATTAATTTTTTTTTATTTCGAAATTAAATTTTTTTTCAAATAAACTTTTTTTTTTTACTTTTGTCGATTTGTACTTTTTTTTTTTCTTTTTTTTCTTTTCTTTTTTGTAATGTTTATTTTATGTGTTATTTTTTAGTGTAATGTTTATTTTGAGTGTAATGTTTGTTTTTTTGTACACATTAAACAAAACAACTGTTATTATTCAATTAAACAAGGACGATAGCACATTAACTTTTAGTGTAATGTTTATTTCCAAATTAAATTTTTTTTTACTTTGTGTAATGTATTTTATTTTGTTTAATGTATTTTGTGTAATGTTTTTTTGTGTTTTTATTTTTTATAACTTTTACAACTTTTTTTATTTTTTATAACTTTTACAAATTTTTTTATTTTCGAAATAAAAAAAAAAATCTATTTGGAAATAAAAAAAATTATTTTTCTAATAAAAATAACAGTTGTTTTTGTAGTTGTTTAATATGTTAACGTTAACGTGTTATTGTTTAATATGTTAATTAAATAGAAACACGTCAGACGAATACATTTTAGTTGTTTAATGTGTTAACGTTAACGTGTAAAAAAAACATTACACAAAATAAACATTACACACAAAAAATTACACAAAATAAATATTACACAAGGGGGAACACATAATTCGGAAAAAAAAAATTGGGACAAAAACTGCAGCAAAAAAGGGGGACCACATAATTCGGTGTGTCACAATCACATTTATTTAGCAAAAAGGGGACCCTAAGCCTAGCTGCAGCAAAAAGGGATAGACCCATTCGTTATATGACCCTTGTTTTTGGGTCCGACCCTACTAACCATAATGGGGTCCACTCTTTAAAATGCAAGTACAAACAGTACACGCGGCGGCAGCTGGTCAAAGTCCACACACCCTCCTAAGGGAGGGTCCGGTCAAAATCACCTTTGTTTTTATGTATCCAATACTTGATCCAAATGGTAGCCAAGAACTTGATTTTCTAGTGTGCTACCTAGCTATTCGATACTTGAACTTTGACATAACAGAACGATAAACGGTTTTATAGGTGTGTAGGCTTGCATATGTACTTATTTGTGAGTAAGTTGTTTAACATAACAGAACTATCCTTTCTTCGTTTCTTCTGATGGGTAAGTGTCTCAAGTAAGTGGTTCAATGTGTTTTTGGAGTTTTGCCCTATAGGATCACTTATGTTGTTTTCCAAGATTACTACTTATATGTTATTGGAAATTTAATTAGCACTCAATGTTTGATCCAAATGATAAGCTTTTGAGGCTTTTTAACCAATCAGTTTAATAGGTTTAGATGACATATTTCATACCAAGAAATCGACAAGTTTTCTTGCATTTCATTTGATAATCTTCATCTCATAACTATTTATAAGCAACAACAAGCAATATCTAGTTCAGAAACAAATATATTTCAAACAATGCGAATTGAAAACAAAATCATAAAATTTGGAAAAATAGTTACCTTAATTAGTTCTTTGGTTTTTCCTTGGTGATGATCTGAGTGTCGGCCACCACCATCTGCACCGCCGTATAGTTGCAAACATTGAGAGTCATACCCATCAGAAGAAACGAAGAAAGGATAGTTGCAAACATTGAGAGTCATACCCGAAACTAAGCCACCACCACCCACCCCCGTAGGATAATTCTCTTGAAGAAAAGATAATTCATGATGGTGCTGGGAGTGGCTATCATTAGCTGTGACGTTGAATGGCTGAAAATAGTCCATTGGACTTGTAGTCCAATGCATTCTTGAATCCGTACTAACCCCTGGATTCAAATCGCTGGTGTGACTAACACCAGTCACACCAGCAAGGAAGATCCGTAAAGGAAGATGGTTGTGATGAAGCAACAGTCACAACCGCTTCTTTCTCTTTTTCCTTCTTCACGGCCATTTCTCTAGCTCGTTCTCTAGCCCGAATCCTATTCTCGGATCTGGACAGCGAAAGGCCAGAACCCTTACTCGTCTCAGATGTACTACTATTATTATTAGTATCATTATCATTATTCTCGTGGTAATTATTAGTAAAATCTTGGTAAACTGGATCCCTTAACTCGGCCTCGTTGTTCCTAGTGTAGTTTTCATCTACCACACCTGGAAACAACGGATCGAGTGAAGGAAGCTCGTCTATTGCACCCGCAGCCGCTTTCATTAATAACCAGTCAACTGCTTTACTAGGTTGATCATAACCTAACAGATCTTGCAACTCAAATAACTTATTAGCTATCGAAAGCGACAACTTAAAAGGCCTTTGTGTTTGAGCTTGAGCTTGGGTTTGGGTTTGGACTTGGACATCATCTACCTCCATACCTTACTTTCATACCCAGATCTTCATTTCTCTTTATATAAGTTTTAAGAAAGAGAAAAAAAAAAAAGTTGGTTATGTAAAGTAGATGAGAACAACTACTGTGCTGTATTATTGGTTGGTGGAGGGTTATAAGTAAGAATTATGTGGGTAACGAGTTATAATTACCTTATAAATTGGGGGATTGCTTAATACATTGCATTGCATTCTTTTTGCATTCCCCTGAATCAAGCGGGCCCTGATGACTGATGATGATAAGAAAATAAAACATGCACTAGATATTTTTTTAAGGCTGTGATATACTGTAGGGAGGGTGTGTTGACTTCCTGCTGCCGCCGCTTGTACTGTCTGCTTTATCTGCTTGTACATTTCTTAAAAATAGGTGAAGGCTCATATCACCCATTTTTTTAAAGATTATCCCCTACAAATAAAGCAAATGAATCAGATAAAGAGAGACAATGAATCAGTTATAGGTTAAAGAAATTAAATATACTCTCTCCGTTCTAAAATTATTGTCCTATAACAAAAAGTATATTCTTTTAGAAAAACATCACTATCACTACTTTATCTCTCTTACTTTTTTGCCAAATGACAAGTTTACCCTTAACCAATTAATTAATACTTCATTAAAGTTAGTAATATTAATTTTAACCAAGGGTAATATAGTAAACTTTACCAAACTCCACTACCTATTCACTTTCCATTTTTGGTATGGGACAATAATTTTAAGACGCCCGAAATAGAAAAATGGGACAATAAAATTGGGACGGAGGGAGTATTTTTTATGGTAATAATTGTAAGCACTTGTGGTGTTTTATTAATGAAAAGGTTGACCTAAAGTTAATACAGTATGTCTTTACCTATGTAAATTAAAACCTAGCTAGCTAGCTAGCTTGATCATCTGCTTTTAGACTGCTATATGAAAAAAAGGTTAACCGTACTTTTATGTATTTTAGACAATCTAAACTGTTGTATAATTTACGTAAAGTAGTAACATAAATATAGATGTCCTTTTTGTGGATATATTATGTATCATATGTGATAATACAATCTGGTTGTTATAGTTTTGAAGATTTACTTTATGAAAATGAGATCGAGACATAAAATGAATTATTCATAAGGTAATTAAAACTTGCTCATTATATATAACACGTATAATGAGTTCAACTCACTTATGTGTATAGACATAAATTTATAGTGGTAGGCCGAAACTTTGGTCAAACATTCATAATGTATTAGTAGTTAATAACTTTATTGTATCATGTTACGTGTAACTATATGAATCATGTAGATGAAATACTGAATTATAAACATGTCATCTTGAGAGTAGGTTAAATGAGAATATTATTGATAACAGATAACAAAATATTTTATGGAGGATAAACAATGAGTAGAGTTATTTTGCAAATCACATTAGGGATTGGTATTTTTGCATACGAATTCTTGTCTATTTTCATATGAATCTCTTAGATACACAAAATGTATACGCGCGTACATATGAAAAGACAAACAAATACATAACATCATTAACATCAACATCAATATATAAAAATGCACATAGACACTAAATTAATGAAGCAATAATGACACCAAAATGTATTATAGTTGTCATGATTTTCTTTTATATGTATTGAACAAATTTTTTTGCTATTATGTGTACTAAACTTGATTTTGTGAGTTTTTTTGTGTACTTTATGACCATTTTGCGCCTCGTTTAATTAATCAGTGAGGGGCAAAATAATCATAAAGTACACAAAAAAGCCTACAAAAACGAGTTTAGTACACATAATAGCACAAAAAAAATTGTTCAATACATATAGAAGGAACGAGTGACAACTATTATACATTTTGGTTTCATTAGCCCATTAATGAAATAGTATCACCCATAAAAAAAATTTGTTCATATAATCCAAGTTCAAATATAACAGTTATTTAAAATATATAATATCCTGATTAAAAGGTCATATCAATATACAAAATAGTTCATAGCCTATAGTTATATTTTGAAAAAAAAATTATGTTACGGAACCTCAGAGGCGCAGCTAGGATTTTAAGTTAATGCAGGCCGGTCGTGCTTAACGCAAAAAGTCATAGTGATAATATCGCTTCAAAAATCAATATACAGTGTTGACTTTTACGGAGTATTGTTTAAGTTCATTTATAAATTGTGTTGACATATATAAAATAAGGGTGGCCGAATGTAAAAACTAATAGAAAAAACGTTTTGGAGTCTAAATAACTAATGAATGAAGTGCATTGATTAGGGTGACTCAACACCCACTAGTCACCCTACTAGCTCCGTCCCTGTGGAACCTAACGTGAACATTTCATGCTTGATCCAACGAGCAGAATGCAATAATCATTGATATAAGAGTAAACTGCAAAATACATACATGTGGTTTTTCAGTTTTCATATTAAACATCTTTATCAGAAACTTTTGGCAATAATCACCCTTTAGTTAATAAAAGTTAAACACAATGCATCTCTAAGGACGAACGATGTAATTTTGCTCCGCTATCTTCGTTATCTACTAAAAGTCAAACAGATATCTTGATAAAATCATCATCTTTCAACCATCTCCACTGCCCATCATCATCATCATCATTACCATCTTCTTCTCACTACCTCCACCGCCATAAAATCAATTACAACTACAATAAAGTACCTAAACACATCACAAAATACTTATATCTATCACCTTAAAATCACTCCCAACCATCACAAAATACCTCCACCACCACCATTTTTTTTCTTATCGGTCGGATTTGTGACCACCGCCGGCCACTCGCTACCTCCACAACCATTTGCCACCTCCATCACCACTACCACCACCATCAGTCACCTCCACCTCCGCCAACAAACATGGTGTCCGTATTGGGGGTTGTTGAGGTAGCGAATGGTGGTGGTCACAGAGTCGGCCACCACATATCTGAAGGACTATGTTAGTAAATGTGGCAGATGGTGCACGGTGGTAGAGGTGATGAGAAGAAGATAATGATTGGTTTAGATATACATTTTTTTGTTGGCTAAGAGTGATTTTATAGTGTTATGTATACGTATTTGTGATGAATTTAGGTATTTTATGGTAGTTGGAAGTGATTTTATGGTGAGTGATTTAGGTATTTTTTGGTGGTGGAATAGTGAGTACAAGATGATGATGATGGGTAGTGAAGTGGTGAGAAAAAGAAGATGAAATGAATATAAGGGTGTTTGGGATTGATTTTTTCTGGAAGTGTGTTTGACTTTTAGTAGACAACGAAGAAAAAATTACATCGTTAGTATCATGAATGTATTGTTTCTAGCTGTTACTAACAGGGAGATGATTATTATCAAAAGTTTTTTATATGGATGTTAAGTGTGAAAACTGACAAACCACATTGATATATTTTGCATTTTACTCTTGATATAAAATTGAGAATATTAGGTTAAAGTTTTTGGCAAAGTTAAAAGTGATAAGAAAGTACGATTATTATCAAAAGTTTTTTATATGGATGTTAAGTCATACTTGTCGCAAAAATCTGTTTCGCGTTGCGAACAAAAATTGTATAGAAAATGAGTAAAAAAGTTACATAGATGGACTCATTTTAAGTACACAAAAAAAAAAAAAAAAAAAAAAAAAAAAAAATGTAATTACTATTTTACCCTAGATTATTTGAAAATTGCATCCACCGTCCTTACACTAAATTACATAAATGGTCCCTGTCCCAACGCTAAATTGCGTCCAACGTCCCTATTTTTTTTCCAACTTTTTTTTTCGAAAATATTTTTTTTCCGAAATGTTTTTTCGGAATTATTTTTTTCTGAAATTTTTTTTTCCGTGAAATCATTTCTTTTTCTTAATTTTTTTTTCGAAAGTAATTTTTTTAGAAAAAATATTTTTTTTTCGAATTTTTTTTTTCCATTTTTTTTTTCTAAAAAAAATTTTTTTCGAAATTTTTTTCCTGAAAATTTTTTTTTAGAAAAATATTTTTTTTCCATTAAATTTTACTGAAATTTTTTTTTAGAAATTCTTTTCGAAAAAAAAAATTCTAAAAAAAAATTTCAAAAAAAAAGTTTCTAAAATAAAATATTTTCGAAAAAACATTTCTGAAAAAAAATATTTTTGAAAAAAAAAATGTTTGGAAAAAAATAATTCGAAAAAAAATAGGGACGTTGGACGCAATTTAGCGTAAGGACGGGGACCATTTATGTAATTTAGTATAAGGACGGTTAATCAATTTTCGCAAATTCACAGGAACCATTTATGTAACTCGGAAGGGTAAAATGGTTATAATGCCTAAAAAGAATCCATGTATGTAACTTTTTTACTCACTTTCTACATAATTTTTGTTCGTAACGCGAAACAGATTTTTGCGACAAGTACGATGTTTTTTCAAAGATTTGTCCCTTTTCCAAAAATAATGTATCTGCTTAGACTATTTTTCTTGAACTACAAGGTAACAAGATTTAAATCTCACATTTTTATGTTAAGATTTAAGGTAAGTAATTTGGTTGTGCTACATATGTTACACGGCACGAAACCATAACTGTCACTTATACTTGATCTTGAATCGTTTGGTAGCTCAAAAGTGTCAACTGCAATTACGTGTTGCAAGGCAGCCTTGGTGACAAAATTTGTGTTGAATAGTTGCATCTAATACAGAGCATTATACGAGAGTGTGCGAGACGTGCTACCGTACAAGATCTCAAATTTTTAGGTGTATAAAAGAGTTGAGATCAATATAATCAAAAGAACCAATTTTAGCCATTTATTTTTCATCTATATTAATAAAAAATAATTTTCACCCTTTTTTTTAAAACAATATATCTTACAAACGATAAATCTTCAAGCTACAAAAAATACATCATCGCGACGAGAATTAAATTATCTATCTATAGATATGAATTTCTCTATACTTTCGACGAACTTTTTTTAAAAAAAAAAATTTCGTCCAGAAAAATCATATATGATTTGTAAAAATCACATGTGATTTGTAAAAATCACATGTGATTCGTAAAAATCAAATCACATGTGATTTTTAAAAATCAAATCACATGTGATTTTTCTGGTCGGAAATTTTGAAAAGAAAAAAGAGTTCGTCGAAAATATTTAATAATGCATATCTATAGAAGGATAATTTAATTCTCGTCATGATGGTATGATTTTTTTCGTGTAACGATTAACGGTTTGCGAGATATTTAATTTTAAAAAAAAATGTGAAAGTTTATATTTTTTTATTTGATCAAAAAAATAAATGGTTAGAATTGGTTTATTGGATATATGACAAATATGAGATATATATTGAACTTTTGCCGGGTCTCAAAATACATAACCTGTTATATACTCGGGGCCACAAACTTAACTTCCAACAAAAAATTGTTACAATTGTACAATCTTATGTTGTAAATATTTGTTAAAACTTAAGATACATCTTAAGAGTACTATGTTTTTTGTTTTTATAGTTAGTATATTATATTTTTGATCATCGTATTTAGTTATGGTATAAGTTTTCGCACAGGGTGTCCGTAACCTCAGCTACGACACTTATCTAATAACAAGTTCACAAGTACTACGCACACATATATAGTTGAAGCATAAGTTTTAGGGGGGTATTTGTTTCGGCTTATTTGGTTTTGCTCTTATGTTTCGTAAGCTCAATTTTTGTGACTTATTTTGAAACTTTTCGGCTTAAATAAGCTTTATATGACAGCTTTATATGTCATATAAAGCTTATTTAAGCCGAAAAGCTTCAAGATAAGCCACAAAAAGGGAGCTTATGATACATTAACTCAAAACCAAATAAGACATAAACCGGTTACATAAGCCGAAACAAACACCCCTAATTCGCACCTAATTAATGTATTGGGCTCTATCCACATTAGTGCAAACTAAAAGGCTGAAAGCCCATCTCCAATGCACCTCCTTTAGAGGTGCAAATCGAAACTGGTTTTTTTTAAAACCGGTATATAAAACCGAAACTGGTTTTTTAAAAAACTGGTTTTTTTAAAACTGAACCGGTTTTCATAAAACCGAACCGGTTGGATCAGTTTTTTTTTTTTTGAAAAATCCGGTTTTTTTCGGTTTTAAAACCGGTTTTTTAAAAAATCCGGTTTTATCCGGTTTTATAAAAAAAAAAAAAAAAAAAAAAATTTAAAAAAAAGCCCGCGTTAATTTTCGAAAAAAAAAAAAAAAAAAAAAAAAAAAAAAAAAAACCCGGTTTTAACCGGTTTAAAAAAACCGGTCAAAGTTGGGTCAAACTAGCCGTTGCATACAAAACCGGTTTTAACCGGTTTTTTTCCGGTTTTTTTTCAAAAAAAAAAAAAAAAAAACGGTCACTAGCCGTTTGGTTTGATTTTTTGTGCGTTTTTTTTTATCTTTTTGGATGATTTTAGGCTATGTAATGATACTATAAATACATGTAATGGGTTGTGGTTGAAAACACATCAAAAACACTCAAAATCTCTCAAAAACGCTCACATATAATGGAAAACGTATCACAACAAGCTTCCACTACTCCCTCCGTTTCTACTAGCAATGCAAAAAAAACACTACACAAATGAAGATGTCGTGAAAGTTAGGCCAACGAACCGGAAAGGTGATGTTTGGTGTAATTACGATTTGTGTATTATGATCGATAATGCGGAAAAGGCGCGTTGCAAGAAATGTGGGAACTTTTATACTCCAACGTCTAACACTACACTTAGGATTCATAAAGAAAAATGTAATGCGGTCCAAGCTTCGTCCGATGGTACTATTGGTGTGGATGGTCGGGTTTTTATATATGATAGTGAAGCGCTTCGACTTGATTTTACGAAGTTTGTCATTCAACAAGCGCTTCCATTCAACCACTTCGACAACGTCAAGCTTACGGAGATCATCAAAACGAGGCTACAACCGCGTTATGAACATGTAAGTCGTACTACTCTTAGAAGTGATGCTTTTAAATTATGGGAAACGGCTAAACAAGATATTATTAATGGTTTTCGTGAATATAAATATGGTGTTTCTATAACTACGGATACTTGGACCGCACCACATGGTACGGCAAATTCTTATCTCGCCGTTACGGCTCATTGGTTTAATCCCGAATCTTGGTTGTTAATGAAACGGACAATTGCTTTTAAACTATTTGGTTATCCTCATACGGGATTTAATTTAAGAAAAATTTTGCATGACACTTTAATTGAATATAATTTAGATGATAAAGTTTTTACGATTTCACTAGATAATGCATCTAATAATACTAGAGCTATGGATTTGTTAAAATTACGTATTAAACCCGTTTTAGATGGTGCTTTTTTTCATTCTCGTTGTGTTGCTCATGTTATAAATTTATCCGTGCAAGCGGCATTAAAAATATGTGATAGTTTAAAAATGCAATTTAGAAGTTTATTAACAACTATATATAGTGCGAGCAACGAAAGACAAATGAACTATCACCGTTTTCGTAGACAATGTGGTGAACAACCCCTAGGACCTTGCTTTGATAATAATACTAGGTGGAATTCTACTTGCATGATGTTTGAAAATATATTACGACAACGTCAAACTTTAACCGCTTTTAATGATGTACTTGTTAGTAGAAATAAGTCCGTTCCGATAGACGACCAAGATTGGGATCGACTAAATGATTTAACTATTTTTTTACAAGTTTTTAAAGAGGCAACAACTATATTATCGGGTGTTTATTACCCAACTAGCTCAATAGTTTTAAACCAAATTTATGCTATGACGGAAAAATTAGACGAATTAAAAAACTCACCTTGCGGTATGTTTAGAAAAATGGTTAAAGTTATAAAAAAGAAATTTATAAAATATTGGGCTAGTTTACCTTTGGTTTTTACTTGTTCCGCCGTACTTAATCCATGTTTAAATGTTGGAGGCGTAGAACTTTTAATAAAAAGAATAATGGAAAATTTAGAGTTAAACGAAGACGACCCCGACTATATAAAAAACGAAATTTTGAAATTTAACGATAGTTTTAAACAATTATTTGGAATTTATGCAACAAAATATGGTCATCAACAAAACCCAATTGTTGACCAAATGCGGGTCGGGTCGTCTCGACAAGCAAGAGACATTAATATAAACCTTTATAATAGTTTATGTGAAGACGCTACAAAGCGTCAACGAACATCGGCCCCGACAAGCGAATTGGGACAATATATGGCTACAAACTTTTTATTAACTTTAAGTCCCCATGAGTTTGCAAACTTTGACATCTTGGCTTGGTGGAAAGGAAGGGAAATTCAATTTCCAATTTTATCCGCTATGGCTCGTGACTTATTAGCGGTACAAGCTTCATCGGTAGCTTCCGAATCGGCCTTTTCTACTAGCGGTCGAATTATATCGGAAAGAAGGTCAAGACTAACCCCCGAATCCGTGGAAGTATGTGTATGTTTGAAAGATTATTTGGACGGGGTAGATAGGATACAACATGAATCATCGTTGGAAGGTCCGATATTACAAGACGTTGAAGAAACTATAGGAAGAGAAGAAGTTGAATTAGGGATATCACCTCCGACTACCGAATTAGATGAAGGTGAGTTCGAAGCATTTGATGTTGAAGACGTGGATGTAGAAGATTTTTTGGATAATTTAATGACTTGAGTATAACGGGTGATGGCAATGCCGAAGCTCGATATGCTTGAGTACACTAATATGTTTTCGGGTGATGGCTATGCCGAAGCTCGAAATGTATTAGTATTTATATATTTTTAGTTGGATAATTGTATTGTTTAAATAAAAGTTATGATTGTATTTTCTTAGTTGTATAATTGTGTTGTTTGAATAAAAGTTATGATTGTATTTTTAGTTGTATAATTGTGTTGTTTAATTAAACCGAAAAAAATAATGTTCGAACATGTATGTAAAATTCCGAAAAAAAACTATAACCGGTAAATAACCGATAAAAAAAACGAATCCGAACATTTATAACCGAAAAGAACCGAACCGGTAAAAAACCGATAAAAAACTGATTCCGGAAATTGTTAACCGAAAAAAACTGTTTCCGAATAGTTATAACCGAAAAAAATCGATTTCGGAAAACTGAAAACCGACTAAAACCGATTTTCCAAAAAACCGATTAAAACTAATTTTTTTTAAACTGGTTTTTCAAAAACCGGAAACCGAAAAAAACCGATTTTTTTGCACCTCTAACCTCCTTAGACCTTGGCTGATTTTAAAATTAACCTTTACATTCCTTTATTTTTCATTCATTTCAAAAACACACTTTATTTATGAGATCTTAACGTTACTGTCTTGTGTATGTAGTTAAATACAATGTTTTAAATGTGGAAAATCATCGTTTTTCACTACTTTTCCGTTATCAAATATATAAATATTTTTTACCATGTCAAAATAAATGCATATTTAATCATTATAAAATATATGTGGCACTAGTTTTGGTCAACAATGAACCATTGTCCCTAGATAAATTAATATGAAGTATTATCTAATATCCATTAGATAAACACACGTTAATCACAATTGTTCTATGATATCGTGTTATCTAGTATTTTTTTGGTTAAATATCACACCAGTCAAATGACACGAATAGAAAAAATAGTTGAAAAACGAGTTGCACATGTTGCCTCAACTTTACCATGTATCCACTAAAAAGTATTTTTTGTAAAAAGTTATTCCTCCGTCCAATCATAATGTTTACTCCTAATATTATGGTTCTAAAAGTCACGCAAAGATCTCGCAAAAGCGTGAGACTTAGTTATGCTGTCATGTCACGCCTTATGCCACATCTTTTAGTAAACTCGATATATATGAAATATGATATAAATATATAAATATTTTCATATTTTGTGCCGCCTTGTGCCACGCCTTATAATCGCAAAAGCTTCACCTTGGCCACTAAAGTGTCACATTTTTATTTTTTGGTCATGCCTCACGTAACGCCTCGCGCTATTTATAACCTTGCCTAATATACACAAAGTTTTAGAAAATACTACTAACTACACCATTCACAAATCAAATATCATTTCTTCTTACTAAAACGTTTTCTTATTGGTTGAAATATAAAGGCGGATATCTTCAAATAAAAACGTAGACACTTGTTAGGCTAGTCACATTGGTTCGGAAATTATCGGCCGATCAAAAATGGTGATCGATTTGAAGATCGGTCGACTCCTTTGTGGTTGGCTGGGCAAATATCGGTCGAACAACTAGTAAACACAAGGTCGGTCATAATTTCGACCGACTTTCCAAACTCTCCCTATTTTTTTCTTTTCTTTTTTTTATTTTTTTTTTAATTCGGTTTTAAAAAAAATGCGTGTGTAGATTCGCAGGTGGTTGTGGCTCACGAACAAGAAGTGAAGAAGATGATAGTTTTTTTTCCTTTTTAAACAAATAAATAAATTTTGTTTAAACCTTGATGTTTTTAAGATTTACAGTTTAAACCTTTAAATTTAATTTTATTGTCATTTTCATTTTAAGCAATTGTAACTTCTTTTCTTTTTTGTATGTTTTTGTATTTTGATACTATGTAATTATGTAATGTTTTTATGCCTCCTTTGTGGTTGGCTGGGCAAATATCGGTCGAACAGCTAGTAAACACAAGGTCGGTCATAATTTCGACCGACTTTCCAAACTCTCCATTTTTTTCTTTTCTTTTTTTTTTTTCTTTTTTTTTTTTAATTCGGTTTTAAAAAAAATGCGTGTGTAGATTTGCAGGTGGTTGTGGCTCACGAACAAGAAGTGAAGAAGATGATAGTTTTTTTTCTTTTTTAAACAAATAAATAAATTTTGTTTAAACCTTGATGTTTTTAAGATTTACAGTTTAAACCTTTAAATTTAATTTTATTGTCATTTTCATTTTAAGCAATTGTAACTTCTTTTCTTTTTTGTAAGTTTTTGTATTTTGATACTATGTAATTATGTAATGTTTTTATTTTTAATTAATTTTAAATTTGTTGTTTAAAATATTTGAATTAAAAAAAAAAAAAAATCGTTTACCACTGTGGCACCTTGGTCATGTCTGATCAGCGGAGAGAGAAAGCTAACGTGGCAGCTGGTGACCCAGATCACCACTGTGACTAGCCGTATAAGACTCGGTTGATAATCAATAATAAAATAAAAGATGGAAAAAAATAGAGAAATGAAAAAAAAGAAAGAAAAAAAAATGTTTAAAGGCATGGGCACGTGTCCATGTGTGAGAAAGAGTGAAAAGTCAAGCACGTGGACTATTTATCGATGCACGTGTCGCGGTCTTCTTGAATCACCAAAATTCTCCTTGCCGATTTACACCCCGCAACTATGATAAATACCTGTTTTAGTCCTTCAACTTTAAAGCAGCTACTCGAGGCTATTATATCCTTGTGAGTTGTGCTAGTTGGTTAAATGGCTGCCAAAGTAGTGTTGGTAGTTAATTCCTACATCATAGGGTATGTTTGGTAGCGAGCATATACGAACGTTTTAAGAAAATTAACAACTAGTGATTAGCGTTTTGCACAACTTGTTTGAAAACAAGCAACTAGGGTTCCTAATTTTCTAGACGCTACTTCGAGTATCATTTACGAGCAGCTAGCGTTTTCACTTACTAATTACGACTATATAAATATGTTATCAAACACTTTATCAAAATAAATAACTACTGCTTTGAACTACTGCTTCTTGTTAATACTTACTACTACTGCTTTCTGCTACTGCTATTGCTTTTTGCTACCGCTATCTTCGCTAAATATACCCCTAACTCATTTTATAAACCTAACATTAGACAACAATAAACATTTCTGATTAATTTATCGTGCTTTAGATAACAAACTTTCTTATTCGATTAAGTATTTTATGAATTCAAGACGCTTAAGGTAAAAATATTTTAATCTCAAAATGACTACATAATCTATTATATATAAAGATTCAATAGCTTAATTTAATGTGGAAGAGTGATTGTGCACAAAAGCATGTACGGTACAACATAGTTTAAGCAGAATGTATTCAAGCCATAATCGTCAATTATTGCCCGGAAGATGAAGTGAAGAGGAATATGAATTGTTTGCTATCGTATTTATTGTTTAACCTTTTCAACTCCATTGAAGGTTATGTACTCCCTTATAAATAGCACAATCGAGAAGGCTCACAACATATTCTTACACCGCCACTGCCACCGGAACCACTGCCAACATCAACTGTTTCCGCCGCCGACACCACCGAATCTTAATTTAAGAGGTGGTGTTTCGAGCTTGGGTGGTTTCGTTGTTTTAGCAGTTCCGATGGACAACCACCAAATATATCTCATGAACAATATATCTTACCATCTCATGAACACAGAAAACCTAATATCACAACCACCAAATAAACCATGCCTCAAGAATCCTACACGATCGAATAACAGCACTTACATTATGAATACGATCCATAACATTTTCGATCTTGAAACAACTCCGATCCATAACATCACTTACATAATTTAGATCTTAAAAAATAAACATTTTCGAATAACAGCCAAACCATTTTCGAAACAACTCCGATCCATAACATTTTCGAAACATAAAGAAACTATCATAGATCCGTGTGTTATTCGAAATTTTAAAGAAAGAAGTAAAACAAGATTGTTTCATTCCTTCTTTGTTTCGTTTAAAGAAAACACAAAAAGAAACCTTACCCGAGACCGTTAACACGATCTTGGAGCCGAGTGTAAGTTGTGTCTTCGTTCGAACAAAAACAAAAAAATAAGTGTTTGTGTCTGTGATTCGTGTTTGAGGGTATTAAAAAGAAAATGATTGTGGTTATTTATTGGGTTTATTGAAGAAATAACAAAGATCCAAAGGTCCCGATCTCTTTCTCATATTTCGAATTTCAGGAAAAGAATAAGAGTAAACTTCTTTGTTTGTGTTTCATAGGAAATCAAGAAACAAGAATGAGGATGGTTTTTTGTTTGTGATGGTATTTAGATCTGTAACTGAAAAACTAAAGAGAGGGATAGATGGAGTTAGGACATAGCTCATGTTAAAGAAAAAGTTGAGGCTAGAGAGACCAAATTAAAGATAGCTCAAATAATAGGACTGTTATCCGTGCATTGTGTAGCCTGCTGTTATTATAGCTTCCATCCTCACAAGAATATTTATATTTATTTTCCAAAAAAAAAAACAAGAATATTTATATTTGTTTTTATAAAACTCTCGAGCCAATATTGTATTTTTTGACATTTTTAGAAAGGAAAAGATAATTTGTCTTTCACTTGGCTAGAATGAGATGAAATGGTGAGAACAGATAATTATTTGGTGCAGAAACATATTTTATTTTATTTATTTTATTTTTTTGTGATATATTCATAATACATTTGTACTACTACTGCCTATAGTATATATACACTAATATAAGTTGATATATCAAACAAAGTACTAATATTGAGTGCATAAATCATATGATCATATAATACAATACAATCTAACGCCATACTAGAATTTTGTCCAATGTTTGATTTTTAACATTTACATATATTTGTTCGTTAACATAAATGTTTTTTTTTTAAACAAACGTTAACATAAATGCTTGATCTAATGATGCTAGCAAATATTTTCTTTTTAGATGAGTTTGTCAAACTGTCAACTAAGAAAGTGGTTGAATGTGGAGAGAAAATCATAAAGGTCTTTGACTTTAAACTGTGAAAGGAGAGTAGGATGGCCTGCCTACTGTGCAAGAATGTACTTTGTTTTCCTATACTTTATGATATGTTTATTTGCATATTTATGGTTTTTACACAAATATTTGATAATACGATTTAATATGTAATGAAATGAAGTGGAGCATATCTAATATATTTTATTTAGATTACTTAAAACTACTGAGTTGATAAATAAATTGAAAAGAGAATAAAAAATTATATTAGTTGTGTTACTAACTTTGTTTCTAAAACTCATAGGATAATAACAAGTGACCCTTTAATAGTATTATTAAATACATTCCATAAGTAATCTTATGAATGAAACCATTTATATGCTTAAGAAAATAAGAAGTTTATAGATAACTAATCCCTTATCATTACCGAAATTACATTAAGGAAAATTGTATTAAACAATGAATAAGCAATAAACTAAAGTAATAGTCGAGCTTAGATTGGACTACGTAAGCAATGACATTGTGGTCGGTGAATAAAGTTTCGAGAATCCAAGTTTATTTCATTTTCTATTTTCTCATGCCTTTGGTCCCTCTATACTTTCATCCAGTATTAACACGTACCAACTATATCTTTTGCGTTCCCGTTTAATAAACACAAAAGTCACTACTTTTGTTATTATTATTTGATTAACTTTAATATACTTAATCGACATTTTTAGTAAACTATCGAGCAACCAAATCTATTAACAACGACAACTTATTTTCCAGTGAAGTGCGTAGCATGAGTCCACATACCTATACTACCAAATGCCAAGTCTTAAATTTGCTAATTTTTTTTGTCTAACTTTTTAACAATAAAAATCAAGCCTAAACTACAATATTAATATGTGCTTTTGCAAGGAAATATTGATTGTCTAAAAAATTTGAATTTTAGACATAAAAATTAACAAAATCCTGCCGAGACAGCCCAAGTTATACATTGTTTTATATTTTAGCCTCACCATCACGGTAACAACTCAGCGAAAAATTAAGTGAAGCACATTATCAAAAGTTCATAATATACCATTTATAAAACGTATCAAAGCCAAACCTAAAGAAAAATAACCCATAATAATGATTATAATAACAATAATAGATTTGATAAATACGGACATATATAAAGTTTTAGCAATAATACTAACTTAGCTTATTGTCATTCCATGTTTTATATAAAATGTTGAAGAATAATTGACAATTGTCGACAGAAGATCAACGTGTTAAATTAACCAAGAATTATAGTGATGGCATTCTTAATGATGTACATTTATTAAATTATTTTGGAAATGAGATAAAAATAAAAAAGATGTATATTTCACAAACACCAACTAGATAATTACTTTTAAAATAGTAGCATGGTGCATAAGTGTAAGGAGGAGACCATTCCATTATCAAAAAAAACAAAAAAAAAAAAAAATCGCATTTACGCGTGAGCAAAGTTATATAAATTATGGTCATAAAAACCTGTGTGCATCGCACGGGACTAAATATCAATTTGAGTTTTTGACTCGACCTGAATTAAAAGTGACGAAATAAAGACACCAACATTACCTAAAAATTAACAAAATCCTGCCGAAGCAGGCCAAGTTAATAGTAAATCGTAAAAAATGTTCTTTTTAAATGGTAAATCCTAAAAAATGTTTTCTATCATATAACCTACTTCGTTCGATAATAACAAGATTCAAACCTCCTCTGCAAGTAGTTGATTTACTTCTTACCTGATAGGTTAAGCAGTTATTTAAATTAGACGTTTTTCACAAAGAAAAACTAACACACAAGCACACGCCTAATTCGTACGTTCTAACACACTTATTTAAACCACACGTTTGTCCCTAAACTTCGATTTCAAAATCTCTTTATTAAGGACATTAATATTACACCGCATGTCGCTAAGATAAAGGCACATTAGTAGCCAGTTTAGACATTAGTTATAGTTTATAAACTTAATTTTCGAGCAGATGTAAATTGTAATTTGTATAATCACCAAAGTTTATATATACCACGTATAATTTGTTCCAACTTCCAAAATGTTTGAAATTTGATAGAAGAAATGTTTTTGTTTATCAAAATGAATTGAGTCTTAAAATTGTAGCTGGCTAAAACATGTAGATATGACTTCTAAATGGTTAACAAGTAGAACATGCAAATAAATTAGGTATTCTACTAAAAACCACTTTGTATATACACTAACAAAACTTTTGTGTCATCTTTCGTTTTACAGGTATCCTCGTTTTTAATCATCCTAAACCCCACCTTTATAGCGACATGTCGATAGAGTTGTGTCCCCTGTAGCAACCCTTTAAGCCAATAAGAGTCATGTTATAAGCTTCTTGGGCTCACAGTCATGATAGATCTGCTTTTCTAAAGTAAAGACACACTATATGCAAAGCTTTCTGTACAAGGCAAAATATAGCCACAACTTCAGTCTTTATATCTATGGCAACTAAGCTTTGCATTACTATTGCTTTCACTTCGTTGTGTTAAATCAGTTGGTGACGCGTTTATCCCTCTCCGGCTACCTTGGGGTTACATCCAAACAGCATCACATCAAAATTCTTTTGATCGTCACCAGTGCCATCATTGACATGTTTAAACTTATGAAAAATCGGTACCTGAATTTTGAGATGGCAATTCTTACCAATTCATGATTTATCTAAGAATTTAGGCGGCTTGAGTTATGTTATATCTATAGTATGTCAAATGGGTCAGAATTAAAAATGATAAAGCATAATATGTAACAGCTTAGAAAACTGCACACACCAATTGTCACAAATTTTCATATTTATAGATAGAAAGATAAATTATGGTATCTTACACGATGAACAAAACAGGAAAAAGAAGTGTTCGGCACACATCTTGATCTTAACAGCGTGCGCATATTATTAACACTTCCTTAAACACTATTCATTCGTTCAAGCCATACCTGTGACACATTCCAATTAATATTCTAATTTCAAAGTCAAATCCAAACAAGCACAACTATCAACTACACGTGTCAATGGCGTATATTTCCCTTCAAACATCTACGTTTTTCTTCAGAGTCTCGGGCCTCTCTATTTCAGGCCTCTTCACCCAAAACTTCAACTGATAAGTCCGTTCTTCAAGCATCTTTTCAACATCTTCAATTGGTAAGCCTTTAGTCTCGGGCACGAAAATGAGCACAAATAGCAATGCCACGATAGTTATCACCCCGAAACCAAGGAAAGTCAACGAGGTCCCAATGGCTTCAGTTAATGATAAAAAGGACTGGGCCACAATAAGGTTACATATCCAGTTAGCAGTTGCAGCAATGCCTCCACACACGCCTCGGTATCTCAGTGGATATATCTCCGAGTTCACAATCCATGGGACAGTGCCCATGCCTGGGGCGAAAAAGATGATGTAGAGGGCTAAACCTACAAGAGCAAGCCACCCATATTTGCTTGGACAGCCATGGGTGTACCATAATCGTCCCTCGCCCTTACATGTGTCTCCAACATCGTCATTCTCGATCAAACAGGTACCAGGTAGCAGCTGTGACAATAACAAGAAGGTAAGGTCAGTTGAATAAGTTTATAAATACTTTGGCATTATAAATTAAAAACTAGCTATTTATTGACTTCAAAAGTCCAACTATATATTGTTACCTTATTAACGGATGAAGCACAAAATCCACAATGTGAGCCTTTTATGCATTTCATACAATCCCATCCAGCTGCAGATACAGAGGACCCAAAAGCCGGGCATGTTGAGTTACCAAAATGAGACGTTTCTGCCACACTAATGGCTGGTGAATGTGTTGTGGTCTCATGAAACACGCCCGAAAGTAACCCCCAGGAGAAAATGACACCAATCAAACTAATGACCAAAAGCTTCTTTCTCCCAATCCGATCAATGAAGTAAATGCTAACAACTGAGCCCAATGCATTTAGCCCAGCAGTCACAAGTGATAAAAGGAGTGCAGTTTGATTTGAGGCAATGCCGGCAAATTGAATAATGGTTGGACTATAGTACATTACGGTGTTAATGCCTACAAACTGTTGGAAAACTTGTAGCCCGACACCAGCTATAAGACCTCTTCTAACGGTTTTAGTTTGCATTAATTCAATCATCTTGATATTACCTGATGATCCGGTTTCCTCAAGCTCTTTTTCAACTGATTCTTTTAAAGCTTCTATTTCTGCTTGAACATCTTCTGCTGGATATATCTTTCTTAGTATAGCTTTTGCCTCTTCCTCCCTTCCCTTGCGGTATAACCAACGGGGTGACTCCGGAAGGAAGAGCATGAGAAAGAATTGCAAGAGCGCGGGGAGCCCGGCGACTCCAAGCATCCAACGCCATGTGCCCGGTGCCTAAGTAAAGAACAATAATCAGTGTCAAGTAGTCTAATCCGTTATACTTGTTAAAAATAAATTCAGTTAAAGCTAATGCGGTCAGCGAAAAAGTATGATTTTACCATATTCTCCTTAGAGGAATCACATGCATTTTGTGGACATGTACAAATTAAATACGGAGTAGTTTGCAAAAACAAGACATGTAACTTTTAGGCTTGTCTATGAATTGAAGATGTGAAGTTCCCAAAATACAGTTGAATGGTATCACATGTAACGTTAGGCCTTGTGTATATACAAAAGTGGCTTTACTAGGTGGGACAATGTGCACATGTGTGGTTGCTTATTTTGTTGGTATGATTGTGTGGGGCATGTCGCAAATGTGGCCATAGTATATTGTTTCCACAACAAAGGGAAAGATAAATAGTGGTGTGAGGCATAATATATAGTCATCTTTCACATGCATGCCTAATCATTAAAAACAAAATAGATTTTCTAAAGCAATCATATATTTTAGGATGGATTATATGAAAGAAACTAGTAACTAACACAACTTTTACTTGTACTAAGATATGCATTTGAAAATAACTATGATAGTGTTAACTTTGTTTTGCCTAACCTTTGTGAAGGCTAAATTGATACAGTAAGATAAAAACTGGCCGCCGGTGATCAAGAAGCCGTTGGTGCTGACTAAAGCACCTCGGATTTTTGCTGGAGAGGCCTCCGATATGTACAATGGGGCCGTCATTGATGCCATTCCAACTCCGAACCCAACAAAAACACGGCCTATGATGAGGACACCAGGGTTGGGTGCAGCTGCCATGAAGACGGCTCCAATGAAGAATAGGACATCCGCAACTAGGAGTGCAAATTTCCGCCCGTAACGATCATTTAACCACCCACCTATTGCAGCCCCGACAATTGCTCCAGCAAGTGCCATGCTCACTATGCTTTCCTGTTGAATTCATCATAAACTTCTCATAACAACTTACAAGTGCAGAAGAGTAGTATGTATACATCGATTATTTCATAAGAAAGACAATAAAAAATTAAAAGATGCGATGAAGCATTTTTCTTTAGATGGGTCCATTATCATTTAACTTATGTATGACTAGTTTCATTTAGGGAAATGACAAAAATAACTTATTTTACAAATATATTTTATCAAATACTTGATTTTTATCCAAAAAAAAAGCTATTATACTCCTGAAACTAGTAAGGTTTTCTTACATTTTGCGGATTTATAAAAAAATCGCAAAGTCCACCTTGCTAGTCAAACATTGCTAGTTTTTCTTTAAAAAAATTCACAAGGTTTACCTTGTTAGTCAAACCTTGCTAGTTTTTCTTAAAAATCGCAAGGTTGAAAACTAGCAAGGTTCACCTTGTGATTAAAAAAAAAATAAAAAAAATAGCAAGATAAATATTGATAGTTTTCTACCTTGCTAGTTTTCTAAAAACCCTACTTCGAAATAAAATCAGCAAAAATGTAGTAAGTAAAAATCAATAACCGAGGTCATGATGAATCTTTACATGTTTTCAGAAAACTAGCAAGGTTTACCTTGCGATTTTTTAAAAAAAAAAAAAATAGCAAGATGAACTTTGTTAGTTTTCAACCTTGCGATATTTTAAGAAAAACTAGCAAATGCAACGTTATAATTTTTTCAAAAATTCCGTAAAATTGTAGCAAGACTTGCTAGGTTTATGGATATTAATTACTCCCTCCGTCCCAAAATATAAGTCCACTTTTGGTTTTTTAAAGTTTTTTTTTTTTTCCGACTTTGACCTTAATTAATTTTTTTCGTGTTATATAATACTTGATGAAAAGTATACCAATAAAAATGCATTTAAAATACAAATTCATTTATATATTTTGCATCAATTATTATATAACCCCAAAAAAAATAATTAATGTCAAAGTTGGAATAAAAAGACTTTGAAAAAGTAATAATGAATTTATAATTTAGGACGGAGGGAGTAATTTTAAATAATACTAGTATTGATTAGTTTGTCATTTTCTCTTTTATTTAACCATATTTTAAAATCATAATCTTGTGTAGTCAAATCACTCATCGTTACAAGTAAAATATTGTCAATTTCTTTGACTTAATGTTTTTAATTAATATATGTCACATTTTCTCATTAATTAAAAAAAAAAAAAAAAAAAGGAAGACGACGAAGACGTAATGTGGTCTATTTTTGAGTGTCATGTTTCAATACATAAAGTTCCAAAGTGAAGACTATGACCTATTGAATAAGAACGAAGCGACTAGAACCCACTTGTATATATATGGTATGTATTTTTGCTTTAATTTTTCCACACCTCACTATCATTCGGTACTGATAAAGGTCAGTTTTGTCATTCGACGTAATATACTACTCCTTGTTAATGAGCTTTCATACAAATATATAAAGGAATATTTGTCACTATTGAAAGTATAGAAAAAACTAAAATAGTTGTAAAATTACGGGACACTTATAATATGTATTTCTTTAGAGCTTTGCTTATGACCTTTTTGTCCACTTGAAGTGTCAAAATTGGACTCTAGTAAAAAAAAATTCCACACATATCAAATAACATAATATAATTTGAATACGACATTGCTAGCTAGGGTTCCTTGGAGAAAACTTTGCACATCTATACAAATTAGATGTATTAAAATAACATAAGATTAAAAAGTTCATGATCATCTTTAGTCATGTTCGCTATAATAATTTACCAAACAATGAAACAAATATACTAGACAGGAGGCTTAGAGTGGTCCAAATGTTTGTTTTTCATATAATCTAAACAATAAAACAAAACTTGATTATAACAGAATACATGTGATACCCATAAAATGCGATAGGTTCAACAGAAAACAACATAAAACAGGAAATATCTTTTTCGTTTAATATTTTACATTATCTCGTATTTAAAAATTATATATTTTCTTAAAATAACAAAACAAAGACTTTGAAAAACCTGCCATTAAATGCATGTATTCGTAACATTTTATACGATATTTAAATCATTTAAACTAATTTGATTTGCATTGTTTGTTATAATAAACAATTCCAACCATTTATATTTATAAACAACTAAAATTAATTTACCGTCTTTTAGTATATGTTTGAATTCATCTCTTATCATGAAGTTCATTTACGTTACATTTTGTAGAGGATAAGATATAACCTATCAAAGACCTAAAAACTACTCACACCGTTTTAAATTAAAAGTATATTTTCTTTTTTTAGGATTTCTCAATTTAATTGTTTACAACTAAAAATAAATTGAAATGTCGGATCGAGTTTACCAATTGTCCTTGCTTGAAATTATAATTACAAATTTTAAAAAAATTATTAATTAATTAGTTAAAAGGAAATTGTCATTCTATAAAAAAATAATAATAAAATAATAATAATTAATAATAACTCTCTCCGGTCCCAAAATTATTACCACAGAAAAAAGTTAGACGACTACATTTTTCAACCAATCAAATATAATACTCACTCATTAAACTCTTTTTTGATTCGTTGACACAAAAAGATGACTATTTTGGGACATCTCTAAATATAAATGAAGACTATAGTTTTAAGAAAGAGAGAGTATGTTTTTTTTTAAGTTGTGTATTTTTTGTTGACGGATAGGGTAGTATACAAATATGACATTAAATTGTGTCGAATTACGTGTATGCACCCGTAGGCCAAACAAAAACTGCAAACTAACCTGTAAAACAGTCTTCTTATCCACAGCCTCAAAGTCATCCCTGATGTAAAGTAACGCTCCAGATATCACCCCTAACAACAAACACAAACATAGTCAAAACACATACAACACACACAAAATATGTATTTCTATGTCTTATATTACTTGTTCACTCTAGTATTTCAAATCATCCAAAAAATTCTACTAGTAACGTACATATAAAGGCACTATATAAAATTATGAGACAGAAATATGAACGTATACTGGAACTCATACAAAGGTAGTAATATATCACCTGTATCATATCCAAAGAGCAGTCCACCAATACCAGCAGAAAAAGCAAGCCTGAGAACATAAGGATTTCGCCATGCTAGCGAAAAACAGTCTCGAAAAGCCGAAGTATCCGACGGATGTATTCCGCCTTCCATTATATCGATCTCTAGTTTTACACTAGTATAAGTGGATATGCGTAAAGTGCAACTCTCGTGAGTGTTGGTAAAGAGGGGGGAGAGTTATATAGAAGTGAGACGAGTGCAGAATCGGTGAGGCCATTGGGTTATTTATAGACAATGATGACATAAACACGTGGCTTTTAGTGATACGTGGTATTTGGTTTTTTCAACTATTAAATTGTGATATTATTAAGGTTGTTACAGTTAAAATTAAACAGTTGAATATTAGGAGCTGGGAAACCCGTGCGTTACAGCGGGAGCGCTTTGCGGGTGTTTTTTTTTTTTTTTTTTTTTTTTTTTTTTTATTTATTTGTTAGATTGTATGAATAAATAGTTATATGAAGATTTTGCATGGACCTATTGGTTTCGAGAAAGTATTTCATATTTATACTTGTTTTTGTTGAAAAAATTATTTCGTGAACAATGGCGCAAGTTTCATAATTTTTCGAGTCCGTTTGGTACGTCGAATGGGTCCTACAGTGTTTATTGCAAAAGTTTAGCCATTTTTTCAGAAATGGTCCCTCCACCCAAAGGTTTTATTTCCACCCTTTCAGTTTTGTCTTTGCCCAAGTTTGGTCCCTCCTGAAAATATAAAAACCCAAAATTATTTATTTATTTCATTTTAACACACTTCCGGCCAACCACCGTCGCCGGAATATTTTCCGGCGAGATCTTTTAATTGCCAAATCAATAGATCGGTTTATCCCGATCATTTCTGGAGCTTCTTGGCTCATAACTCACACCGCAACACCACCCACGCGCCACCACCACCTTCGTTAACACCACCGCCACCACCACAGCCCGTCTCACCTTATTTTCATGCGCCCTATCCCCTTTGTATTTAAATATTTTTGAAACCCTAATTTCTATATTTTATTAAATCCGATTTATATAAACTTTTTCTAATAAAAACCTATTGTTTTTTATGAAAACCATGTGGAACTCGTGTTTTGACCCTGACTCGGTCGCGACTCGTTCGTGAGTTGGCTGCGACTCGGACTCACCGAGTCAACTCGTGTTGACTCGGGGTGAGTTGTTTGTTTATTCGGTTTCTTTTATTCTCCTTTATCTCTTGATGCGTTGTGAGTCACGGCGAGGCGAGGTGTAGTTGTTTAGGGTTAGGGTTCGGATTGTTGGATTGTGGAGTTGTGAGGTTTGTGTTGGATTTGTTTGCGGTTTGGATTTTGTTTGGGTTGATTTTGATATAGAGTTGGATTTGTTGCGAATTAGTGTAATATCATATTGATTTGATTATACATAGTTTTGTAATAGCAGGGAAAAAAAATTGAGTGCTACAGTGCAGCACATGTTTCACTGTTGTGCACAACTTGTTTAAGCACATGTTACTGTAGAAACAATAGTGCCAACAACTGTTTTGTACATGTTTTTGAAACAGCAAAAATCCTGCCTTTTAGTATATAGTTGTAATGAGCTGTAGAAATAACATATATATATTCTTACGAGTGATTAAATATGAATATTTGATAATTGATATACTCCCTCCGTCCCATATTAAGTGTCCACTTTCCAAATGCACAAAGTTTTAGGAAATTTCACTAACTACACTCTCCACCAATCAAATATCACTATTACCCACTAAAGTCTCTTCTCATTGGTTGAAATATTCCCTGGACACTTAATTTGGGACATCCCAAGATTCCATTATGGACACTTAATGTGGGACGGAGGGAGTACTAAAATACCGAGTAGGTGTTTATATTCAAATGATTTACGTTGTGTTAAGTATATTCTAAATTCCAAGTGAGGACATTCAGGATCAATTGTTGTTATAAGCAAAACAGTGAGCGGTTGTTGTTTTCTGAGTATAGCTCCTTGGTCTGGCGTGTGACAGCGAGTTGTTGTGGCTATAGTTGCGATTCCGGTATGCTTTTTTCAGAATTTAATTATGAAGTCAAGACTGCTGACCTCGTCAGTTAATTCCTTACAACTTGAAACTTATGGCTGAAAGAGTGAGCTGCAGTCATGGACAGAAAATAGAAGCGACCAAAGGGGGTTGCGGCCCCTCAAAATTTTTTACCCTATGTAAATTTATACCTTTTTATTTCTAGTTTTAATCATTTTCTAATAATAATAATAATAATCAGCTTAGAATATCGCAGCCCCTTAAAATAAATAATTTATAAGTTGGCCCATCCAACAAAATCGTTCAAGTTCCGTCTCTGGCTTTAGTTTTTATTTTTTAGCATGGATAATGGTGGTAGCTCGGATTTTAAGGGGTGGCATTGAGGTAGCGACTCAAGGTGACCGACAAGGTCCGCGAATAAAACCTAGAGCTCCGATACCATGTTGAATGATAAAATTTATAACAACCGGAAATTTTCCACGTCAACATTTAATTCTAAACTCTAAAACATTACTTTGAAATTTACAAGAATACAGTTTACGTATAACTTTTTACTCGAATAAACGTAAAATTTAGAATACCTTTCTAGTACACTAGAACCTTAGGCTATATTTAGTCCACAACATTCCAATACCTTGCTCCTACTCTGGTTCGAAATTTCAAACTCTAAAACAATTCCCTTTTTATTTATTTACGGTTACTAAATTAACAAACGCTTTTCGCCATTTAAATAAACACCCGATATACCCAATACTCCTAACAATTATTTCTAATGCATTTTTATACTTCCTAAATTATTACGAAAGTTCCAAAAATATTTCCTTACGCCTAATGTAATTTCTTTATTCCTTATGTTTAATTACGTATAACTCATGTTAACTACCAAACCAATGCCCAATACCTATTTCTAATACTCAATACATACAATATATCCACTTTTGTACAAAACTAAATCATCTACTTCTGTTTTCACCTATATGCCCCCCCCCCCCCTCTTCCCCTTTTACCATAATAATTATAGTCAAAATACATGATTATTAGACAACAAGCCCTAAAACAAGGAGTGTAAAACATTTAGACGGCTTGACCAGGCCCTTGTCCCCCCCCCCCCCCAGACCCCAATCGGCCACCACAATAAATACTTAGCCATGATGTATTTTTGACTCACTATTGCTCTTTTGAAAATCCCCTAGTATATATATGTGCACATGTATGTGTTATTAACTAGTTAGAAGGAAAAAAAAAATATATATCACACACACACACTTACTCATCCATTCGATCCACCCAAGGGCAAGAAGGAAGAAGAGAGCTTGTTTGGTTAAGATCAAGTATCATTAGGATATACTAGTAAGGGTTTTGGAAACACTAATCTTGGGTTAATCAAGTATATTGCATTCTCAACACACTAATCTCCCTAAGTCGCGGTTAGAGTTATCGGACCATTCACCGTTTACCCAATTTACCAATCGGGATTTGCTTTACTGAGGTGAGTTTCATAGCCCCACTTTTACTTGTTTTACTATTCGATTTGAAATACTTGGGGTGGAAATACATTGCTTGTTTTTACATATGGATACAAGTGCATTAAACATTTATTGATTGCCTAAGTTGTTGTCATTTGCCATAAATTCCCCACAATCATGAATCGTTAATTACTTTGTAAGTGCGAATGTTGTGAATAGATCTATTGGGGGTAAACTCCCCCGTCCGGGTTGGTCGCTCCAACTTGTCAAACGGACGCATTTCATTTGATGTCGTACAGGTGTTTGGCAAAGCACCTGTTTGGGGTGATAACATGAACTGTTGGGAATTAAATATTCAAGAAGTTTAATATCGGATTCTGCTGCTAGCGTCATCGGTGTCTATAACATCGTGTAAACTCCCCAGTCATTTGTAAATAGTAAACGAAGACTAATCTATCGTCCCTGTTTACTTAACCATTTTACGGACTAATTTTTTTTTTACTTTCATTCAACATTATTACTAAACGGGACGTTGTATCGCAATTCGCATTCTTTGTATCAAACTCATACACATACCCCGACATTCCAATTCGGCCCAATCTCTTTTAAAATTATTTAGAAATCGACTATAGTACCCTTACTTTGGATCAATATCTTTGAAATCCTTTTAACAACATCATACAAACTTTAAATAGATCAATTCATCATTCAACATAGAATCAAGATTCACGAAATACTAAACCTTATACGAACGTATAACGTAAATTAAAAACATCCAAGCTTAGCTCGACCTCCAATTATCTCAACTCGACTCAAAATATATTTTGTCTAGTGAATTTATTTCGTTCGACTTCCAGGCACCTCCAATCGAGCCACAATGGATTTTAGTCACATTTTCTATATTCGCTTGACCCCTTAAGACACCAACGAGCCAACTAAAATTAACACAAAAACTCTTTTGTCTTCTTCTCTTTGGTTGTGAGCGCCGGCCAAACACACCAAAAACCACCATCATTTAACTTACTTACACACACTATCATAATGTGTAATCATCATTCATATTTGAACACTCCATGTCAGAGCCATAAATTATCACCAACACTTCACGCAATCTAAAGTGGTTAGTAAAAGTAGTACACTCAGTCAAATAGCTCTTTCTCATTTTTATATATATCTGTGTTTCCCTTTCATTCTATAAACACAAAGAAAGAGAAGAGATAACTCTCCTCCCTCCTCTCTTTGGAGATCAACAGTAACCTCACAACACTCCATCACCATCACTACAGCCTCACCACACCGCCACCACCAAGCCACCTTACATCATTTCCTTTACCACCTACACCACTCCACACGCTCAATCAACACCCCACTGCCACCCTCGTTATCACCACGCGCCACCAAGAACTTTTCCTCATTACCTCTTGTCACCCACAACGTGTAGATTGAAGAAGAAAGGTAAGGAACGCGAACAACATGCGCGAGTTGACTCGTATACGAGTCAACTCAGTTTTAATCTTGATATTTCAGGTTAATAACAAACGGGTTTTAATGTTTTTGCTAAATAAAAATGATTAGAAAACGAAAATGGTATCGTAAGTGTGTTTGTGTGTCGAGTTGAATCACGATCGTGAGCTAAGCTCACGGTACTAATGATGTTCTTGATCTTTATTTTGATTTTGTGAGCTTGTTTTGATTCTTGATGAGGTGGTCTTGATGTTCTTGATGTCATTGTTGTTAATTGTTTATGGTTCGGATTTGGATTGGGGTGCCGAATGGGTTTGAGCCGAGAGTTAAGGATTGGGATAGTGGGTTTTGATTGAGGTTCTCGATGTTAAATTTGTGTTGTTGAAGTTGATGTTATTTGTTGTTGTCGTTTATTTGTTTGTTGTTGTTGTTGGCTGCACCGAGAGACGAAGCCAAGACTATGATGGTCTCGGCAAGTTGATGTTGTTTATTGTTGTTGTTTATTTGTTGTTGTTGTGGTCGGGCTGCCATGGGAACAAGAGCCGAGACCACTACGGTCTCGGCCGAATACATGATTAATTGTTGTTATGTTATTGTTGTTTGTTGTTGTAATCGAGACCCCAAGAGGGCTCGTTTGGTTTTGGTGATGAGCCGAGAGGTAGGCCGAGACCACTAGGGTCTCGGCATCGTTGTGGGTAATTGTTGGTTGTTGTCGTTGTTAATGTTGTTGTTATTGTGTCGTTGTTATTGGGGACAGCCGAGAAAAGGAAGACAAAAACATTTATTTAATTTTTGAATAAACAGAACGTAATGAATATTTAATTTCGTAAACATAAAAATTATAAACATAAATATATGTTTATTTACTTTTGATAATAATTAAACACAAATGGGATGGTTTGATCTTTTCGATACATATACATTTTGGTTTACTCATTTCGGCCTTTTCGCGACTTATTTAGCTTACATAAATGTAAGGTTTTGGTATTTGGTTTTTGGTGAGATACATTTTAGTATAAGGTTATTAATATTGGACTTGGGACTTGGCCCTTAAAATCGGATTATATACCTTTGGTTGAGACTTGTATTATCGACAAACTTAACAAATTTAATAATTAGAATTAATTTGTTATAGTTAACTTGATATTAAAACTCGATGACATATAAAACTTGTAAACTAAAACCATCCGGTAAATTAACTAACCGGAACAACTTTAGTTAAATTGACTAGAAATTAACAGTCAACTCACTTTAGCTCTTATATGCTACTTGACTCTTACGTGTTTATTTCCTCGCATACCTGTGTAATATGTTTTATACTTTGGTGTGAGTTTCCGAGTCTTGACATTCAAACCACTACACGAATGATGATACCAAACACTATTAAACGGATATAACGAAAATATTTTTGGAAGCAAGATTTGAAACAATACTTGGGAATGGGAATAGTTAACTATTGGAAACCATTACGTTTTGGAATATACGTTAAGATGAGTTTCATATTCGTTAGGTCGTGCCGAATTCCATATCATCGTGCTCTGACTCTTGACATCACTTATGTTACTCTATTCCGCCACACTCTTTGGCACCGTTGCGTTACTTACATCACTACATTCCAAGGTGAGTTCATGGCCCCTATTTTTACTTGTTTTATAAACGTTTTGGGGGAGATACATGCTTAAACTACTTGCTTTTACTTTAACAAGCACTTTTACATACTACTGTGAGTTTATAGCCCCACTTTCCATTACTTAATTGTTTTAAACTCTTTGGGGGAGATACATGCTCAACTACTTGCTTTTACTTTCACAAGTACTCTTAACTTTTACATACTACCGTGAGTTTCATAGCCCCTATTTTTATACGTTTTGAACTACTTTTGGGGGAGATACATGCTCAAACTATATTCATTTACTTATACAAGTACTTTAGAAACTTTCACGGGTTACCGTGAGTTTATAGCCCCACTTTCCATTACTTACTCGTTTTATAAACTCTTTGGGGGAGATACATGCTTAAACTACTTGTTTCTACTTTAACAAGCACTTTTACATACTACTGTGAATCATGGCCCCACTTCTACTCGTTATAATGGTTTTATAAATGCTTTGGGGGAGATCCATGCTTTATACTTTTACAAGTACTCTTATCTATATACATGTTACTGTGAGTTCCATAGACCACTCATTTACCTATTTTGAATTACTTTTGGTAGAAATACATGCTTGTATTTCATATAAACTTTACTAGTTTACCTTTAACATTATACTCAGTTGATAAACCACTCTACTTGTTATTGAAACGTAACACTTACTTTTACTTACAAGGACACTATAAACTTTTGAACTTATTAATCCACTTTTATACGCTTTTAAATCTCATGGAGAGGTACCTATTATAAACATGATCACAAGTGATTTTCAACTGTATGCTATACCTGATTCACTATTGCCTAAGTTTACCTTTATTGCCATGTTCGAAGTCCCTCATATCATGAACCTTAATCACTTGCGAGTGAACGTAAATAATTGTGAATAGATCTATTTGGGACTGACAATCCCCGTTTGGGTCTGCTAGGATGAGCCACCCAAGCGCACTTTATTTAAACAAACTTATAGGTTATTGGCAAATACCTATCCCGAGGGCCTATATATTTTACATCATTCTTGATGCCAGTTAAACGTTGAGTGTCATGAGGCTTAGGGCAATAGAACGATACTGTAGTCATGATACAGTATTTCCATTATTTTATCAAACTTGAACTTGTATTTACTATATAGCAGAAAATCACTACTTGGCAAACAATAACTATTTTGTGTTGACCCATTTAGGGCAACCAAACCAACTATGGGTGTATAACAACTTAACCCACCACTTACTTTATAACAAACCAACTATGGGTGTATAATATCGTAACCCACCGCTTATTTTATTTATTACCTAAACTTGGAACTATTGTAAATCAACTGATTTTATGCAAACTCTATGGATTCACTCACACTTTGATTTTTGACAATCACTGGTTTAACTATAAATACTATGGTATTACTCACTCTTAACTTCGATAATCAACTGTTTATTTACAACTGCTATGGACTCACAAACTCTTTGATTTTGGAAATCAACAGTTTTTACTTACAAACTCTATGAACTCACCAACCTTTGTGTTGACGCTTTTAGCATGTATTTATCTCAGGTCCATAATGAGCAAGGATGGCACGGAGGAGCACGGATACTTATGAAGGCTATAAATTTTATTATCATTCGAAAACCTATTTAATAAACTTTGAAACCACTGGGACCTCATTTTGTAAACTCTGATATTCGAATGATAAATCTTTTAAAACGACTAAATTGGTGATCATTTTCTACTATTTAACTATTGTGCCATGAAGTAACACCCAATTTGAATTCCGCTGCATATCATGAAATTGGGGGTGTTACAGTTTCTGCTGGAGCATTTGTTTCTGCTGCTAGCGTTAAACATTCTGCTGCTAGCGTTAACATTCTGCTGCTGAATGATTCTGCTGCTAGCGTTAACATTGTTGCTGGTGATTAACTTTCTGCTGCTGAGTGGATAAGTATGATAAGATATTATGTGTATTAAAGTTAACAATATACGGTAGATAATATCTTACCCCATGTGATCAGTCATAATGTTATATTCACAGAACAAGTTGTAAACATAGATACAAGTTGTATCTTAATGACTGACACTCTCAAAGCAAGTGTTCGATTAGAGTTAACAATATTAGAAAGATATTTCTTGTGTTATAAAAGAAAGATCTTAGACTAGTGATAAATATACGAAATAAAGTGTGAATTATTTAAGTGTTTAGATAATAACTCTCAAGAACATAGAACATATATCACAAGTCATAGAAAACATAAAGATTCAAGGTCTTTGTAACCCTAGTGATAGTGAAGATCACTCGTATTATCTTGAATAATATTGAATCGTTTGGTGATAACATTGCATGTTCTTTGTTCTATATACACAAGCATAACTGTTCCATTTCCACAACACAAATAACCTTCTAAGTGTGATTAAGTAAATTTCGCGTACTTGATCATATTAACTCAACTTATCACATACACAAAGCAACAAAGGTTTAACCACCTTCCAGTGTATCGATCAGAACCTCATCAATTGGTATCAGAGCAAGGCTGATATAGTTGATTTAGAAGAAGAAGAAGAAGAAATGGACGTTGAATCAATTCAGACCAATGTTGCTGCAAAAATACCCATGCTCAAACAGAATGAGTTTGAGATGTGGAGGCTGAGGATAGAGCAATATTTCCAAGTGCAAGACTATGCACTTTGGGAAATCATTGAAGATGGAAACTCTTACCAGCCTACAACCATTTCATCAACAGTGGACGGCAAAGTGGTGACATCTCTGCAGACAAAGCCAACAACTGCAGAAGATAGAATAAAAAAGAAAAATGACTTAAAGGCAAGAAGCATGCTGATGATGACCATTCCCAATGATCAACTTCTAAACTTCAGCAAGTTCAAAGATGCCAAGTCATTATTTGAAGCTATTATTGCCTGATATGGTGGAAATGAAGCCACCAAGAAAACCCACAAGACACTGCTCAAGCAGCAGTTTGAAAACTTCTCCTCTACATACAATGAATCTCTTGACCATATGTTTAATAGGCTTCAGAATATTGTGAGCCAACTTGCTATTCTTGGTGTTGAAATACCTCAAGAAGATTTGAACTCAAAATTTCTAAGAAGCTTACCAGAAGAGTGGGCTATGCATGTTGTTGTCTGGAAGAATAAGCCAGACCTTGATACAATGGAGTTGATAGATTTGTATAGCAACTTTAAGATTGTGGAGCAAGATTTGAAGAAGAATGGAGGTACTAGTTCTAATACTGGGAACATGGCATTTATGTCAACTCCTAGTACCTCAAAATCAAGTGAAGAGGTGAAAGTTGTTGATGGTGTTGGTGCTGCTAGTTCATCAAGCAGTACCATGGGTATTTTAGATGAAAAGACTTGTTGTGCATTTCTTACAAGTCAAAATAATGGGTCCATGCTCACCTATGAAGACCTCCAAGAGATCAATGATGATGATCTGGAGGAAATGGATCTAAAATGGCAAATTTCTCTTCTTAGCATGAGAGCCAATAAGTTCTATCAAAGGACGGGGAAGAAGCTCTTAATCAGCAATACTGATACTGCTGGTTTTGATAAGTCAAAGATAGAGTGCTATAACTGCCACATGATGGGGCACTTCTCAAAGAATTGTAGAAGGCCAAGGCAGCAAGATAGCAAGAACAAAGGTTTTGGAAGCACATCCAAAACAAGGGAGGTTTCTGAGCCAAACTCAAAGACTATGGTAGCTATTGATGGGCTAGGTTTTGATTGGAGTTTCATGGCTGATGAAGAAGAAGAGTCTTCACAGATGGGACTCATGGCTTTTTCTACTACTGAGGTACAATCTCATAAAGCTTGTTCAAATGCTTGTACTGCTCTTAAAGAATTACAAACTTTAATCAAACATTATGATGAACAAACGAAAGAGCTAAGCAAAACTCATCAAAACTACATTAATTATAAGTGTGGTTTGGAATCAACAGAAAGGCAGATCTTATACTACAAAGAAAATGAACTTGCTTTTTCTGATGACAAAGCTCTCCTGAGACAAGACATATTCTTTAAAGATGCTGAAATTAAGCTTTTAAGAGAGGCTTTTGATAGGGTCAAAAAGGAAAATGGAAACATTCACTTGACTACACAGACACTAGAACATGCTTCTAGAGGTGTGACCAACATGATAGAATGTCAAGTGATTAATAGAGCTAAGTCAGGAGTAGGATATAAGAGTATCCCACCTCCACACAGAGGTATCCCTAAACCCCCAGGGATTGACCTAGAAAATTCAGGTATCCCTGAATTTCAACAACCTGAGCTACAATATGGTGTACAACCAAAGACCAAGCTAGTTGTTGAAGAACCTAAGAAAGTAAGTGAAAGTTTAACTAAAACTTTACTTCCTGAGGACAAGGTGTCTTCTGATAGAAGATCAGATAGTGTAGTCATTGAAGACTGGGTATCTGATGATGAAGAAGATGTACAGGTTATGTCTAAACCTGAAGTAGTTAAGAAAGCAGGAACAAGGGTTCCTAAAGTGATCAAAAAGGATACTGTTAAGCCTAGAACAAACATTAAACATGTTAGGAAACCAGTTAAATATCGTGAACAATATAGATCCACTAGCAAGCCCAGAGGTAACAAAAGAAATTGGAATGGCCTCAAGTCTAACCAATTAGGTGATGACTTTTTCTTTCATAATAAAGCTTGTTACACATGTGGTAGTTTTGATCATCTTGCAGCTTTCTGTAACAAATGGGTATCTGGGTATGAAAACAATAGGGTGAATTTCAAAATGCAAACTCCTCAAACTCACTTTCACTCTAAGTCTAAGAGAACAAAACCCAGAGCAGTTACCAAAGCAGTTTCTGCTGCTAGACCATTCATGACTGTTAACCCAAGACCAACAGTTAAAAATGCAAAATCTTTTTATACAAATGCATCAAAAACTGTTAATAGGCCCATTCAAACAAAAGTAGTGGTCCAAAAACAAGTTTGGAAAATTAAGGGAACAATTACAAAGCTAGCAGTTTCTGCTGCTAAGCATGTAATTCATTCTGCTGCTAGGGAAAACAGGGCAAATGCTGCTAAGGCCTCAGCATGTTGGATTCTTAAATCCAATGTTGCATCAACTGTTCTTCATAGATTAAATTTCATTGATGCAAGAGGCAGATCCAAGTCAGTAATGGCTTGGGTCCCTAAAAGAAACTAATACTTCTTATTGCTTTGCAGGAACATTCAATTGATAAACAAGAGGATCAAGGATACTCAGATAGTGGATGTTCAAGGCACATAACAGGCAACAAGTCTTATCTCTCAGATTTTCTATCAATAGATGGAGGCTATGTTACCTTTGGAGGAGGTGTTGGTGGCAAAATTTCTGGTAAAGGTACAATCAAAACTGAAAATTTAGATTTTGAAGATGTGTACTATGTACAAGAGCTAAATTATAATCTTTTTAGTGTCTCACAAATGTGTGACAAAAAGAACAAAGTTCTTTTCTGTGACACTGAATGTCTTGTACTTTCTCCTGATTTTAAGATGCCTGATGAAAGTCAAGTGCTTCTTAAAATTCCTAGAAAGGGCAATATGTACAGTGTAGACATGAAGAACATTGTTCCTAAAAAGGATTTAACTTGTCTTGTTGCAAAGGCCACATTGGATGAATCAATGTTATGGCATAGGAGGCTTGGTCATATTAACTTCAAAACCATAAATCAGATTGTTAAGAATGGTTTGGTAAGAGGTTTACCCCAAAAACGATTTGAAAATGATCAAACATGCATTGCTTGTCTTAAAGGCAAACAACACAAAGCCACTTGTAAGCCCAAGCTGTTTAACTCTATCAATCAATCATTGTTTATGCTTTATATGGACTTGTTTGGTTCTACAAATGTTAGAAGTATGCAACATAAGAGATATTGTCTAGTTATTACTGATGACTATAGTAGATTTACATGGGTTTTCTTTTTAGCTACTAAGGATGAGACACCTAGCATCCTTAAGACTTTCAATACTGAGATAGAAAACCTAGTAGACAAAAGAGTAAAAGTCATTAGATGTGATAATGGGACAGAGTTCAAAAATAGAGTTATGGATGAATTCTGCAAAGAAAAGGGTATTAGGAGAGAATTTAGTGTTGCTAGAACTCCACAACAGAATGGAGTTGCTGAAAGAAAAAATAGAACACTAATAGAAGCTGCTAGAACTATGTTAGCTGATTCTAAGCTACCTATAACTTTTTGGGCTGAAGCAGTCAACACTGCTTGCTATGTCCAGAATAGAGTTTTAGTTGTTAAACCTCACAATAAGACATCATATGAACTTTTTAGAGGTAGAACTCCTGCAATAGGATTTCTTAGACCTTTTGGATGTCATGTGACAATTCTCAATACCTTAGACCATCTTGGAAAATTTGATGGAAAAGCAGATGAAGGTTTCTTAGTTGGATATTCTCTCAATAGTAAAGCATTTAGAGTATACAACTTAAGAACTAAGAAAGTAGAGGAAAACCAACATGTGAAATTTTTAGAGCATAAATCCAATGTAGTGGGTGAAGGTCCTAATTGGCTATTTGATCTAGAGTCATTAACCCATTCTATGAATTATGTGCCTGTTGCAGAAACTAATAATTTTTCAGGTTCACAAACAAAAAATGAGGCAGGGTTAGACAAGGAGACAAATTGTAATGCCTGGAAATCTAGAACATGTAAAATGACCAAAATGCCCTTACAACTTAAAATTTTAATTAAAAGTTATATAAGCCTCTAATTATTTCAAAACTTATCAAATAAATTACATATAAGCTAAAATAAATTAAGACAAGTTATGTAATAATTTTTACAAGTCCAAAATAATTTTTACTACCTTACAAAATATTTAAAATACCGATTATACATTATTATTAAATAAAACATGTTTAAAATTATTTAAAGATCAAGATAAGTACAAACTAATTAAGGACATGATCAAGAAATTAAAAATCTGATTTTGTTTAACTTCTTAGGCCGATCATTATGCTCTCCCTCCCCTAGAACCGGTATTCCTCATTCCATATATTTTATCTCCTATTTTCTTCCATTTAAACTAAAACCGTGAACCCTAAAATCCACCATAATTCACTCGATTTTTCTGGAGGTCATAGAGCATTTTTCCTGAGTTCATTCAAGTGCTAGGAAGCCTAGAAAAATAGTGTTTCGATTTGTGGAGGCCTGGATTAAGTGTTGTCGAATTTTCTTCCTTTATTCCACACGTAAGGTAACAATTCCATTTTAATTCGTTCGATCATGGTAAAATCCATTCTCCATTTTTCTTGTGTTCCTCACATCATATATGATCTGTGAAAAATGATTCCAAGGTTTATTGGTCGCGTTTGTGCTCGTGGAGAATTTTGGTGTCGTTTTTATTCTAGCCGAGAGAACTAAATTCGTCCAGCCTATTCCCTTCGATCTAGATCTGGTCTGGTATTTTTCTCATGCTCTATACATCGCATATGGTCTGTATAAAATGATAGAAACAATCCATGCATGATCTATAAGCCGTTTATGAATTAATGAATTTATAAACCTAAAAACGTAATAATTCTATATATAATTCATGCGATTTTTCTGAGGTGTGTAATTATTTTTCCTAGGTTCTATATACATCATATGACATGAGAAAAATGATGGTCGAATTTTTAGAGGTCTAAAACATGTTTTGTGAATTTTGTTTCAAATCGGGTTTTAGAAAAAGAAAAGAAATAAGAAAATTAAACATAAACCCTAAATCGACCTAGGGTTAGGGTTTGGTACAAGAATCTGGTTATTTATTGATTTTAAGGAAGATTTAATGATGGATCAATGAGTGGTGTAATTATTTTAGGGTTTGTGTTATTTTATTTATTTACCTATTTAAAAATAAAAAGATAAGGGGGTGTTTTGAAATTTTTAAAACTCATGGGATATTTTTGTAAGGTGTTATAATCAGGGACTAATCATGTAAAAATATAAAATAAGGGTCATGTGTGTTAGTTTTGAAATTAAGAGGTTTAAAGAGTAAATATATATATAATTATAATTCCGAATTGAAATTAATTTAAATCAAGGGACTAAAAATGTAATTTCTGGAAACTTGAAGTTATTTTGTGTAAATAATAATATTAAGAGTGTATTTTGTAAATTTGATTAATTACGGGCTCAACGTGTAATTGTTATGGAATTATGATTTAATTATTAAGTTTTCTAAACTATAGGGACTAAATGTGTAATTAAGTGAAACTAAAGGGTTATTTCGTACCATACATTAATTTGGAAGGTATATTCTGTAAATGATTAAATATAAGGATTAGTAGTGTAATTAAGGATATAATAAGGGTTAAATTGTAAATTATGTAACTTTAGGGTTTATTTTGGTAACTTTAATAAATAAAGGGTGTAAAGTGTAAAATATGAAATCTTATGGACTAAAGAAGTAATTCTGAATAAATGATGTATTTAAATGAGTAACTTATGATATTTTCATCTTAGACCCTTAACTTGATGTATTTACAATTAAAACCCTCAACTATGTAAACTTGTCGTATTTAACCCTAAACTTTTATAACTTGTTAAAATCAACCCTAAATTCATAATGATACCAAATTAATGACTTAACTAAATCTTAATACTTAAATCTTGCTAATTATAGAAATCTGCTAATTAAGGAAACTTTCTAAAAATGAAAACCTGCTAAAAATAGAAAGTTACTTAATATGGAAAGTGGGATCAATAGTAATTCTGTCTTTACTCCTCTAGGTGTGAAGAAGGAGTGATTGGGTGTCTGTCATTGATTTTTCTGTGATACTGCTATTTGGGTAATAAGGTACAGATATTCTGCCCTTCTTTAGTAAGGTGCCTTCGTCTCATTTCTGATTTCTGATTTACTGCCATGTTCTTTGTTTCTGTGAACCTTGGTTGTTCTTTCATGATATTGTGAACCTTTGACATTGACCTACTGATATTGACCTTTCTGTTACTGAACCATCTGATATGACCTTTCTGATATACTGAAATGGATATTGACCTATGAAACTAAACTGAATACTGAATACTGATATTTGACCACTGACCCACAGTTTGATACTACGAGCCATAACTAGTCATGAGGGTTTCATGACCATGTCATTGATGCACCGATGGCATGACTCTAGGGCAGGAGAGTGATGACCTGTTCCGTCCCTTTTCTGTATTTTATTTGGTGTGTTGGGAGGTTTTATGGCCACCAGGGGCGTATGGATGCATCCTAGAACTGTTCTGATTACTGATTACTGATTACTGATTTCTGGTGACTGATGGTGTGTGCGATACACGTCTTTCACACTCTGGGAGCTAGCTACTCCATTATCTGATTTCTGGGATTAGTGAGAGGACTTCTCTCTGCATGGTGTTATAATAATGATTACTGATTACTGTTTCTGGGCTCGTAGAGGATTTCTGTTTTCCTGCACCTTATAGACTTATGACCTTTACCTTTCATTACTGATACCCTATAACATGATACTGGATTTGCTATGTTTTGGGCTTGGGATGGGATTTCTGTCTACCTTCATCATTATCCATTGTACTGTTCCTTACTTTCTGATATCTCTGCATAACTTTCATATTCTTTCCTAACTATTGTTATATCATGTACGGTTTCTTTCATTTCCCTATTCCATTATTACTGTTTGTTACCGTTATATCTGTTCACTAAGCTCGTGTAGCTCAGCCGCGTTTCTTTTCCCGCGGCAGGTATTTAAGCTAGGAGCTGGGGTATGGCTATTTGGGAAGAGTGCACCTGAGTGAAGCTTTGTCTTAGTTAGCTTATTGTTATGCCAGCGTTGGGCATTTGGATATTGTTATGTACTTCATTTACTTTCTATCTTACTTTCGGTATAAGTCATGTTGACTTACTCTGTTTGGTTATATTAAGACTTCCGCTGTTTTGATTTATGGATGCTATGTTATTCTGATATGAAACCATATATTTGTGATATCTTTACCCTTGTTGGGTCGGGGTGTTACACAAATCAAGATCATATATGGATGCCAATAAGTACCAGTGTGGTTTCAACTTCAACAAATGATGAATCTTCTTCTGATAAAGCTAAAGAAGATGTTGAAAGCGAACACGAGGAAGATGGCACAAAGGAACAACAAAATGTTTCTACTGATGATAGTGCTGCTGAGACAGAGCATTCTACTGCTAGGCTTAATTTTTCTACTGCTAGGCCAAATGATTCTACTGCTGGCCCTTCAGACTGAAATGAAGCAGATTTCTCAGATAATGAGGTGGATTTGAGCAATATCACACCTAACTATCAAGTTCCTTCAACCCTACACACAAGGATTCACAAAGTTCACTCCCTAGAAAATGTGATTGGAGATGTACAATCAGGTGTGAAGACAAGACAACAACTGATGTCTTCAGACCAACAAGGGCTTCTTGATGCCCTTTATGCTTCAAAGCAGCATGAGTTTTCAAACTCTTGCTTGTTTGTATGTTTTCTCTCACAAGATGAACCAAAGAACATTCTGAAAGCCTTAGATGATTCAAGCTGGGTAGAAGCTATGCAAGAGGAGCTTCTTTAGTTCAAGATTCAGAAGGTATGGGTGCTAGTTGATTTACCTAAGGATGCAAAGGTAATTGGCACTAGATAGGTTTTCAAGAATAAAAGGGATGAAAGGGGAATAGTGATTAGGAATAAGGTTAGATTAGTAGCCCAAGGGTACACACAACAAGAAGGTATAGACTATGATGAAGTTTTTGCTCCTGTAGCAAGACTTGAGGCAATTAGGCTTTTCATAGCTTATGCTTCATTTTTAGGCTTCACAGTTTATCAAATGGATGTCAAGAGTGCATTTTTATATGGCACAATTGAAGAAGAGGTGTATGTCTCACAACCTCCAGGGTTCATTGATCCTGACCATCCAGACAAAGTGTACAGAGTTGTTAAGACTCTTTATGGCCTTCATCAGGCACCTAGAGCATTGTATGAAACACTGGCTTCCTATTTAAAAGAAAATGGATTTCAAAGAGGAAAGGTTGATCAGACACTTTTCATCAAACATCACAAGAAGGATCTTCTTTTAGTGCAGGTGTATGTAGATGACATTATCTTTAGGTCTACAAGGAAGGAGATGTGTTTGGAGTTCGAGAAGCTTATGCATGATAAGTTTCAGATGAGTTCCATGGGGGAACTTACATTCTTTTTGGGTTTGCAAGTTAAACAGTCATATGAAGGCATATTTACTAGTCAAGATAAATATGTTGCTGAGATACTAAGGAAGTTCAACTTTGCTGATTCAAAAATGGCAAGCACACCAATGGACTCTGAGAAGCCTCTTCCAAAAGACTTAGATGGAGAAAATGTGGATGTACACACATACAGATCTATGATAGGATCTTTAATGTATCTTACATCATCAAGACCTGACTTCATGTTCTCTATTTGTGCTTGTGCAAGATTTCAAGTAACTCCAAAGGTTTCTCATTTAACAGCAGTCAAGAGAATTTTTAGATATCTCAAGGGTCAACCTAGGTTGGGTCTATGGTATTCTAGAGAGTCACCTTTTGACTTGGTAGCATTTTCGGATAGTGATTATGCTGGTGCTAGCTTGGACAGAAAGTCAACAACTGGAGGATGTTGAAAACTTATTTTAGAGGTTACTAACAATAAGTTTTGTGATCGTTTATGGACTCTAGGTTGTTACACCTTTGATCTAGGATTTTGTCTATGACTAGCATGATGATAATATTGACGGAATATTCTATGAAAGAAACAATACTATCACAACAAGGTTTTGCCAAACTTTCTCTTATGTTATAAAATCAGCCCCAATGCTATGTGATCAAATATAGCACAGTTACTCTAAAACAATAATAGGGATCAAGGAAAACCTTGATTACCTTGAGGCTTAACAAAACTAAACAACATCAGACCCCATGTCTAATGTTCATCAGACCCCTCGTCTGATGTTCCCACATACACTCTTTTGATGTTTTACATTTTAACACATTTATGTGTTTAAATTCTAAGCATACTAAACACTTGTAAAACATATTGGTGTTCACATAGTGACACAGTGACACACACTTTTATCTAAGGGTGTGATCTCCCTTTTATAGTACAAAGGAGATCATCACAAAATTGATAAGCTTTTGTCTACTACTTGCTTTGTTATGTGTCAGTCATTAAGATACAACATGTATCTTGTTTTACAACTTTGTTGACTGAACAAATATCTAGATATTATCTAAAGATAATATCTTCTTCATCCTTATCCATCCAGCAGCAGTAATAACTCACTGATCAGCAGCAGCTCGTTTGCACTAGTAGCAGGAATAGATACACTACCAGCAGGAACAGTACACAAGCAGGAACGGATACACTACCAACAGAAACAGATACACTACCAGCAGGAACGACCAGCAGTATCATTTTATGCCTAGCAGCAGAATCTACTTAGCGTATTTTGCTTATCATTTCAGTATTCTTCATGTTTCATTCTTCTTGTTCTGTGATCATCAAATCTATGAAAATATAATTCCCAACAGAGGATGTCATTTCCTTGGGTGTAGACTTATCTCATGGCAATATAAGAAGCAAACAACTGTGTCTACTTCAACAACTGAAGCTGAATATGTAGCTGCTGCAAGTTGTTGTGCTCAAGTCTTATGGCTTCAAAACCAACTTCTTGACTATGGGTACAATTTCATGAACCTTGTTTTTCATATTGATAATAGTAGTACAATTTGCATCATTAAAAATCCAGTACAATATTCTAAAACAAAACACATTGAAATTAGACATCACTTTATAAGAGACTGCAATGAGAAAATATTAATTCAAGTTCTTAAAATTGCTTCAGAATTCAACTTTGCAGATCTACTAACAAAAGCTTTTGATGTTGGAAAGTTTCAGTACTTGGTAGCAAGTATTGGAATGCTTAATCCTCAATGATTTTAAACTTTGTGTTTTTGTATATAAATTTTTGTTTGTGCCGCTGACTTTAAAAGATACTACTGCTATTACAAAAGTTTGTGCTGCTAGTACAAATTTGAATTGTGTTATTCATACAGTTAGTCCTATGATTATTCTAATATAAGACAAGTACTTTGTACATTGTTCTTTTCGTTTTAGACTAACAATTTCAGGTATGAACAAATAAACACAAAGGATGTTTCAAGTGAAATGGAAGCAGCAGAATGATAATACTAGTTGCTGTCATAATAGGTTCATGATAGAAAAAGTTTGGGAATTTCTAACCTCCTTAAAACTTCTTTCTTAAAGCTTGATTATGATGTTTCACATTGAATTGATGACTTAGTTGATCATATAGTAACTGATACAACTCACTTTCTATCATTTTATACTTTTAAGTATAATGAGTAAGTCTAAGGACATCTGATAGAAAGAACAACTAGTAAAAGTGAATCTAACACTTGTGTTAGAGGCAACAATTACTATGAGCTGGAAACCCTGTCAAGAAAGCCTTTTGAATAGGTTTATCTTTACACAGGCAGTTATTTATAACTGAAAAACATTGGTTCTCACACAACCAGAGGTTGCTTTAAACCGAAATCTTGATTAAGTGTCTGTTATACACTTAATCCCTTCAAAATGGTTGAAAGCAGTATGGTTTTTCATAATAAAATCAAGTACATACTGCTAAGGCAAAAGTTTCTTAAAAGGATTTTCAAAGAGACTCACAAAAACCATCCAATGATGGACCATGAGTCAAATGCCCCATGAATTACCTCTCATAGGAGTTAACACACCTAGAAGTGATGAGGGCAGCAACTTAAACTCTTAAGGAATTGATGGCTACATGTACAACATTGTCTGATAACATGTTCTGATGGATAGCTCAGATGATGGAGAGAAATATTTTGGTACATATTGAGAGATCTTCCAAACAGGGGAGGATAAAATGTTATTTGCATCTCAGGGGAGGTAATATCTCAGGAGAAGAAATAAAGCCCAAAGAAGGAAGATTAACCAATGAAATGGAGGGAAAGACAAGAGCATACAAGATGATGACATGGAGGTTGAAAATGACAAGAACAGAGCTTATTATATATATTCAGAAGGGATGAAGCATTCCAAAGGAGAAAGTTCTATCTAGGTCAAACGAAGAAAAGTTTCAATTTCAGTTCACCACGTTTGTTCATCACTTGCAAAGGCATGCTGTTAGATGATTTCACTTGTTGAAACAAGCATCCAAGATATACAGCATCATTGCCTCTTATAATTCCTCCATCCAAGGAAATTGCACCATCTTTTAGGTCAATGTTTGGAGCCTGAAAATATGTATTGATATTGTTAAAGTCAAAGAACAGAAAGCAGATGAATTACTGAGAAAGATATTTAATCTTGAAGAACAGAAGTGTTTGAAAGATCTTCACAATCCATAATTTAATTCAGAAACATGTTGAAAAGGATTCACATGTTTAGGGGAGGATTGTTGAGAATTAAATATTCAAGAAGTTTAATATCGGATTCTGCTGCTAGCGTTATCGGTTTCTGCTGGAGCATTTGTTTTTGCTGCTAGCGTTAAACATTCTGCTGCTAGCGTTAACATTCTGCTGCTGAATGATTCTGCTGCTAGCGTTAACATTGCTGCTGGTGATTAACTTTCTGCTGCTGAGTGGATAAGTATGAAAAGATATTATGTGTATTAAAGTCAACAATATACGGTAGATAATATCTTACCCCATGTGATCAGTCATAATGTTATATTCACAGAACAATTTGTAAACATAGATACAAGTTGTATCTTAATGACTGACACTCTCAAAGCAAGTGTTCGATTAGACTTAACAATATTAGAAAGATCTTTCTTGTTTTATAAAAGAAAGATCTTAGACTAGTGATAAATATACGAAATAAAGTGTGAATTATTTAAGTGTTTAGATAATAACTCTCAAGAACATATAACATATATCACAAGTCATAGAAAACATAAAGATTCAAGGTCTTTGTAACCCTAGTGATAGTGAAGATCACTCGTATTATCTTGAATAATATTGAATCGTTTGGTGATAACATTGCATGTTCTTTGTTCTATATACACAAGCATAACTGTTCCATTTCCACAACACAAATAACCTTCTAAGTGTGATTAAGTAAATTCCGCGTACTTGATCATATTAACTCAACTTATCACATACACAAAGCAACAAAGGTTTAACCACCTTCCAGTGTTTCGATCAGAACCTCATCATGAACTAACTGTTAAGGCTTTGGTGTCATGAGCCTAGTGCAACAGTAATACTTTTCATGAACCTATTTGGAATACATTGTCGTTGAAATCTTGTGGTCCATATATAATTTGTTGTTTACTTAAACCTATGAACTCACTAGCTTTATGCTGACCGTTTTAGCATGTATTCTCAGGTGTTGATCCTTACTACAGCACAATCTATTGTTGGAAGCGCTTGGCAATGGCACGGTCATAGACTACTCTGATATATTTGGGACCAATTGTTTATTTATATGGGCCTTATTTTCGCATCAGATTAAATGTTGTAAACTGGTTTACTACAATAATGTAACTAATTTTTCTAATTGTATAAGGAAAATCCGTTCTCTTTACTTTGTATTGTGATCCAATTTAGTAGCACCCCAGCGACATGTATGCTTCCGCTGGACCCAATTTTGGGGGTGTTACAGATTGGTACCAGAGCCTTGGTTATAGAGAACTGAGTTTATTTTAAAACCTAGACTATAACCAGTTTTTACAAAAACAAAACCCTATGACCGCCATGTGTTCGCCTGCCAAGCCTTCTGCCTCACTATTGTTTGCTTGTCATAACTATGCATTACAACTTACTATTTGGTGATTTATTTGACTTCCACTATATACTACAAGTATTTTCTGTATACTTATAAATACATACCGTACCTATCACAACGTTACTCATTTTTCTCTACGTAATATCACTATTTGACTTCGAGTTAGGACACCCATCTAGGTCTTTCAAAACAACTTTTAAAAGCTAAAGATGTATTACTAGTATAACTGAACTAACATACACACTCGTACTTTTTTTTGAAGATCCTCTAAACCTTCTGAGATTTCATAATTAATACAAATGGTCCCTAAAAATTTTTCACAATCATATGTGACCTCGTTTTACATAACATTAAAACCCGTTATAGTCTGCCAATTTCCCTAAATCTCCCGTTATAGTCTGCCAATTTCCCTAAATCTTCCGTTTTAGTCTGCCAATTTCCCTGATCACCTTATTAACCGTTTCTGAAGACTAGTTTGAACGCTCGTCCCATACTTTAGAACATCTACATCACCTCGTAAACCACCGCCCAGAAGTACGCCAGCTAATCATAGCACGACCTCAAGCTTTCATCTTATGACATGCCATCTTAGAGCACCTACTTTTAGGAAACGTCTTTATTACGTCTCACTCTTCTTTTCTTGTTTTGAAGAAAATGCCACCAAAGAAACAAAGCATGAGTGCAGCTGATATCGATCGACTCGTTGCCCAACGAGTCACGGCACAAGTTGCTGCTGCTATGGCTGAATACAAGACCCATCGCAACAGTGGTAACGGCGGGGAAGCTAGTGGAACGGCAACCAGGGTTGAACCCGCGGCTCGTGGGTGTACTTACAAGGAATTTTCAGGGTGCAAGCCGCAGACTTTCAGTGGCGCTGAAGGAGCTGTCGACTTGGTACGATGGTTTGAGAAGTTAGAATCAGTTTTTCGCATGTGTAACTGTGCGGAGGACTGTAAGGTGAAGTATGTGATGACATCAAATAAGTACATTTTATTAGCATCATGTATCCTATGTATATTGCTTGTTTTGTATTATTTTATATGGGAATTGATACTTAATCGCCTACTTTTGTAATTCTCAGTTATAAACAAGCATTTGGTGAAAGTTAGCTATTATGGACATAAAATGGAGCAAAATGATCAAGATTGGAAAAGTCTGCTGAATTGAAGAGATTAAAGACCATTGCCTGACTTTGAAGCATGCGCCACATCTGATTTTATCATGCGTCGCATATGAAACTTTGGTCAACGAAGAAGAACCAACTTGTTCTACTCTAGATACGCCGCATTACATTTCATACCTACGACGTATCACTCTCAAGACTTCACCAAAAGATGATCCAAGATACAAGAGAACATGCGCCGCATAAGAGATTGAAGATACACCGCATCTTAAGGCGGTGTACGAATATTCTGGAATATAATAATCTTGGACCCCACGCGAAGTTACCTTGATACGCCGCATCAGACCAATCCGATGCGCCGTATCGGCCATACACAATCCTTACCAAGAAATCAAGTGGAGATTAGAAGCTTAATGAAGAAGTCAAGATTACAAGTCGACACTTGAAGATGCTTTCGTATTTTGGCCATAAAATCTTCATCCGGACTCCGTTTTAGTTGATTCAAGCGGCCACGGAAAGAGAAAAAGGAGATCTACATGTATCTGAAGGAGATGCAGCGCATCAGGTCTTTAGATGCGCCGTATTGGGAGATGCTCCATATCAGATTTATAGATACGCCATATCGGGTCAGTTTCAGACTTGGAGGCTACGTTTACTTATAGATGCGGCGCATCTAACTCTCTAGATGCGCCGTATCGACCCAGATTTCAGAATCTATAAATACCGAACTCATTAACGAATTAGGGCATCTTTGGGAACCCTTAGGGTCATTCCCAGACGATCACAACCCCTCAAAACAGCAGAAGATCACCCTAGAAGACCTAATTATCCTTGAAGAGCATCTCTAATCATTGTAACGTATTCATTATGCTTAATACTCTATTCATTACGATTATGTTTATGCACTTTGTTATAGAGATTATGGGCTAACACCCTTATGTGTTAGCCATGTTTATGATTATTTGATATTTTGATGTGTTTCTAATTCGATTGGTTGCTAAGTCTTCGTTTTAATTAACATCAAAATTGCTACGGGTACCTTGCTGGATGGTGCCTTATCATGGTGGAATGCTTATGCTCAGTCAGTGGGAATTGATACTGCTTTCGAAACACCTTGGGCTGATTTCAAGGAAATAGTAATAGCTGAGTATTGTCCAAGAAATGAGGTTCAAAAGATGGAAGTCGAGTTTTGGAACTTAACAGTGAAGGGAGTCGACATTGCAGCTTATACTAAACGAAACCATGAATTGGCTACTCTCTGTCCTGAGATGGTTTCTACTACACGAAAAAGGATTGAGAGGTACATCTGGGGACTTCCGCCTAGTATTCAAGGAAATGTCACATCTTCTAAGCCAAGTACTCTGGATGAGACAATACGAATGTCTCACAGTCTGATGGACCAAGTTGTTCGAGCAAAGGCTGCTCGAGATGTCAATGACAACAATAGCAACAAAAGGAAGAGGCATGATGACCAGGGAGACAAGCATACTCTGCAACAAGATAAGAAACAAGAAGTGGTAAAAGCCTAGGTATGCTGGAACCCTACCTGAGTACAACAAATGTAAGTATCACCACATTGGACCTTGCCCCGCTACATGTTGGAATTGCCAAAGGGCCGATCATCAAGCTAAAGATTGTAGGGTCCCTACCCCGATAACTTGCTTTGAATGTGGTGAAAAAGGACACCTCAGGAGTGATTGCCCAAAACTAAGGAATCAAAATGGAGGAAGAATTCATGGGGGAGCATACGCATTAATAGGAGGAGAAACTTGCCAGGATCCTGTCGATGTTACGAGCGAAGATGATGTTTAAGAAAAAGTTTCTGCTTGTACAATAAAACCAAAGTCTAAACCCTCTAGTGTTGTATTTCTTTTGCGTTTTACATTAAGTACTTTCGTATAAGTTTCATGTATTATTACGAATTTCTGTCTAATGAATGTCCTATCTTTTATTATCGCCGCAATACGCTAACTCTCGTCCATTACACTCTTAATTTCACTACCTTTTCTCAATTTTTTTACAAGAATACGATACTACTCTGTTATAAACTAACTTATTTACATCCTGTAAAATGTCTTAACTTTATTCTATAGACTCTTGCCACCTTATAAAATGTTTTGCTAATTACCGTATAAATCTGTTTTGTTACCATTTTACAATCTAATTTACAACTATCCTATAAACCACTTTTGCTATCGCCCCACAAACTATATTACCCCTTTGAAAACTACCTTGACCGTCATTTTATAAACAAAACGATTAATACTATTAAACTTTAAGAAACATAATGTTACTTTGAAATAATCGAGCATTACATCATTAATCCTCAATTATACATAGCCTGGCCACCTATGTCTAAATTCGGAAGAATCATGTTATGAATGGAATAGTCACCCTTAAACCTTACCTAAAATAAACTTTTGATGGGCAAAACTTATAAGCCATTCATTGGCACTCGCCTAAAAAAAGCACCGTAACCGAGGAAACTTTTAACTCAAACGTATCTTGAAAAGCTAGCCCCATTTCATACCATGTTCCAATCCAACAAAGTTGAATTACAATCGTCAAAGTTCGCTGGAATTCTCAACGAGGTTCCGAGTTCACTTGGGAACGAGAAGACCAGATCCGTCAAAAGTATCCGCACCTCTTCACCGACACCACTCCAACGACCAACACTGACTGAATCTGGCGGACGAGATTCCTTTTATGGGTGGTAGACTATCACAACCCGAAATTTTCCACGTCAGCATTTAATTCTAAACTCTAAGACATTACTTTGAAATTAACAAGAATACAGTTTACGTATAAATTTTTTCTCGAATCAACGTAAAATTTAGAATACCTTTCTAGTACACTAGAACTTTAGGCTATATTTAGTCCACAACATTCCAATACCTTGCTGCTACTCTGATTCGAAATTTTAAACTCTAAAACAATTCCCTTTTTATTTATTTACGATTACTAAATTAACAAACGCTTTTCGCCATTTAAATAAACACCCGATATACCCAATACTCCTAACAATTATTTCTAATGCATTTTTATACTTTCTAAATTATTACGAAAGTTCCAAAAATATTTCCTTACGCAAATAAGGGTTTTGGTTAAGATCAAATATCATTAGGATATACTAGTAAGGGTTTTGGAAACACTAATCTTGGGTTAATCAAGTATATTGCATTCTCAACACACTAATCCCCCTAAGCCGCGGTTAGAGTTATCGGACCTTATTCACCGTTTACCCAATTTACCAATTCGGGATTTGCTTTACTGAGGTGAGTTTCAAAGCCCCACTTTTACTTGTTTTACTATTCGATTTGAAATACTTGGGGTGGGAATACATTGCTTGTTTTTACATATGGGTACAAGTGCATTAAACATTTATTGATTGCCTAAGTTGTTGTCGTTTTACATAAATTCCCCACAATCATGAACCGTTAATTACTTTGTAAGCGCGAATGTTATGAATAGATCTATTGGGGGTAAACTCCCCCGTTCGGGTTGGTCGCTCCAACTTGTCAAACGGACGCATTTCATTTGATGTCGTACAGGTGTTTGGCAAAACACATGTTTGGGGTGATAACATGAACTAACTGTTAAGGATTCGGTGTCATGAGCTTAGTGCATCAGAAATACTTTTCATGAACCTATTTGGAATACATTGTCGTTGAAATCTTATGGTCCATACATAATTTGTTGTTTACTTAAACCTATGAACTCACTAGCTTTATGCTGACCCTTTCAGCATGTATTCTCAGGTGTTGATCTTTACTACAGCACAATCTATTGTTGGAGGCGCTTGGCAATGGCACGGTCATAAACTACTCTGATATATTTGGGACCAATTATTTATTTATATGGGCCTTATTTCCGCATCAAATTAAATGTTGTAAACTGGTTTACTACGATAACGTAACTAAATTTTCTAATTGTATAAGGAAAATTCGTTCTCTTTACTTTGTGTTGTGATCCAATTTAGTAGCACCCCAGCGACATGTATGCTTCCGCTGGACCCGATTTTGGGGGTGTTACAGAATTTCTCGTACATTATACGTATTATTGATACAATATTTATAAAGCTAGATACATAGAAACCCTAATCATAAACCCTAATTGACTTGAGCTCACCCACGAGCTCGAGCATCTAATCTATCAGCTGATACAAATGCATATAATGTTATCGTGTGACAATGTTTTACTGCTCACTGTCGATACAATATTGTGACGGATTCCATATTAATGCGCTAAATATAGACTATAACTAAGAGATATGAATAAGAGATAAAATTATGCATAATTTGTGATACATCCACATTTCGGTTGCATTTGATTTTTCAAAAAAGCGTTTTAATAGCCTCTTAATCTAACTCAGTCAGATGCAGTAAGAAGTTTGGATCAAAAATTGTGTTTGTTTTTTATCTGACAATAAGAGGCGGTAAGAGATGATTAAGATTTAGAGTGTTTGTTTTTTTCGGCTCATAAGAGCTAGTAAGAGGCTAAAAAACAAGAGATAAAATTATGCATAATTTGTGATACATCCACATTTCGGTTGCATTTGATTTTTCAAAAAAGCGTTTTAATAGCCTCTTAATCTAACTCAGTCAGATGCAGTAAGAAGTTTGGATCAAAAATTGTGTTTGTTTTTTATCTGACAATAAGAGGCGGTAAGAGATGATTAAGATTTAGAGTGTTTGTTTTTTTCGGCTCATAAGAGCTAGTAAGAGGCTAAAAACTCTTATTGAACTAGATGTTGAAGGGGTGTCTTAACACTTCTTAATGTCTCATAATATTGTTTTTCTTTTTCTTTTGTCTTCATTATGTATTTTTCGTTCTTGTTTCAACATTTTGATTCGTATAGAAAGTACCTTTAAAGAAAATCACAGCATATTTTGGTTAAATAAAAAATGTATAAGATGATAAAAGTTATAAATGACAATTCGTATGAAACATTATAACATAATCCAAACACATTTTGACAGGTTGATAATGTCAACCCAAACATAACCCCTTTATTAAACAAGTTACCCAAACACGACTCACTTATAAAGCTTTAAAAAGGTTTAACCATAATATATTTTATTGTTGTGTCGATTTCAAGTCGTGTTTTGTGATGGGTGAAAAAATTTCATGATAATCTAACAAATTCTGACAACTTTTTACAAAAAACAAATACTTTATATGAGTCAGATTCAGATATCTTGGCCTCTTATTCACGTTAAGATGAAATCAGATTCAGACATTTCAACCACAGATTAAGATGTGCGAATCAGATTCAGATTCAAAGTCTCTTAATAAACAAACGACGCCGAAGTGTTTATTATCTAAGCGGTTGAGATAGTTTATGCAACGTTGCAACACTAAAGTGTTGTCCTAACATCGTAAAAATAATTTCTAAAGCTATTTTTAGCATTTTCTATTAATGATTTGTTAAAGATACAATATACCTACCTACCTTATATCCACTTTGCAATTCCATTTATGTTTTAACGTTTTTATCGCAGTCAGCTAGTGATAACAAAAATCAACAGCATTGATGACGTTGATTCGGATAAGAGTAACTACTTATCTTTACTTTTTTTCTCATCAAGTAAATGTATCAATTTTCTAATAAAAGTTTATACAAATTCAATAAAACATTGCATTGATGCTATAACTCAACCAAAATCTAAGGGCACGTTTTGTAAAGAGAATTTCAGAGAATAGAAATGAAGTAGAGAATAGAATTCAGAGAATAGAAATGGGTAGAGAAATTAAAAGTCAATTCTAGTGTTTGGTAACATGAGAAATAAACTCGAGAATTGGCAAAAAAAAAAAAAAAAAACTTTTTATTGAAAGAATTAGAACTTTTGTTTGTTGATTTTAAAAAAAAATAATTTTTCTAAATAACAATTCTAAAAAATATATATTTAAAAAAAAAATTTAAAATTTTTTTTTTTATTTTATTTTAAAAAAAAACTTATTTAAAAAAAATTATTTTTTTTTAAATTTATTTTAAAATTTATTTTTATAAAATAAATTAAAAAAATTAATTAAAAAAATTTATTTTTTCTAAATAACAATTCTATAAAAAATATATTTTAAAAAAATATATTTTTTTAAATTATTTTTTATAAAAAAATTATTTTAATTTTTTTTTTATAAAAAAATTATTTTAATTTTTTTTTAAAAACTTATCTTATAAAAAATTTATTTTAAAAAAATTATTAATTTTTTTTATAAAAAATATATTTACGTAAATCGGTTTGCAACTAAATTTTTTTTTATATACATATAATAAATTAAAATAAAAACAATTAAAAAAAACATTTTTTCAAAAAAAAAAAAAAAAAAAAAAAAAATCCATTTCTCTAATTTCTCCACCAAAATGATGGAAATGGAGCAAGCCAAATTACCAGTGTTGCGAAAAAAAGTCTACAAGGCCGATTAATCGCCGATTAGGTGCTACAAGGCCGCTGACCTTGCCGATTAATGTAACTGGGTCAAACAAATAAGTCAACTATGGTCAACGGCGGTCAATGATGGTCAAACTTGCCGAAAACCTATAAATCTTGCCGGAAGTACCCAAAACTCACTGTAAACTTATTTTGATCACTTATAGTAACTGTTTATGTCTATTACAAGTTGTTTTTTTAGAAAATACCTTGCCGAAAATACCTAAAACTCACCGGAAATACACAAAACTTGCCGGAAATAACTAAAATTTGTCAGTAATGCCAATCCGATTAATCACCGATTAATCCCGCCTAGACCGATTACAAGGTACAAAGTGGTCGACCGCCCGACTACCGATTCACGATTTTTGCAACCTTGCAAATTACACTACCCAATTCTCTCAATTTCTCTCCATTTTTTTACCAAATTCTCCACTTTTTCAATTCTCTGTACCAAACAAGGGAAATAAGTCCAATTTCCATTACTCTGCCCTCAATTCTCTGTACTAAACACACCCTTAAATGACGTAGACTTTCACTATGGCATATCATGTTTTGTCGTCACCAAAATGGTAAACCAAATAATATAATACAAAATGTTCGTATCGCGTTTTAAATCATTAACGCGATATTATACATCATTTTTTATCGACAAACACATTCGTTTTTTACATCAAAAACTCAATTTAGAATTCGAAACAACTTCTATTTGTTCTTTTATTGATTTATGCCTAACAATGACGTGACATGTCGAAAATGTTTTGAACCCCATTCTTGTCCTTGTGGTATCAAAAGACATAAGTTACATATCAAATTGTTGTCATCGAACTCGTGTTTGTATTTTTTGCTCCAAGGGACCAGTTTTTGACAAGAAATGCTGCCAAAATTTACCCATGTCGGCTTGGTTTCCTAGGTCCCTCATTAAACATTTGTAAGGTTACATGCAAATACTTCTTTTATTGGAGATAATATTAGATAGCGACGTATACACATTCTGTTAGTACGAGTAGTAATCAAGATCTATGCCACTAGAGCGCGGGTACCCTGGTGCCATGGTTTCAAGGCATGGCAAAAAAATGAATGTCACGTCAGTAAAAGTCTTTATGGCACCAGAAATCTCATGGCACCACATTCTTGCCGTTACCTTTGGCATCAGAAAATGTGGTGCCATAGGATTTTTTTATTTATTTTTTTTAACATAAAATATAACATACACAATATTAACTAAAACATACACAATATTAATTAAAATAAACTTCATTTACACAATATTAGTTACTAATGTAACTTTCAAATAATTATGACAATGAAATCAAACTTCAAAGGTATAAATTATAAATAAATTATTTATGTTAAAAAAAAAAAAAAAAAAAAAAAAACCTTGGTCTTCTTCTCCATCATGGTCTTCTTGTCCATCGTGTAAACCTGCAACTCAAGAAAAGTAAATAATAATAATAATAATAATAATAATAATAATAATAATAAAAAAAAAAAAAAAAAAAAAAAAAAAACATAAACACAAATACAAACACAAACACAACATATAAACACAAACAAACCAAAAAAAAAAAAAACCCACGGCGTGGGCTGACCACTACGGCGCGAGCGGCCATGGCGCCACCCACGGTACCGTGCGCCGTCGACTTTTTTGGGCTGGTGGTTCGGCGCTAGCCTACCACTCTTAGAGTAGGAGGTGTGCTAACTTGAGTTAAAGTTTCACACACTGCCACATCAGCTTTAACCTTTTCACCTTTAACTAAAAAAAACACCCCTTTGCCACCTTTAACCTTTGCCACCCCGTTTGTATGGCTTTGGAGGAGACGTAGGTGTCTCGATAACATCATGGGTTTCCGTTTGAGAATGTTGTGATTGTTGTGTGAATTGTAGATTAGAGAAATTGGTGTTTAGGTTCTGCTGTTGTTGTTGTTCCCAATACAGCATTCGTTGATGTTGTAAGTAAAGTTCTTGGCTCGACAAGCCGTGTGGGTTAGGGATTGGGTTGTTGGGTGATGGTGCGGTCGGGTTTGAAGATGACCCGGCGTTTGGGTTATTCCACCCGGTGTTTAAGAGATTCATGAAACTATCATCGTCATTTGGGTTAAATCGGGACTTTTTTTTTTGTGGATGTTTGAAGATGGAAGTATATGATATATTAGATTGATTTGTGGAAATGTGAAAATAAATGTTGTGCTAATTGGATATTTATAGGGGAGTGAAAATGGTTTTAATTTTTTATTTTTTTTGAATATAGCCGACAACGGTCAAATTCAAGGGGGTGCAAATGAAACTTTTTTTTGAATTCAACGGCTATATTGACGTTTTAGGGGGTAAAGTGGTTTTTTTTTTTTTTTTTTTTTTTTTTTTTTTTTTTTTTTAACATTCAGCCCCTTAAGGCAGCGGTAAAGGGTTAACGCAGCCCTTTAACGTTGCGTTAATGCATGTGGCTCGGTGTGGTTAATGCACCTGCGTTAAACCTTAACGCAGAGGTGCGTTAACCGTTGCATGTGCACTAACTCAACCTTAACTCAACTTTAACTCAAATATTTTCAAACTCAACCCTAAACTTAAACTAATACTTCATTTATAAAAAACATAACATTAATTCTTAAACATATTACAATACGAAAAAAAAAAAAAAAAAAAAAAAAAAAAAAAAAAAAAAAACCCACCCTAACTACAACATAAAGGAAATTACGAAAATACAATTAAATCTAGATACGATACTCGGATGCCATAGCCTCCCCGAATTGGCTAGACGAGCTCGTTCCTCCGGTACTCGCTCCCCCGGTACTTGTTGTGCTCTCGGATTTGGGTTTCTTCGAAGCACGCTTTTTGCTCATAGGACGTGGTTGTTCATCATGACCAAACAATGCCTCGTTTGTTTGGCTTTGGACATCGCCGGTTAAATCAAGCGGATCCGGCGCGTCACATTTCTTATGAGCACGCAAAACCTCCCAAGCCTCCTCGTTGTTAAACGGCGCAGTTTTGTGCTCGTCACGATACATTTGTTTCGCCCATTTGTGGATATCTATCTCACTTTCCCCACTTTTTTTCTTCGCGTTGCGAACGTTTGTAATACGCATTGAACTTTGTGCAATCACGGTTCAACGTTTTCCACTTGCCTTGTATCATATCCTTGCTGCGTTTTTGAAAATTGAGTCCATTGAATTCATTTTTCACCCGTTGCCAAAACGTATCGCGATCTTGTGCACGCCCGACATGTGAATCCTCGGTCGCGGCCACATAACAAATGGCAAGTAATTTTTCCTCACTTTATTGCCAACGTTTGGTGAAGTATGGAATTTCTTCATTCTCCTCAATTGGTTCGAGGTCTTTGGATTTTTTGGCCTTTCGTTTACCACCACGTTTGAATGGCTTTGGAGGAGACGTAGGTGTTTCGGGAACTTCATGTGTTTCGGTTTGTGAATGTTGTGATTGTTGTGAGAATTGTAGATTTTGGAAATTGGTGTTTAGTGTGTTTTGTTGGCTTTGTTCCCAATACAACATTCGTTGATGTTGTAGGTAAAGTTCTTGGCTTGACAAGCCGAGTGGGTTTGGGAAAGAGTTGTTGGGTGATGGTGAACCCGCGTTCGGGTTTGAAGATGAACCCGCGTTTGAGTTATTTCACTCACCGAGGGGATTCATGAAACTTTCGTCGTTGTTAAATCCTGACATTTTTTTTTTTTTTTTTGTTGAAATGGAATTATATGATGGATTAGATTGAGTTGTGGAAGTTTGAAAAAAAAATATTGTATTAATTAGGTATTTATAGTGGTGGGAAAATGGTTTTGAAATTATTTTATTTTATTTTATTAAACTCAATGTTAGAGGGGGTAAAATGAATATATATATATATATATATATATATATATATATATATATATATATATATATATATATATATATATATATATATATATATATATATATATTTTTTTTTTTTTTTTTTTTTTATGCAACGGATATATAGCCGTTGAGGGGGTGAAAGTGATTTTTTTGTTTTTTTATTTTATTTTATTTTATTAAACTCAATGTTTAACGTTGCGTTAAAGGGTTAACGCAGCCCTTTAACGCAGCATTAACGTGGCTAAGGGGTGTGGTTAACGCAGGTTTAACGCGAGCCAAGTTAAAATTTAACGCAGTTCTGCGTTAAAATACCTCCTGCTCTTACATACATAATGTCGACCTTTGGTTGCGGGTCAAACGTCAAATTTATAACCATGCCTGTAGCTTAGTTTGATTTGTTATTTGTTAAACCGATGAGGTTCGTATCAACTTTGTCACAAACTAAAACCAGGTAAAGTTTCCCAAATAGATATTAATCTTATCACAAGAGTCGTATTTATCTACTCAATTTAATTTCTCGAGCACCATGGGGGAATCCAAAAGCATCTTTCAATGAAAAATGCTGAAAGTAGTAAAGATAAACACTATGATTGATTTTACGACCCTTAAAGTTGGAAACTTGATAACGTATGGTATCACGTTTATCCACTAGGAATCTTGTTGAGTTGTTGCAACGAATAGTAGTATTCTCGGAGGAATGACTTCAAACAAGTTGTTTTAAAGCATTTTTTATTTTATTTTTTTATATTCCTATTGTACGGGTTAAAAGATTGAGAAAATTTCTAGGTATAGAATTATGAGACAAATTTCTCTTCTCTAAGTTATGTATTTGAACTAAGATTCTAAATTGTCGGCCTTCTTTAAGTAATTCGTAACAAATTTTATTTTGAACGCAGTTAAACTATAGAAAGGTGTTTAGAAGTTTATCAATTAAAATCAGCACAAACGACTTTTTGGAATATGTCTGAGTGAATAGCAGTATAACTCAAAGCACTTTGTTTTGCACTATTTTTAAAACACAATTATTCAATAATCATATTGGTTATATATTTAGAATCTTGGTATTTAAACTGAATGGTTATTTTTGGCAAATTCGGTCACAATTTGGTTACTGAGCATAAAGTAAGTATATTACTCGCTCCATCCCAAAATAATTGTCACACATTTGATTTTTAAAAGTTTTAATTTCTCAACTTTGATCTTTAATATTTTGGTATGTGTTATATTATATACTCGATGAAAATTATACCAATAAAAAAATATTTAAAAAATCAATTCATTCATATATTTTTCATCAATTATTATATAACACAAACAAAAATATTTAAAATCAAAGTTGAGAAAAAAAAAAATAATTCAAAAAGTCAAAAGAGGACAATTATTTTGGGACGGAGGTAGTATTAAAGTAAGTAAATTTGGTCACAAACTAATATAAAGATTTGACTAGGACACTTAGAACTTTCGGTTAACTGACTGCAACTAACACCCCTGCACGCAACACTGGCAAACAAACATAACACCGTTGGACCCCAAGGTATGGGTGGATTACGGATATAGTCTTCAGATCTAGGTTTTCGCACCAGTAATCCTTAATATCACATTTTCACTCCCTCACAGTCCAAAACCCTAACGCTCGTTATAAATCTCGTTAGTTGCAAGGGTATTTTTTTAGTGTTTTCGCCGTTTCATGTCCAATTTACCAGGCATTTGAATGTTGTAAGATCTCCTTTTGTTCCTTGGTTAGGGAAATGGCATTCACAAATGAAATCCAAAAGCAACTGATCCTTTAGGTGAAATGTGTCTAGTAGCCATACGTTGCACTCTTTTTCTGAAATTGGGATGTTTTGAAAAGAGATGCGTCTAACATGAATATGAACTTCTGAAGGTTCTACTCCAAAAACATTGTTTATGAATGTTGGGCAACGGTTCTTATATGATATTTGTAATGTGTAGATGATGACATTCCGGGTCTTCGAAAATAATTAAATAACGCATAAAATATGTTTGATGAAATGCCTAAACAAAACTACTTACATTTGTTTGTACTTCTTTTCATGAATTTTTTTGTGTTATTTTTTAAGCTAAACAAACTGTGTATGGTGCTACGCAAAGATATAGTTGAGACACTACTACTCAACAAGTGTAAGCGTAGCAGAATAACCAAATGTTTGCTATAGTATAATCAACTAGCCTTTACGTTCAGTTATGATCAACCATGTCCAATTGGGATCCGAAAACCTGTTACAGACATCCATTTTAATACCTAACCATTTATTCATATTCATATTGTTAGATAAGCTTAAAAAAGTTAATGAACACTCACTAACACATTTCATCAAACACTTTCCACACATTATTGAACTAATATGTCGAAGTCTAGTAATCAATCTTCTTAAGGGCAAATCGCACAAAAAGGTATCAAAGTTAGGGTCTTTTTCCAATTAAGGTATTATGCTTTTTTTCGCGCAGATTTGGGTACCCAACTTTTTTTTTTAGCGGATTTGGGTTTTTTGGTAACTTTCCGTTAACAACTAACCCAATTTTTCGTTAAGTAGCGAATGAAACTTTTGTCAAATTTAAAGGGCCAAAGTTGAATTTTTTTTCCCTTTCCTTTTATAACCCGTTTCTTCCCCAAATCATATCCTAACATAAACCCTAAAAGTCTGTAGGTTACAAAAACGAAACGATTCAGAAAATTGAACCTTTATTTTGTGTTCGTTAAGGTAATTAAAACTTATTGTTGATTTTAATTATGTTAATAACGGTTAAGTTAAGCGCTCATATTGACTTTTGTTTTAATTATTTTGTTTAGCAAGATGGCTTCTTCATCCAAAGGAGCTACATTATTATTGGATGTTTATTACAATGGGTATTTCAGTCTAAAACCTTTAACCTATCATAATGCTGATATGCTCACAAAGTCTGTTGATGTGACCCGTTTAACCTATATTGAGTTGATAAATATTGTTCAAAACAACATAGCTTCAGTAGTGACTGGGTTGTATTACTTTAGTAATGGGTTAAAAAGTATTAATTCTGATGCTGATGTTAGTTTTTTTGTTGAAAAGTGGCAAAGTAGTGATGAAGGTATCATAGCCTTATATGTTACTCACAAGAATGAATGTTTAGTTAATTACACTGGTGATTATGTTGTTGTCATTATAAACCCTGCTACTTATTACAAAGACTCAGATGATGAATTAACTGATGTTGCATCACTTGATCATTTATCTGAGGGTGAAGAAGAGTTGAGGCAGGTTAGGATAAAAGAAAGGAAAAGATTAGATGAAAGAAAAAAAGAAACTGATGTTGTTGTATTTGATGAAAGTAAGCTAGTGTTGGAAAATGACAGTGATGATAATGAGCATGAAGTGGATCCTATATTTTCAGACCTAGGTGATGAATCTCAAAAAGAGAAACCTCATGTTGAACCAGAAATTAACTTAGATGAGGATATGCCCAACAATGATGAGGATGAGATTGTGTTTGACCCTTATAAAAGAGATTACCCTATCCATGACCCAAACACGCATTGGAAGTTAAAAAAACCTAGATTAGGTGAGTTGTATGCAACCTTAGATCAAGTAAAAGATTGTCTTACCTTTTATTCTGTTGCCAATGGATACCAACTTTGGTATGAAAAAAGTGATAGTGAAAAGTTGCTGGTTAGGTGTGGGTTTGATGAAAAAGACAGAAGAAAGAAAAAAGTTCCTAGGGATCCCAATAAGCCTTGTTGTCCTTTTAGGTTAAGAGCTGTGAAGATGCATGATGGTAATTCTTGGCATATAAGAAGCCTAGTTAATGAGCACAATTGCAGTAGACAGTGTAATCTTGGTTATTTAGTGACTTCAAAATGGATTGCAAGACAATTTGTAGACAAAATCAGAATGTATCCTGATATGAAAGTGGTTGATCTGCAAGAAATGGTGATGAAAAAATATAGGGTTAAGACATCACACAATCAGTGTAGTAGAGCTAGAAAGATTGCACTATATAATCTTAAGCAAAATGTTGGAGATCAGTATGACAGGTTGGTTGATTATGCTGGTGAACTGAGAAAGACCAACCCTGGTACCACAGTGCAGTTACGCATTGATCCTCTTGCAGATGGTACACAGATGTTCAATAGTTTCTATATTTGTTTTCATAATTTGAAACAGGGTTGGAAAGCAGGTTGTAGAAAGGTTATAGGTTTGGATGGGTGTTTTTTGAAAGGGGTGTGCCAAGGTCAACTGTTGACAGCTGTTGGGAGGGATGGAAACAATCAAATATACCCAATTGCATGGGCTGTTGTACAAGTTGAGAATGCAGACAATTGGGAATGGTTTATTAAATTGTTATCAAAAGACCTTGATTTAGCAGATGGGACAGGGGTTACATTTATATCAAATGGCCACAAAGGACTTTACCATGCTGTTAAGAGAGTAGTCCCATTGGTAGAACATAGGTTATGTGCTAGGCATATTTATGCCAATTTTTCCAAGCTCTACCCTGGTGTTCTATTTAGAAACCTGTTTTGGCAAGCATCAAAGGCTTCTTATCATCAGAAATTCTTAAATACAATGGAAGAAATAAAAAATGCAAGTCAAGAAGCTTATCAGTATTTGAGGGATAAAGATCCATGGTCATGGTCAAGATCATATTTCAAAGAAGGTACAGTCTTTATATTTGTAGTTGTTGATTAGAATAATGATATAAGTTGGACTAACTTATTACTTGTATTATGTTGACAGGAATGGATTGTGATGCTGTTGAAAATGGTCTTGCTGAATGTTTCAATTCTCATATAAAGGATGCAAGGAGAAAACCAATAATTGGAATGCTTGAAGACATCAGATCTTATGTGATGACAAGGAACTACAGTCTAATGAAGGAATGTGAAGCTTGGAAAAGTTCACTTTGCCCTAACATCATCAAGGTTTTGGATTTGCATAAGTCAATTCAAAGGTATATACTTATAAATTTTAGTAGCATAAATATATTGATATAATGAAACCTTACTGCTAACTTGTATTATACTAACAGGAAATGGAGTTTGAATCCAAGTGGATGGCATCAGTTTGAAGTAAGGCAAGGGAATCATATGGCCTTTGGTGTGGACTTAGAAAAGAGGGAATGCAGCTGCAGACAGTGGCAGTTAACTGGCATACCATGCCCTCATGCAATCACAGCCATTTATTTCATTAACAAGCAGCCAGAAGATTATGTGAGCAATACATTCAAGGTAAGCACATACAAAAGTATCTATAAGTTCAATATTTTGCCAGTTGGTGGTATAGATATGTGGGAGAAAAAAAAACATGTGCCAATGAAACCTCCATTAGAAAGAAGGATGCCAGGTAGGCCCACATTGAATAGGAAAAAGGATAAGTCAGAATTGAAAAAAAATAAACATGTAGCAAGGCCTCCAAGAACAATGACATGTCAAAACTGTGGGGAACTTGGTCATAACAAAAAGGGTTGTACTAAACCTAAGGAAACAGGTAAGCATGTGAACTCACCTACTCAACAAGGTACACAAACACCCAAAAGGAAGGGCAGACCTATGGTTGAAGACCCAGTCAATTGTAGAAGTCCAAGCTATAGTAAAAAGAACAAATTTGTGACTGCTAGGGGTGGTTTATGGATGGGAGGAACAACTAGTGGAAGGGGAAGTTCTAGTGGATCAAATAGTGGAAGGGGAAGGGGAACTAGTAGTGGATCAAACAGGGGAAGAGGAAGGGGAACTAGTAGTGGATCAAACAGGGTAAGCTTTATTTAATTGTTGAATTTTTATGTTACTATGGTTTATTTGATTTATATTCTTATTAACACACCCATTTTACAGAATTCCCAACATAGACTATTTGATGATGAGGATTTGGTGGATGTACAACTTGAGGAATCAATGGATACAAGGCCAAACAACCAGCCTACTGTTAATGATGATGCTGATTTGGTTGATGTACAACTTGGTCAAGCAAATACAGAAGAAATGGATATTGATACAGACACAGTTGCAAATGCAGACACAGCTACAAATGCAAATACAGTTGATGCCAATGAGGATGAAACAACTAAGCTTAAAAAGAGGTATGATGATTTCTGGGAAAGTCAATACAAGGCAGGATACAAGCCCCCTAGAAGGACATCTCAAAGATTAGCAATGAAGAATTATAATAGGAAGTTAATTCAGGATTATGAAGGTCAAGGTATGACACCAGATGAAGCCTTTGGAGTAGACTAAGTTTTCTTTGTTTTCAGTCTCTATTGTGTGTAATATCAGTCTCTTTTGTAAGAACTTAATAGCTATTGTAAGAACATATCAGTCTCTTTGGAATAGACTAAGTACTCTATTGTAAGAACATATCAGTCTCTTTTGTAATATAAGTCTCTTTTGTAATATCAGTCTTTTTTTTAGTTAAAACATAAGCATGATACCATTACATTCATAATAGTTGTAACTGGTTACAACAGGTTTATTTAATGGCATTTAATCCATACATACTAAACCATGATACTAGACCAGACATACTAAACCATCTTTTTTTTGCCCTTCCCTTTTTGACTGTCACTTGCATCAGTGACTTTTTTGGGATCAAATGGCTTGATTCCATGTAAACCACAAGTTTCCTTGTTTTGCAAGCCTAGCACCTTGACCCTATCATCAAAAGCTTGCTTCTCAGCAACCTTCTTTGAGCATGGTGGTGGGTATGATGCATCAGAATAATACCCTTGTGGAAAATAGGTAGACCATGATGGTGGGTATGATGCATCAGAAGAATCACTGGAAATGCTTATGACTTCTGAAAAAAAAAACAAAATTAATGGTTTGTTAAAGATATGAGAAAGGAGATTGTGCAGTTACATACAATACCTGGTTTCTTGTTTTTGCTCATTTTTTCAGATGTAGGTTTTCTTATAAGTGTGAGTTGAAAATGAGGTCTTGGGTATGCCTTTATATAAGGTGGTAGAGTCATATGCCTTTAGTCCATATCAGCAAGGTCTTTGGTTTCTTGTTGAAAATGTGCAGTAAATGTGAGTTGAAAAACTGCAGAAAATGTGCAGTCAAAAGCATGACTGCCCTTTTAGTCCATATCAGCAAGGTCATGACTGCATTTGTATCAGCTATGTCATTACTTTGGCATTTGTATCACTGTGTTCTTTTATCATGACTGCAAAGCACTTTATTCATGGCATTACTTTTGCACTCTTTTTGTTACACATATCATCAGCAAAACCATAACATCTACATTAATAACATACTGCATTTCCATTCAAAAGTTAACATACATTTCCATTCATTGATCAAATTTATACATTTCCATAACATCTACATTAATAACATAATGCATTTTAGTTCTACAACTAAAAAGCTTTCATAAACATAAACAAAAGCATTCCTAACAGTACAAAGATAACCCTAGATTGCATATTAACTGTAGACTTCAACACTGCAACTTCTTCTTCCAAGCTCTTTTTTTTCATCTCAAATTGCACAGCTTCCTTTTTCATTTTTTTTTCCACTTCTGCCAATCTACATTTGTAATGCTCAGTTGGCAAATCTGGATCCCACCAATGAAAGAAGTTACACTTCTTTCTTGCCTATTTAATCAAAAGAAAGTCAAAACTTGTTTTTTACATACAAAAAACATTAACACAAACATGTGTTTACCTTATAGTTAGGACATCCCAAAAACCTTCTGCCTGGGTTCTGTTCAGTCCAAGAAGTCCACTTACCACTAACATCACCACATTCGCACAAGACACAAACACGATTGTTCAAATTGTCTTTTTCCCAACCTGCATTTCTTCTATTCCAGTAAACCCAGTTTGATGAGTTTGATGAATTTAATGAGTTTGTCATGTTTTCATATTTGGGAACAAACGAATTTGCCCTAATTAGATTTTTTGGGGAGACACAATTTGCCCTAATTTAATTTTTGGGGACAAACGATTTGCCCTAATTTGATTTTTGGGGATAATCATTTGGGGAAGAAACGGGTTATAAAAGGAAAGGAAAAAAAAACAACTTTGGCCCTTTAAATTTGATAAAAGTTTCATTCGCTACTTAACGAAAAATTGGGTTAGTTGTTAACGGAAAGTTACCAAAAAACCCAAATCCGCTAAAAAAAAAAGTTGGGTACCCAAATCTGCGCGAAAAAAAGCATAATACCTTAATTGGAAAAAGACCCTAACTTTGATACCTTTTTGTGCGATTTGCCCATCTTCTTAATCCCACCACATACGCAACTAAATTTTACCAGACAAACATTGTGCTTAATATAAAAACATACAGTAAGGGAGTAAGGGTGCGTTTGGTATGGGTATATGGGAATGTGGCTATGGGTTTCAGAGTGATTAAAGTGTTTGTTTAGTGAGCCCAGGAATGAAATAAGTATATCATAGCCATAGATTCATTGTCCACCAATTTGGTGTCTATGAAATCCATTCCGCGGGCCTCTCTTTTATCCATCACAAAATTCAAATATCTATACACTTTTTCATACCATATTTTATCATCCAAACATAAACAATTGCAATAATATGCTATTTCATATCAATTGTCATTTTACCACATATCAAATTCAATACCTATTTGATCACTAGCAACAAGTCAAACCGCCCCTAAATAATGAGACAAAATTAAATAATTGGGATGTAAGATGCCATTTTTAGATAGGATGGGATTCACGTATACAACGATGAATCCAATTTTACTAGAAAGAAAATTAAAATTAGCAACAACAAAAAAATGATCTTTAATTGCACCTTTGAGTTGTAGATTTCAAATCGTAAGAGAAATCAAAAAAGGGTGGCAATTTTGGGGAGCAAATGGCACAAGCCGGTTCCTAGAACAAATCTGATATTAGAGATTTTTTTTATAGAGACGGTGCAGTATTGTGTGGTTCTACACACAAGCTTGAATGCCTAACAACCACACACTTACAAAAATAATTTGCACCCTCAAGGTATAAATAGTTGAAGCAGAATATTTAATACTGTACAAGTATTTAATGCACAGATGGAGTGTCTCAATCAATTTTCAAAATGTGCAAATCAATTCCTATTTTTCAAAGGATTAGTGAATATATAAAATCTTGAAGAAAATGGTGGTGGCAATTGTAGTGGTGGTGATGATGGTGGTGAAGAGGTTGATGAAGACAAGTGTTTGGGTTAATATGTGAAATTAGGTGTGTGTTTAATATATGCTATTAGGGTGTTTGAACAAGAAAGCTTAAAAATTCAAAATTGTCCATGAATTTAATGATGTTGTTAACGAGCATTTAAGTTTTGAACCTTGAAGGAGTGAAAAACGTGATGTTAGAAACTACTTGTACGAAACCTGATCTAAAGACTATATCCGTGATCCGTCAAAACTTTCATTCCATTTCTTTTCGTTTCCTTCTTAAATGCTACTCGAGAACACAACTTATTTTTTTCCTTTTCATTTTCTTTTTTTTTCTTCCTTAACCTGAACTCGAAAACACAGTGTTAATGTCTAAACAATATATATGAAATTAAATGTCAACTTGTACTTCTATAGACTATGCATTCGCTACGAGTTTTAAGATAAAGTATCACTGGATCCTTCTAGAAAATCCTTACACTTGCAATATTGCTTCACGATCAAATTAATTCGGATACACAAGAAGGGTGTGCTTACTTTGTACTCGGAATAGTGAGTTTAGGGCCAATCGTATAAAAAAGTATCACATTTATGTCAATTTAATTTTTAGATATGTAACTTTATTTTTTTTTATTTAAAATATTCAAATTGTTATTATTATTATTTTTGCTATGTAAAGTTTTTTCGAATTTTTGGAATATATTATCAATCATTTTTTCAGCTAAAATGTTAATTAATTTGATGTATCATTAAAATTGAGCATTTAAAAGTCATTTAGGCTAAAATTATGAGCGTTAATCGCTTTCGAAAAATCAATAAAACCCGATGTTGCAAAAAAGATAATAATAATAACTTCAATACCATAAATTAAAAAAAAAAAAAAAAAGAAAATACTTAAAGTTTAAATTGACCTAAAATGTGATATATTTATACGATTTGCCCCAAGTTTAGGGGATGTTTTATTCACAAATATGATGACAATATAATAAGTTCAGAGGATGTTTTTATTCACAATTTGTAAATAACGTAAATAAGAAACAATGTGTATTTGTATAATAAGATTGTTAGCTTTTAGTATTTTGACCTCATATAACAAGGCCTTCTTGCTTTTTTATCTAAACAAAACATGTAGTCGGTGCATAATTATTCTATAAGTTTAAGTTCTCGCTAGTGTTAATAAGTTTAGCATCCATTAAGGGATTTCTAAACGCGATTATTCTATCATGACGAGAATAAGTTTAGCATCCATTAAGGGATTTCTAAACGCGATTATTCTATCATGACGAGAATAAGTTACTAGAGCAACAAATCCCGATCATCCATCTCCTGGTTCTTTTTCTATAAGCAAAATCACTCTATTTTTTCTTATAATTAAGCACTTCTATGCAATCAATCTTTGATCATCACCAATGCAAGTGTTGAAAAAAATCAAAAGTCTATTGAAATAACCAAATTGATACGTGATCAAATTGTTATATTAAATCTAATCTCGTTGTGGAAACATATCATTGGACTAAAACAATAGTGACTAGTAATCCTAAACTTCCTACAATACGAACAAAAACAAAGAGTTCAGCACTACATATAAATTACTGTATAGAATAACCAAATCAACAACTTAACAATACAATGAATGTCTATGTCCATTAACATTAACCAAATGTTTAACCATTTAGTAGCTTTTGATAAAAGAAAGAAAACTAAACATGTTCTTTATTTAGAAACCTTAACAAATGTATCTGAAAAAGACATCAAATAATTGCTCATAAAAACCCCTAGTAAAAACAAACTTTCATACAAGGGTTTCTACATTTATACCCCTTATAATAATTGATAGTCTTTATTACAAAATGTAGTAAGCATAGCCATTAATTTCATGCATTTCTGTTAGAGGTCACTGAAAAAAAAAAAAAGATGTTTACGTGTTTGTTACAAAAACATTAAAACGGTAGACAAATAAAAGAATCCAAATAAGTAGCATCCAAGTGCAAGTTATAATTATATTATGTGCAAATTTAATTGAATTGCAACAAATAATTGCATATGTGGTGTCGATAAAGTAAATACCAATATTTTTGGTCTTGTGTCGCAATCATGGTTTTACCAATTCTATCATGTGTTTTGTGTTGGTGTTCTATATTCTTTAGAGTGCTGCATGCTATACCTACCTAAAATATCCTTCTACTTATCTTCCAAACAACAAGCTCATTACAAGTGGCAAAATCAAAAGTTGAAACTAAAAGAAAAAATTAGTGAATTTCAAATGTTCAAAAAATGTGGGTAGAAAAATGAATCTGGAGGATATACCACTTTCCATTCTTTATCTCATAAACGGTGATAGTTCAAAAGATGAGAAGATGAACATGAGAATAAAGATTTATGACGGAAAAAACGAATTTGATAACTTTTTCTTTTAATTTATTCGTTTTCATATCTGTATAACGGAGTAAACACTGATAGTGAAGTGATCAATATATTAATCGAATATTAGTTGTATGTTCAAACTTTGGACCAGTATAATATACCATTCGACAGTTCAACGTATTGAAACAAATAAAAAGTACTAGTTATTACTAGTATCTTTTTCTTTCCGTAAGAACAAAAGAAATAGCCATCTATGTAAACTTATCATGCTCTTTCCGTCCCAAATTAAATATGTACATTAATATCTTAAAAAATATATAATAAGTGTTCCCTTTTTATTAAACTAATCAAAATTAATTTTAGTTGCTAGAGATAATATATTTTAGTTGTTACTATGCACCACTGCCTTGTCAAAGGTGGCTGTCGAGAGATGGAAAGTCGACAGTTTCAACGGATATAAGAACTCATCAATTTATTTTATTTTTATTAGAAACTTATAGGCTTTACAAGAAATTAGTAAGGAGCCGCGAAACTATCACTTTATTGTTGTTGTTGTTGTTATTATTATTATTATTATATGATTTTTTTTTTTTTCAAATTAAGAAACGACAAATGACTAAATAATACGGAGTATCATATAGCCGTATGGGTGTTTACAAATGTGTTATCTATTAGTTCAAAGATCCAATGAAAACCTTTTAACGTTCTTGTCTTAAGAAAGTTCAACTAAAAACATTATAAAATTAATCTGCATGTGATAAAATATAAAGGTAAAAGGCAAAGGCAAAAGTAACTTGGTAATAATTCAACTTGGGATAGGACCCCAAAAAATATCAACCGCATACCCCTTAATTTTTGTATTTTTTTTAATTTTATTTTTATTTTTATAAATTTGTTTATATTAAAAAACTATAAACCTGAAAGTGCGGAACAAAAAATATAAAGTTTAATAAGTCAAATGCTTAAAACTGTCAGAAATACGAAATAGAAACTGACAAAAAATGTGATATACTATAAACAAAAAGAGGAGACAAAGGGAATAAAGGACAAAACACCCCCTGATTTAACATCATAGGGGGTGTTTGTATAGTAGAGCCCATTCAACTTTTCGTTAAAAACTATTATTACTCTGATCGAAATGAGTTGAACACTTAGGGCCCGTTTGGTTGAGGTCAATAGGAATGAGACTATTACTTTTAAAGTCATTAAATGTGTTTGTTTTGTGGGCCCAGTAATGAAATGAATATATCATAGTCATAGATTCATTACCCACTAATTTGATGTCTATGAAATCCATTCCCGTGGGCCCCTCTCTTTTTCACTACGAAACTCAAATATCTATACACTTTTTCATACCATATTTTGTCATCCAAACATAAACTATCGTAATGATACACTTTTTCATATCCATTGTCATTCTACCCCATACCAAATCCGATACCCATTGTCATTTCTAGCAACAAACTAAACGGGCTTTAGTGATAGTAATATGATGTATTTGTATTAAAAGTATAATATTAACTTTATGCTGAAAGCAAGGTATATAAAAATAATATTAGTTGAATTATAATGAAACACGTTTAAGAAGTTTTGTTAGAGTTGAACGCGGTTCTCTTGTACTAAAACCATTTCAACAATTAATAAGGTCTTTTTTCATAAAATATCTTTTAGTCTCATGCTGCATTAGGCAATATAGTAATACTAGCATGATACCTCGTGCAAAGCAGCGAGTTCGGAGGCGAATATTATTTAACCATTTTTTGATTTTACGTTTTTTAACGAATATTATATATAGTAACAGTTTCTATGATCGATGATAGTTTTTAAAGATTGTGTTTTTGTGTTGTGAAATTGTGAAGAATTAATATGACCTATTATTTATATGCAAATTTTTAAAAACTTATTAATTTTAAATATAAATATATTAAATTCATTATGTTAGTTATATATTATTATTTTAACATCCCATTTAATGACATAATTTAATTTTTAATTAGTGTATATTTCAAATTTTATTTTAATAATTGCTAACAATAAAAAATGTGTTAACTTAATTTATTAAAACTTCTACATATAAAAGGTCCTATATACTACCTACGTCCGAAAATTATTGTAACAAGAAAAAATTACACATTTTAATAATTACTAATAATAGAAGTTGTATTAACTTAATTTTTTAAAACTTCTGCTGATAGATTATTGTCACACAAAAAAACACTTTTACCATTTTACAATTATTTAATGTTTTCATATAGTTTTGTAAATAACAATTTTGATTAAAGGTAATATAGTAAACTTAAGCACTTCCAAGTTCCAACTATTACATATAGTAGTGGACAATTAATTTGATACTAGGAATGGCAACGGGTCGGAAAATTTCGGGGATTGTATTTCCCATCCCCATCCCCGTTTCCTACTTCCATCCCCATCCCCATCGGGGAATAGTTTTACATCCCCATCCCTAACGAGGATTGGGATCCCGGCGAGGATTCGGGATTTTTCATCCTTATCAAGAAAATATAAAAATACGCAAACTCATTAAAAAAATAAAGAATTTCACCATAAAGTGTCCTAAGAAACGAACATCACGCATACTTAAATTAGTAACAATGTCAATCTACCTTCAACGCATCGTAAGATATTGAAACAACAAATATAATCTAAGAATAGCGTGCATTGTATGTGAATATTCGGACAAAACAATGGTAAAGTAATATATACTAATAATCAGTGTTTATGTAACACCCCGTGCCCAATTAGACCAAAAATTTTGAACTTTGAACGCAGAAACGATTGACTACATTGAACTCGTACATATTCTTCATGAAATGACCATAACATATAACTTTTAACATTTTAAACACACTTGCAAGAACATCTACACAAGGACTCTTCAAAACATTTGACACAACTTTTCTAAAACAAACAGACAACCCTTCTGAGACCAAGATACGCCGCATCCATTTCTAGGGATACGCCGCATCGAGGCTGAGAGACAATGCGCCGTATCTATATAAAGTGCTACGCCGTATTATCCTAAACACGGATACGCCGCATCTATTGAATTAGATGCGCCGCATCGACCCACTGAGACCGAAATTTACAAGAAATTGACTACGTTGCGCCGCATCCCAACAGGAGATGCGCCGCATCACCTGATACGCTGCATCTCAGAGGAGATGCGCCGTATCTACCCTGCATCACAGAAATCCGGACAGACCCTACTGATCAAAATATGCAATTCCACAAACATTCAAAATCCTCGGCTGGAAACCCGACCTCCCGGACTCGTAACTCGACGAAACTTTCCAGAATCCGTTAGTATGTCCGTAAGTTTAATTTCATGCAAAAACATTACCCATTTGACCACCCGGAATAGTACCTCAAAATTTGACGGGTTATGCATAATTTCCCAAAATAACCCATTACACTACAAGACCATTTATACTACTACCAATTCACAAATAACTTGACCATAACCATTAACTTAGCATATCAAAGGCGTTTCATACATACATGACCCGTTAACTTCTCAAAATGGGTAGAGATATGCTATTACCAAACACCCCTTAACACGTCTAAAACTACCAACAAGTACCATAAGACTTCATGACTTAGACACATATTGACCCATAATTTAGACATCAAGACAAGACCGTGAACTTAACAAAATGACCATATAAGAGAAGTGTACCCACGACACCAAAAGAACACTTGGGGGCTTCCAACTTCAATACGCTTGGTCCAAAAGAGATCCGATCTTCTAAGCTAGCTTCTAGATACCTTCCTACTTACTTCCAAGCTACAGCTACGCCAAATCCTTACCTTTGCTTCCACCGCTAGAACCTACAAAGATGACATTAACTTCAAACGTAAGCGAAAACGCTTAGTAAGTATACAAGGTATAATCAACATCACACTTACACAAGATTGGTGATTACCACCAATCATAACATTAACAAGGAGCATCAAGTGGGGTTATTACTTACCTTGACCAAGCAAGTAACATTATATATATATATATATATATATAACATTTCATATCTAGCATTGGATCCAAGCTAACACATCATTACAAGCTCCATAAAACATCACATTAACACAATCATAACATTAGTAGCATAATATTACAAAGATTATACTCATATACTTACCTCAACTCCTACTAGCTTCCTACTTGACTTTGAATGAGCTTCTATAATTACTCTCTATCACAAGATTAGCTACAATTAGCAACTATCTAACTAAGGAGATCATCATATCACCACTTGTCACCATAATCATCAAAACCCACCATATGAACCCTAATTTTCACAATTGGGGAAAGTTACTTACTTGTTGAAAAGAACACAATTAAGGTTTCCTTAAAGTTTCTTGATCCCTTCTTGATGGCTAAAATGGCTAGAATGATAACTTCAAGTGTTCCCTCCTTTTTATTGCTAAATGTCGACACAATGGAATGAGCTCAAGATTTCCAGATTTTTCTTGACTAGTTATTTAGTAATGAAGTAGTTGTAACTTTGGCCTCTTGGCAATTATGGTCCTTTAAGTTCTATACTTCTCATTTAGCCACACCTTAAGTTATAAATAATCCCTAATATAATTACATGACATAATATTTACATTAATGATACCTTGTCGGGGTACGGGTGTAACAGTTTAATTGTTTATACTTTTAAGTTATATGATAACTTAAATATTACACATTGCATATACATTACATGTCAATGTTTATAGAAATATACATACAAAATTAAACATTGTATGGCTATAGATATAATTTTCATATATTTTTACATTAAAAAGACCGGGGCCGGGTTCGGGTTCGGGTTCGGGTATTGATGTTATCCCAATCCCCGCCCCATACCCGATTACGTAATTCGGGGATTCCCCATCCCCGTCCCCATCCCCTGTCAAATAGGGGATTCCCCAGTCAAATCGGGTTTGAGGATCGGGTCCCCATCAGGTACGGGTTTTATTGCCATCCCTATTTGAGACAAACCAAAAAAGAAAGATGAACAAATTTAAATTATGACAAAGTGAGTATATTATAAGAAGTAGAAATATATTAAAATTAACAAGATGTTAAAAACTACAACCTCTCTAATCAATAATTCGACCATAATGACCCTATAATTCAACAACCTTATGTTGGATATGTGAATCATACGAAAGCTATAAACACATAATATCATCAAGAACACGCAACGGAAAGATCTACAAGAACAAGTAATTAATTAAACTAAATAGACACGTACCTTATTGATTCCTAGCAAGAACAAGGAATCTCTTCAACAAGAACAAGTTATATAAACCCTAATTGGGATTATATATGGATCGACTAACACCAAACACACTAGCTAAAATAAGCTAGTTACTCGTTCTTGTACACACGTAATCTAGCGTTCCAATGGGAAAAGCTAGGTTCAAGATCACTAACAACCAAACACTTGATTAGCTTTACTTGAATCGACCAAGTTCTAGTGAACTTAAAAAGAGGGCCGATCGTTGGAGCTAAGAGGGAGAGAGGAGAAGAAGTTTGGCTATAGTTAGGGATTCAAGATTAGGGATTGACAAATACAAGTGAATTGTATTTATAGGCTAACCCTAAACTCCTAAACTTGCTCCCTACTCCATCACAACCGGCCACCCAAGCCCAAGGGGAGGGTTCGGCCGATCCAACCCATTCAATGGGTTTCTAGTTCCTTCTAACTCCCTTTTGCATAATTAGTCCTTTAACGGTCGTTATCTCTAACCCCGTTAAATACTAACTATCGTTAAGTGTTATTTAGTGAAATGAATAATTAAAATATAAAATATATTTAATTAATTCAAACCATTGGAACTCTCACGTTATTGTGTGTAATCCCGAGTCTCGGGTTCGAAACCGGACATATGTATATTAAAAGTTATACATTAAACCTAACAGCTCCCACTTGGATAACGATTAATATAGTAATGACATGGGCTAGTCTAGCTTAACAGATCCCAATGCCCCCAGCTCGATCCGAGTATGGTTTTCCTGGAAAAATCACGTGATGAATTTAATCATCATACTTATCCTTTTGTTGCTAATACCGCGTTAATATGGATATGGATCTTGGTCATTCTATAATTAACTATAGTTTCTCATTTATACATAATTGAACAAGATTACCAAAACATCTGAACGTCTTCCAGATAGACTTTGGGCGTGCGCACGCAAACATCTTGTCAATCCTACGAGGGGCCAAGCAATATTAAACTTCAACACAAAGTTGAAGGAACAAATCCTTTATTGACTGCGAGCATAACCCTCGAACTTCGCATCATTTCTGAAAATAGCCCTTATAACTACCTTTTACGGATAGCGTTAGACTATCTCACAGAAAATGAGCTACATCCTCGGCAATTATCTGGCATCTCAAGTCTAAGGATAAATATTCATGATATACTTGATGACTATGATCCATAAAGTATAATCATGTGGTTGGGATAAGTCCTATATTCAATTTATCCAATATTGAATATCATGTGACATTGGTGTCTCAACCTTACAGTACATTCTACCAATCCTCACATTTGTCTTAGTTCAATAATATTCCCATATTATTAATTGACAACGGACTATTTAGAATAAATAAATTATTCACGGATTTAAACATGCAAATATAGAACACAAATATTAATAATGATAATAAACGTTATCCGCACTTTATTTCATTAAAATAATAATTGTTTACACGTCCCTATCAAAATACTAATCCAACAGATTTACATGAAACTATCTGCTAAACAAAGACCAATACCCTGAGCATGACGATTAAACGTTTCCTTAGGTAATGCCTTCGTGAAAGGATCAGCCAGATTGTCATCTATGTGAACTTTGAGTACTTTTATTTCACCATCATCAACTTGCTCTCGAACATAGTGATACTTTCTTTTAGAGTGTCTGGCGCCTTTCATAACTACAAGTTCATTGGCGAATGTGATTGGAGCAGGATTGTCGCAATACACATTTATAGGTAATTCTATTGAAGGCATCACTCCAAGATCCTTAATGAATTTCCTTATCCAAACAGCTTCTTGTGCTGCTTCTGATGCAGCAATGTACTCAGCTTCTGTAGCAGACATGGTCGTTGTACTCTGCTTCTTACTCTTCCAGTCCACAGCTCCCCCATTTATGACAAAAACGTAACCTGTCTGAGACTTCGTATCATCTTTATCAGTCTGAAAGGACGCATCGCAGAAACCTGTAACATTCAGTTCTGCGTCTGGATTTCCCCCGAAAACTAGAAACATATCTTTAGTATTCCTTAAATACTTAAGAATGTTCTTTACAGCATGCCAGTGATCTTTTCATGGATTCTGCTGATAACGACTGGTCAAATTTTGAGCGAACGCCACATCTGGCCTTGTACATCTAACTGCATACATGATAGATCCTACTGCCGAAGCATACGGAACTTTCTTCATGTATGCCACCTCTTCAGGTGTAGAAGCACATATTTCACTACTTAAGCCATGTTCTACTTGCATGGGCAAATATCCCTTCTTGGAATTTTGCATATTGAATCTCTTCAATATTTTATCCATGTAAGCACTTTGGCTTAAACCGATCAACCGCTTAGATCTGTCTCTATAGATCTTGATTCCAAGGATGTAAGCTGTTTCTCCTAAATCCTTCATGGCAAAGCAACTACCAAGATAATCCTTAACTTTATTAAGGCTTGGTATATCACTTCCCATGATTAATATGTCATCGACATATAGGACAAGAAAAGTAGTGCTACTCCCACTAACTTTGTGGTATACACATGGCTCATCGAAATTTTGAGTAAATCCAAACTTCTTGATTTCCTCTTCAAATTTTTTATTCCATTGCCTGGATGCTTGCTTTAATCCATAAATGGATCTTTGAAGTTTGCATACACGCTCAGGAAATTTTGGATTCACAAACCCCTCAGGTTGCGCCATATAGATGTCTTCATCTAGGCGACCATTTAGAAAGGCGGTTTTGACATCAATTTGCCAAATCTCATAGTCATAGTAGGCAGCTATGGCTATAAGAATCCTAATAGCTCTAATGTCGGCCACAGGAGAAAAGGTCTCCTCATAGTCAACACCATATGTTTGGGTAAAGCCTTTAGCCACCAAACGAGCTTTGTAGGTATGTACGTTGCCATCCATGTCAGTCTTTTTCTTGAAGAGCCACTTACACCCAACTACCTTAGCATTGGGTGGAAGGTCTACTTCAATCCAGACTTTGTTGTCTTTCATGGATTGCATTTCCCCATCCATGGCTACCTGCCATTTTTCCTTTTCAGGACTATTAATGGCATCCCTATAACTAGTTGGTTCATCAAGATGATCTCCTAGCATAGTTTCCTCATCCTCTATGTTTAAACATAGACGGTCAGGAGCCTTTGTAGATCTTGAAGATCTACGGATGGGTACCACTTCTACTTCAGGTGGAGGACCTAAACTTTCAGGTTCCATAGAAAGTGTGTTAGTGCCTTGAGAATGTGACGTATCTTCATGATCATTTTCTAGATCATACACTCTCCCACTAAATTCTTGAGATATTAGATTATCCTCAAGAAATTCACCGTACCTAGCCACGATGACCTTATTTTCAGGTGGGAAGTAAAAGTAGTAACCCTTCGTTTCCTTAGGGTATCCTACGAAGATACACTTAACAGATATTTGTTGGAGTTTGTCAGGTGAGTCACGTTTAACAAACGCCTCACAACCCCAGATCTTTAAGTAAGAAAAGCTGGGAGCTTTTCCAGTCCATACTTCATATGGAGTCTTATCAACCTTCTTAGTTGGAATCCTATTCAATATGTGAACAGCCGTTTCAAGAGCATAATCCCAAAAGGATAAGGGAAGAGTTGTAAGATTAAACATAGATCGTACCATATCTAACAAGGTACGATTTCTCCTTTCAGATACACCATTTTGCTGTGGTGTATAAGGAGAAGTGAGTTGTTGCACAATGCCACACTCATTTAGATAATCCTTAAACTCTTGGCTTAAATACTCACCACCACGATCGGATCGAAGTGCCTTAATCTTCTTTCCGAGTTGTAATTCTACTTCATTTTTAAAGACCTTGAATGTCTCAAAGACTTCATGTTTATGTTTAAGTAAATAAACATAACTATAACGACTATAGTCATCCGTGAAGGTCAAGAAGTAGGTAGCACCTCGTTTTGACACGTGTCTAAGTGGACCACACACATCCGTGTGTATCAATCCAAGTAGATCCAAAGCCTTTTCCATATTGCTATGAAAAGGTTTCTTTGTCATCTTCCCAGATATGCAAGATTCGCTTTTATCAACTGAATCATCATTGATATTTTTCAAAAGCCCATCGTGTTGCAGCTTTTCCATGCGTTTCTTGCCTATGTGAGCAAGACGACTGTTCCATAAATAAGACGAGTCCAAGTTAGACTTGACTCTCTTATTTCCGATGCTATACATAGAATTATTTCTATTGGATACATGGTTCTCCATGTCAATTTCAAACACACCATTTAATGGAATAGCATTAAAGTAAAAAACAGAATTTAAAGAAACAGAAATTCCATTATCATTAAAAGTATGCTTAAAACCCAAATCCAATAACAAAGAAACTGAAACGACACCTCTAACAATAGAAGGTGCGTAATGACAATTGTTTAACACTAAAATTAAACCAGAAGGTAAAACTAGCTCAAAAGTCCCTATGGCTTCTACAGCTGCACGTATTCCATTTCCCACATACAAGTAGCATTCCCCATAGTTCAGCTTCTTCGCTCCTCTAAGCCCCTGCGATGTATTACAAATGTGAGTACCACATCCTGTATCATATATCCAGGCATTTTGCTTACGAGGAAAAGAAAAAAATTCAACCATAAAAATACCTGAAGTGCTGGCGCCTTGCCCAGCCTTGGCATTCTTATTCTTGCGACACTCCTCAAGTAGCAATTGACAGTCCCTCTTCCAATGTCCAGGAGTATTGCAGTGGTGACAAGCAGCCATATCATTTTTAGGATGATCCTTATTGGGAGGAGGATTCTGCTTCTTTGGTTTTTGCTGATAAGTCACAATTTGCTTGCCCTTGTCAGCTTTGCCCTTTCCTTTCTGGTTCACATGCTTCGGTTTACCGGGCTTAGCTACTCTACCACCTCTAATTGCCATAACAGCAGGTGTAGGAGCTTTCTTAGTGAGTCCCTTCTCATGTTCAATGAGCATTGCATGCAATTCAGAAAATGTCTTCCCCTTGCAATGCATGTTAAAGTTGCGCACGAAGTCACCATACAATTCCTCATTGAGGGATTTGTTGATGAGGCCAACTTTAACGTCTTCCACATACCCGCAATCAAGTGCATCTAATTGGTCAAGATAACCTTTCATTTCAAGCACATGAGTACTTACGGGTGTTGTTGCTTCCTGCTTGCACTTGCCTAAGTTGTCAAGTACATCATACAATTCAGCCATGGGAGGTTTCTGAAACATGCGTGTCAGTTCCTCAATCATGTTTTTCGGGCCATATTTCTCAAACTGTTTTACCAGCTGAGTGTCCATTCCCGATAGCATGAGACAAGCCGCATCATTGTGCTTGTCATAAGCTTCATTGAACTCCCTAAGTATTTCATTAGGCGAGTTAGCAGGAGGAGCAACCGGAAGGGGCTCACTAAGACATTCATAACGTTTGACAATCCTAAAAACAAGCCTTAGATTGCGATACCAATCGTTGAAATTCTTAGTCCCAGTCATTTTCTCTTTTTCAAGCATCATCTTGAAACAAGAGGTTAAGTTTGACGAGTTTCCGGGTTGGGCCATTTCTACAGAAAAAAGTTCAAAAGTTAGTACTTTCGATAATAAACATTTCAAGAAAATTAAACACCCATTGGTTAAAAAACCATTTAATTTTCACTGAAAACTAGGATCCTAATTGACGCCGTTTCATTACATCAGCTTTGGCTGCTAGCAATGAAAGTGCTCAATGAGGTACGGGATCACCCAATTGCCAATGTCAAATTGCAATTCCTAGAAATCTTGGGACTTACATTATATTGCCAACATCAGTTGCAAAATGTAAGCATGTTTCATCCCCAAATCTTTATGCCTTGGCGCCGTTCCATTACATCAGCTTTGGCTGCTAGTAATGAAAGTGCCCAATTAAGTTAACCAACTTAAGAAACTGTAAATTGACGTCGTTTTATTGCATTCAGCTTTGGCTGCTAGCAATAAAAGTACTCAATTTTACCCTTAGACAACCACCATTTGAACATCAACATTCAGCTTTGGCTGCTAGTGATGTAGGATGAAACCTTAGGTGTTTCTTTTTGTAGTTGGGTGGCATATTACTTAAATTTAAAGGGTAATAAATTTTGATGTGTAAAATCAAAAAAAAATATGTACAAAGATGTCATGCATTCATCTTTGTATCATATATGTTTGCAAAAACAAAACCGTTTACTCATTCGTAGCTCAAATCATCAAAGTTTTTAATTGAGGCGCTGAAAAACTTACAGCATTGCCTTAAGATGCTTCGTATTTATCGTGGTGTACTTGGTAAGTCTAAAATTGACGCACATGCGAGCGTAGGGACGACAGCCGCCGAAGCTGGTTCAAACCATGCCCCTCTAAGGTCACAATTTAATGTGAACCAACCTTAAACCCACTTTATAGTTTGTCAATTTTAGGTCCGCCGCTTCGACCACTTAGTACAGTCGCAGTCAATCTACTAAAAAAATATGATTTTCTTGCTAAAACAATTTTATGTAATAATTTATTAATTGCTAGTCTCGCCTGGGAGCAAATTACCGTGCGAAGCGAACCACTATCGGCACATAAGACTTGGCAATAAATAAAATTACTACAAAGGTTTCATAGTTATTAGTCTTATTTATTTATTTTTATTTGAAAATTACCCTCTTTTGTAGTTACAATCCATCATAATATTAAACACAAAAGATCAAGTAATTACAAAAAAATAAATAAACACATAATAACAAATATATGATCATCAACGATATCATATAGCCACATGCAAACCTTTTCCAATAAATCCTAATATTAATTCTATGTGTAATTTTAAATGTATGTAATTAACAAAACTCCCATTGGTTTTCGAGCTCATTGTGCCCAATGGCCCACAGACACCAAATAACTTGGCCGCGTAAGTTTTGGTTAATTAGATACCACATTGCACATAACTTATTAATTAATATATATTGAGGTCTTCCCCAATTTAAGATTTATTTAAATCATGTAGCAAATAATTCAATACTAAAACATACAAATCATACCATGACAAAATATGCAAGATTTTGTCATGGATTCCATATTAATCACATAATCATGTAGTCCATATTATTATGTCAATATATCACGTACGTATCTAATTAATTAATGACATCACATACGGTATTCACTAATTAATCCCTAAAAATTTCATGCAATCCTAGGGTTTCTATTAGATTTACAAATCAACCATAAAACCCTAAATAAACCATGTGGGTGTCGACCCACTTGGAACCAATTAGGGTTTTTAAAAGCAAAACCCTAAAATATAATTGCATGTATCTAATCAAGATTCAATTTTTAGGTTTAAGTAATTAATTACAAGTTCTTAAACGAGGCTCATGATGCCACTGTTGGATATGTGAATCATATGAAAGCTATAAACATATAATATCATCAAGAACACGCAGCGGAAAGATCTACAAGAACAAGTAATTAATTAAACTAAATAGACACGTACCTTATTGATTCCTAGCAAGAACAAGGAATCTCTTCAACAAGAACAAGTTATATAAACCCTAATTGGGATTATATATGGATCGACTAACACCAAACACACTAGCTAAAATAAGCTAGTTACTCGTTCTTGTACACACGTAATCTAGCGTTCCAATGGGAAAAGCTAGGTTCAAGATCACTAACAACCAAACACTTGATTAGCTTTACTTGAATCGACCAAGTTCTAGTGAACTTAAAAAGGGGGCCGATCGTTGGAGCTAAGAGGGAGAGAGGAGAAGAAGTTTGGCTATAGTTAGGGATTCAAGATTAGGGATTGACAAATACAAGTGAATTGTATTTATAGGCTAACCCTAAACTCCCAAACTTGCTCCATACTCCACCACAACCGGCCACCCAAGCCCAAGGGGAGGGTTCGGCCGATCCAACCCATTCAATGGGTTTCTAGATCCTTCTAACTCCCTTTTGCATAATTAGTCCTTTAACGGTCGTTATCTCTAACCCCGTTAAGTACTAACTATCATTAAGTGTTATTTAGTGAAATGAATAATTAAAATATAAAATATATTTAATTAATTCAAACCATTGGAACTCTCACGTTATTGTGTGCAATTCCGAGTCTCGGGTTCGAAACCGGACATACGTATATTAAAAGTTATACATTAAACCTAACACCTTAAACATCTACAAACATGGGATTTTTGTTAACTAGTGTTTGTTTTCTATGAAAGATTCTTCTTGCAGCAAAATCCACTTCTTATTTTGTTTCCTTTGCGTCATTTATTCAAAGGGATCCGGTAATAATAAACTAAAATGAGAATAATAAGAATAATTTCTATCATATATTTTAAGAGCAAATGTATCTATTTTTATAAATGTATCTAAAATATATGATTTAATTTTCTTCTCACTTTTCTCATTTTAATTTTATTCTCGGTTGATCTAAACTCTTGGAGTTCATGTTGCTCTTTTCTATAAATAAACCTTCTACTTTTCCAGAAGTCTAGAACCTTTCCTTACCTATATTATTGGTTCGTGGGTGGCGTGGATTTTCTTTTCAACATACCAATTGATACGAGTATCTTATGATTGTAAACTTTTAATGCATGATATGATGTCCAAGGAATAAGCTGTCAAGTGTCAAGTGTAGTGAAAACTGAAAAGTAACACAAATCACTAAGGCGAAACAGGTAAATTATGGCCGGCTTCTTCTTTTTCTTTTAAGTCCTAGTTTGGGCGTCCTCAGTTTGAAAATATAGCTTTTATATATCGTGTTTCAATATATCGATATCTCGCTATTTAGATAAATTTCGTATACAAGTTACCTTAAGCTTGAACAAATTGTCAAATACCTTAGCTTCCTAGTTTGGTGCAATGTATTACGAGTATTTGATAATTTCAAATTACATATTTTCATAACCTTTTAATTAATATCTCAAAACGTACATTTATACATACTTCCACTCTCAATAAAAGATCTGTTTAGTTGGGATAAAATTATTTAATCCAGTAGTGCACCGAATTTATGCAATTTACACAGTGAAATTATTCTCCTCCAAGGGAAGTTTGACAACACTATATATGCACTTGTAAAACATAGTATTAAAACTTGAGTTATGAGTAAATCATATGTGCAGTAAGTTCCACTTAGCCTACGTATACGGTAGGAGGTTATTTAGAAAAAGCTAAAAAAGATTAGAGAATAATAAGACATATGTGGTTATTCGATAAAGAAACATATAAAAAACGCCAGTGGAAGTAAACATATGTGAATGTGATTGTATATAAAATCACAAAAGCATTCGCATAACGAACATATTTTAGCTATCTAGTTTTGAAATAGCGAATATCAAAATAATTATAAAGAACATATTTTGAAAACTAGCCGATTACCCACGCCTAGCGGCATCGGTTTTAGTTTCGACCAAATTTCAACGGTGAATAATTTTTTCAATATATTGTATTTCACGTATCAAGTCTATTTCTATTAGTCATTCAAATAATGCTAAGACTGTTGCTTTTATCATTCATAGAGTGAGTTTTTATATTCAGAAATGAGTGGGAGTACAACTTTTGTCTATACTCCCATCCAACTTTATGTAAATTTTTACATTAATAATAATTATTAGAGTAAATTACATGGTTCGTCCTTCTGGTATACGTTGACCGACAAGTTTCGTCCCTTGACAAAAAAAATGCACAGTCCATCCTTAAGTGCGAAACGTTATGTAGCGTTAGTCCTCCACTTTAACGGACCACACTAACAGTTGTTAAGTCACTCCACTTGATACCCAAGTGAAGATATAATAGTAAATTTGCTATATTTCCTTTTTCTTTTTCTTTTATACATAAACAAATAAAAATAACATTACTACAAAGCACCAATCCAAGTACTTTTTTTTTTTCTTTTTTCATTTTCATTTTCTTTTTTCATTTTCATCTTCACCGATCACTACCAAATACAAATCTAAATATATTTTCTTCTTCATCTTCATCTTCACCCACCATCACCCCTAACTACTTATAAATACATTATAACTAAAGTATTAAACTCAGATACTGCTCACCATAGACTTTTCTATAGGCTCTAGGGGTCGATAGCCCAAACCCGGGAAAAAATAATCCCAACTTCAGTCGGATCTCCTCTACTTTCTCTCACGTCTCTCTCTCATCTCTTCTGCCACTTCATTGCTCCAAAAAAAAAAAAAAAAAAAAAAAAAAAACCGATGGACCAAGTGGCTCCGATCCGACTTCGAAAGATCTATAGTGATCTTTGTGAGTGTTTCTACAGTTTCATCTACAGGAAAATAATTTTAAAATGGGGGAACAGTTCCATTGTGAGCGGATACGATTTTTTTTTTTTTTTTGTGATGTGTGGTTGTGTTTTGCCCATTTGTTATCATGTACAATAACCTTTTTTCTCAGCCACATGTTGCTTCTTTCTCTTGAAGCTTCTTCCCATGTGACGACCTCATTTTTCCTTTTAGTTAAAGTGGATGACGGATAAAGATTAGCTTTTTCTGATTTTGGTTTTTCTGTGCCTTGCTTCAAACTCAGGTGTGCATTTTTTTTATTTTTTTATTTTTTTATTTTTTTTTAAACTGGAATTTAATATATGTGTTGATAAAAAGATTGGAGTTTTTTACTAGAAAAAATTTTCTTTTTACTGTATTTGTTGTTTCATAGCGTGATTGTAGAATTAATGAGGTCCGTTGGTTCCAGGTTATGTTAGTGAAATTGGTTAAAGTGTATTTGTTGGTATGTTATTTTATCCTTTATTTCTTTTGGATCATATAATCATATAAGTGATTTTCACAAATGGGTTTAGGTTAAAGTCAGGATTTTGAATAGTTTTTGTGTAATAATACTATAGGGATGTTTGGATTGGTGATAAAAATTGCTAATTAGCATATTGTTATGCGAATTATTTGCATTGGATGACATTTGACTTATAATTTTTGCCAGGTATGGGTTTGGCGGTGTCTTGGTTGCAAAAATCATGGTTTGCGTAGGGTTTGCTGCCAATTCGGTTTTGGTTTCAACAACGTAGAAAAAGCACCCATTTCTATACCGGTTCCGAAAGAGCGAAGAAAAAGGTGTTTGTCTGCTAGATATGAGTGAAGCTAATGCTGGATTAGCCTTATCTGCCCCTATCTTGGCAGGGCATCACGGTAACGTCTTTGCAGCCATGGGGGTGGACTCATATCTTGGCAGGGCAACTCACTTTGTTTGCAGCCATGCCGTACGTAGTGTGGGTGGCGCGACAAACAGCTATGTTTCCAGCCATGGGAAACAATATAGAATGCTTATTGTTTCTAACGATTTGTTGGTTACGCTTGGCTGCATTAGGCTTGCTGATGTGACTAACTTGCATGGAATACAACGTATACTTCTTTGCAATTTAATTTAGATTGCTATCTCGAGGCTATGATGAGTTTTAACGGGTCATGTTAAAAATGAGATTCCCCGTATCTTGGCACGACAGCCTATTAGAGTTGCAGCCATGACGGGTGCGTCCATTCTTTCCTAATTTCTGCCCTATCTGAGCCTATATCTGAAAGCCTTATATCATGAACGTGTGGGCAATGATTAACTTTCTTCGTATTAACTATTTCATGAGTGTGGCTAGCGCATTCCCGCAACTTGGCTTGGTAACCAGGGCTGTTATGTGGTTGCAGCCATAGCGGGTGAGCCATGTTGACAAAAAAAAATGCACATCTGAACCTCATCTTATTGTTCATTAAACCTTCTTTACTAGCTTAGAAGAAAAAGTACAAAAGGTATATTTCTTTTCTAATTTATCGCTTTCAATATCCACATTTTGTGCTTATGGATTTAACTTTTCTTTTTTTACTGAATGCAGGTAATAGGCGGGACAAAACCCGTGTCGTCAATAATAAGGAACCGGTCCACAAAAGGGCAACTACGAATAGGGGATCAGTTTGTCCTGATTATGAAGTTGAGTAAAATACTTTTTTTATTCGCTTTCTGACTACTGTCTGTTCTTTGTACAATGCTGGGTAACAACAGTTTGCGAAAAACTATGTGGTAGTAAACTGAATGTATGTTCACAGTTTCGGTTTTGATGTGTGTATTTAGTGTTTGAATTGTTGGTGATGGTTTTGTGTTTTGTGTGTTTAGGTCGGCGGAGATGGATGGTGTTCGTGTGCAAGATATGCTTCGGTGTAGTGGGGTTGAATGGGATTGAGATTGAACCTTTGACATGCATACGGCTAGGGCTGAGGTTAACTTCGCAGTGTAATCATGCTTGAGGTAATTTTTTTGCTTATTTTTGGGATTCCATTCTTTCTAATCCAATTTCTGATTGATCTGATGATTCCTTCATAAATTGATGTTTTGCAAATGGGCAAATTAGAGCAACTCATAGAAGCCTTGGAGAGACTGATTCCACCATAAATGGAAAAGGAGTTGGGATTTTTCGGCTTCGTTTTGTGGATCAACAGCTCAGGCAATAGAGAGCACTTCAGCAGCTCGGAATGCAACAACATTCCTAGAGACAACAAAGAGGGCTTCTTGAAAGCTCTGTGATGATTCTTCGTGCTTCGCTGTTTGAGCATTTTCTTCATCCGTAATCACTTATTACCTTCTCTATATGATTAATTGTATCTTTTTCCATAGTTAGACTTTTCTTTATAGATGGAAAAACGAGTGATGTTTGCCATAGACTTAGTTGGCTCAACCTTTATTTAAAGATGGAAAAGAGGTAACAGGTCAAAATAGGTTTGGGTTGAAACAAGGGGGTTAGGTTGACCGACAATATTGTTTTCAAAATTTTCAAGTAATACGGTAATTATGATTGCAAGAAAATGTCACTACAACGGATTGTATCGTTATATTATCTTCTTTATATATATGACCGTCTGCCTTTTGCTTGGTTATTTGCTTATATTATAATCAACATTTTTTTTCCTGGTATCCTAAAGATTCAGACAAGATTATGCTAGCAAGACAAACAGGGTTGACCCGAAGCCAGGTAAATTACTTCTTCAAACTCTCTAACCAAGGCTATACTTTTAATTTAAATTCAAAATTCAAAATTCAAATTTCAATTCTTTTATTCATATTGGGCAGGTGTCAACCTGGTTTATAAAAGCACGTGTCCGTCTATGGAAGCCAATGGTGGAAGAATTTACAGAGAGGAAGGCGGAGATGCTGAAATGGAGTCCAATTCCTCATCAGAAACTGCACCCAAGAGCACAATAATAAAGGAACTCATGAACATCAAGTGCTCACGAAGATATGAACCAAAGTACTTCAGCATTTAGATTTGACGCAAAATCTTCGCATTAGACAGGTACTATCTTTCTTTGTTTTACAGTAAATTAAATCAAGCTTTCCCTTAAAGAAATCATTGTCACTCATGCTAATTGATTATGTTAACTGTATAGGCAGATTAATTTTCCAAATGTAAAGATGTTGTCTGATTCACGCAACTCATGCGCTTCGCAACATCTGGAATTCATACTGGTCTCAGGTTTGCTAGCTCTACTTTAGCTTTCCTCCATTTGTCCATTTTTAAAGGAGATAATAGTTCACTGTTATGGTTGTGACTTGAATACTAATGGTCATAAAAATGAATGAATGTCGAGTTACCTATTTAGAAAATGATATGAAATGATAAAGTAGGCAGAAGACAATTATAACTAAAGTATAAAAAGCAAAGACTGTTCACCATAGACTTATAGGCAACCCCAAAAAAAATCCGTCCGGCTCCGCTCCATCTCACTTCCTCTCTCATTTATCATACCGGCAACCAAAAAAAATCCGTCCGGCTAACCGGACCCGCTCCGAATCCAAAAGATCTATAGTGATCTTTGTGAGTGTGAGCACAGTACCATCTACAGTGTATGCTTTATATTATAATTTGCGTTTGTTTTTTTGTTTCTTGAAGCTTCTTCTACACACAAATGGTCGGCTCTTCTACAGATCTACAAATCCATTATTTGCCAAGATCCATATAATCCTAAAGAAACACATCAAACAATCTCTCGTCTCTACTAAACAAGTAAGTTTTTAATATTTCTTCTATAAAGATTGGGTCAAAATTAGGATTTTTATGTGATTTTGATGGTTGTGTGTTTATGAGTTTTATGTGATTATGATGATTAATCAATTTTTAACCAATTCTGATTTATTTTTTTGTGGGTTTTGTAGATGTATGAATAATCAGTTCAGATTTAGATTATGTGTATGGCTCTAACAATTTACCACCGCCGTTGCACGACTGCAGTCGCATCCCCACCGCCTTCATACAGCACCGTAGGTATATTATAACTTTGAAACTTTTAATTTATGTATTCTACTGTTTTTTATTGCAGATTTTGTGGGCGAATTTATGATTGCTTAAAATAACCAAATAAACAGATTGCTTCGGAAAAGGTAAAGCTTTATCAGTTCTTAAACGGCTTTTGAGGGTGCATATTGGTGCTTTTCACTTTATATTTGTGTTTAGTGATAATGATACGCTTTTGGACTTTTTGCTTATTTTTTTGTTAATTTGGATTACAAAGTTATGGTGACAGAAGTTGTAATATGTTGGTATGTTTTAATCACATATTTTAGTGAAATTATTTAAAGTGTATTTGTTGGTATGTTAGTTTTTTTCTTTATTTCTTTTGGGTGATATAATCATATAAGTGATTTTCGCAAATGGGTTTAGGTTAAAGTTAGGACTTTTAATAATTTTTGTGTAATAATACTATAGGGGTGTTTGGATTGGTGATAAAAATTTCTAATTAGCTTATTGTTATGTGAATTATTTGCATGGGATGATATTTGACGTATATATTTTTCCAGGTATGGGTTTGGCGGCGCTTTGGTTGCAAAAATCATGGTTTGCATAGGGTTTTTTGTGAATGTGGTTTTGGTTTCTGGTGTTTGTCTGCTAGATATGAGTGAACCTAATGCTGGATTAGCCTTATCCGCCCCTATCTTGGCAGGGCATCACGGTAACGTCTTTGCAGCCATGGGGGGTGGGCTGATCTTGGTGTGGCAACTCACTTGCTTTGCAACCATGGCGTACGTAGTGTGGGTGGCGCGACAAACAACTATATTTGCAGCCATGGGAAACAATATAGACTGCTTATTGTTTGCAGCCTTGGGCAACAATATAATATTGCTTATTGTATAATAATGGGGTATTAATTTGTTGAGATGGTTGTATTCCAAATTAGTTCGGCTTATTTCGTTATTCTGAGGTAAAATAAAGAAGTGTGATGACTGCTTATGTTGTTATGGCAGGGATATGGCATTGATGATGCTATTGCTTTGGCGCATCTATCATCCTTCAACTTTAATAAGCTGGTAAACCCCAATGTGTCAGATCGATGCGTATCTTGGCGAGGCAGCACCACTACGTGCTCGCAACCATGGCATGTCGGATGCATTTGCGATTGCACAGTTATTTGCTCATCCTGAGGTAAAATAAGGAGGTATTGATGACTACTTATGTGTTTATGGTGGGAATATGTCGTTGATAATGCTATTGCTTTTGTTTGCCATGCTTTATAGCCCGTTTTTTGTTCGGCTAGGCCCATGCCCAAAAAAAAAACGTTGGGTGCCCGCCAGTATCCTATGCCTTATTTCCCACACCTCTCTCTCATTCATCATTGATGATGTGCATTGGTTTTGTGCATCTATGATCCTTCGGCTATAATAAGCTGCTGAACCGCAGTGGGTCAAATCAATGTGTATCTTGGCGAGGCAGCACAACTATGTGCTAGCAGCCATGGCATGTCGGATGCATTTGCAATTGCTCAATGGACTTACTGACCTTCAACGGGGTGCAAAGTTGGTGTATTATGAAATGGTTAAGATGGTAATTTTGGTTCCTATTAGTTGTTTCTTTGGGAACTCAGGTTGGGGCAATGATGATTCTTTCTGCACATTAACTCTTCCATGAGTGTGCCTCATGCATTCCCGTTTCTTGGCAGGGTAGCCATGACTATTAGATGGTTGCAGCCATGTCGGGTGTATAGAGTTGACCATGGAAAGGCAGATCTGAGCCTCATTTTTACAGCTTCACATTGCTTCCAGTTATGTTGACATACTTTGGAAATGAAGTTTGTGGTGATCAGTATTTGACCGCGAAAAAGAATGTCAGTACAGATGATACTGCTGTGCCTGTGATTTTTTTCCGCGGTTGAATACTGATCACCACCATTTCTTTGCGATTGACCTTCTTATATCTCACGAATATCTACTGATGTTTTAAACTTTTATGAATTAAGCTACCACTAATTACCTACTAATTACCTACTAGATTTAGAGAGAGAAAGCTAGAGAGAGAAAGAGATGGAAGGGAGATGATTACACACACTTAGCAATAATAATTCTAATTTCATCAACCAACAACCCTTTCCCTAAGGAGGGAAGGGGTATTTATAGTTTTACATGGTAGAGGGCTTGATGCCCTAATTACACTAACAATACTTAATAAAACAAAACAAACTAAATAAACGACACAGCCCATGGGCCTTCTACACGGGCTGAGCCTAAAAATAAACCTAAAGGCCTGAGAAACCTTAATACAACATGATCAATACTTGAATAATACAAAACTGTTTCCCAACAATCTCCCCCTAAGTATTGGTCATCAAGGTTGCTTGACGTCGTCTTTGCTTCTTTTGGCTTTGACGTCTTCAAAATCTTTGTTCTTTGTTCTTGATAGTGATGTGATACGATATGGTAGTAATCTGCCGTGTTCCAACGATCTTTGCTTCCGGTGTCTTCACGTCTTCTCCACCATGCTCATATATCTTTTGACTTTGGTTCTTCAACTTGTTCTCACTTCTTCAATCTTTAACTTTGAGAAAGGTTGTAGTACTTGAATCTTTAGACTTTTCTTCAACAATTCAGAACTTTTTGATATTACTGAATCTTAGTGAGAACTTCTCTTTGGGATATGAGCATGATGAAGTCTTGATGGTGGCTGAACTCCAGGTCTCCAAGCTCCGCAGCAGCAACAGCACGAACCAACCGGTACTTACAGGCTCAGACTTGAGATCATCAACAGCATAGTGTGAAGACTTTCTCAAATCCTAACCCAGACCGTTCTGAACAGGATTCCCCCGAAAGGGATAACACGGACACACCGAAGTGCACCCACGATTCAGTGAGTCGCTGGAGATCACCCCACGACTGTAGACCGTTTGGAGCAAACACTAAGCGTAACTCGCAAGGAGTTACCGAAGTGACCTGCTGTCAGAGTTGTTTGATGTTGCTCTGGCAGGATTTCCATTCAATCATTGATAATCACAATTGTGACTTTTCTCATGAATGTTCTCGGCAGATTGCTAAGATCTGCGAAGGACACTTTCTTAATTTTACATCTGCTGCCCATGATGTAGAACAGCAGAGTAATACTAAGTGTACCTAAGAGATATTTTTATGAATCTCATGGCTCTAGACTCAATTAGTGCACATTTGTTTGGTCGTCGGAGGCGTGGAGCAGATTGCCTCCTTTTCAATATCAACACACTCGTAATGAGAGGTCGATAGCTGATGAAGGGTTCTCCGTGTGAATGAAACACATGTCTTTTGAGAGACACTTGAGTGGCTTGGAAGGTTTATTAGTGCGTCACTGGGTCCATGACGTCTTTAGTCTTCAATACCGGTGATGCTCATCAACCAGTAGATTATGAATTGAACCCGGTGTCTGCCCTAAGGTTGAACAAATGGAGGGCTATTTCTTTTCACCCTTTTGTTTGCTTTTATTTTTAATTCTTCAACTCCTTCTTTCTCCTTTCATTCATTTTCTCCTTTTTAATTTCATACCTAGGACTTTTCTAGTTCTAAACTATTGGTATTGTCCTTGGGTAGATCCCTCCGGCTCTGGCGGATCATAGGACGGTTTTCCCTAACCTTAGTCACCTTATAACTCCATGACTATCCTAATGATGCCATAAAACCAAAACCATTGAAAATCTCTCAAAGTGTTTATGATTGTAAAACATATTTTGTTAACACTTTGAGAGTTTTGTTATTTTCAGAAGAACTCCCCCTTAACATGTGCTCATATTCGTTTAAGTAAAATCTGCACATGTCGGGAAGAGTTGGCACTTTTTTGAATTAATTGATTTTCAGTGAACCTGATCATCGCGAGACACGCTTACATCACCAGTTGGACTGGCTTGAAATTATTACCCGTCCAGATCAGATTCAAAGATCATCGCTCGAAATTGGTACATTCTACTCAGACATATCCATTGCGAGACACGTTTACATCACCAGATAAACTGGCTTGAAATTATTACCCGTCCAGGATATGTCCTTTCGACTACTGACTGTTGTAATCATCAATTCGAGGGTCAATTCTTGAGTCTTATACTCATGAGATATCATTGTTGCTTCCACCATATTTTAATCACATTTTCATTCTCCCCCTCAAAAATAGCATAATTATGTTGTTTTTGACAAACTTTTGATTAAAATATGCTCTTTTTGAGGTGTTTGTGGAAGAATGTCAAGAACGTTTGTAGATTTGGAACAAAGATTTTTCAAATACTCCCCCTTAACAAGGGAGTACTTGTCCTTATGAGCAGAATTGTTTAAAATCTTTGAAAAAAATTTCTGGTTTTAATTCTGCTCATAAGTAAGAAGCTTTCGCTCCTTTTTCAGGATTGAGACACTGAAGCGTACCTCAGGGTCCTTTCTTTACAAGAGCGGGTTGTACACTGTTATGTGTGCACAAGCCGTAATAATGATGAAATATAGATGAGATGATGATTAATTGAACAAACAATGAATTAGTACCAGTGTTCATTACTCAGGACGGCGAAACGTGAGAATGTTAGGAATTTTCGCCCGACCTCCAACATAACTTTCCAACCGACGCATATGCTCTCGAAACTTAATCTTCTTCTCTATCCTTTTCACGAACTTCCTTGCTTGTCTTTTCTCATTCCCGCCCCACTTCAACTCTTTAGCCAACTTTTCATCCTTTAAGATTTTCTCAAGTTCAGATTTGACTTGTAGAATGGTTGGGTCACTGAACTTGCGAAGATCTTCGAAACCCATAAATCTTGTACCAGCTCTCCTTCTATGATAATATACTCCAAATGGTTTGTACCCGAAAGTGTATGGCTGCTGATCATGAAGACTTTCAGGTACGAAGTCTGGCTTGGTGAGATTTAGCTTGGTTTGATAACTTTCAACTCCTAGATGAACGTCTTCAACCCGTTGTCTGATCACAATGTTGCGGATGAAAATGAGAAGCGAGTTGATGATATCGTACTGAAGCCGTCCAGGGAGGTGTTCAAGTTTTCCCTGAATCTTCAATAGATACATGTCCTCGATATCATTGGGGTTAAGGAGAGGATAGTCAGCTTCGGTGAATACATACTCCTTATCATTACTTCGTCTTACAATGATCTTTGTTAGAAAGTTGTATCCATACATAAACTCCGTTTCAGCACTGACGATAGACATAATCCTATGACTGCTCCATACCTCGTCCCCTGTCCTTCTCTTGGCCATCATATATTTGTAGTACAACCTCCACAGATTTGGCCAATGATGGATCCCAAACACAGCATCTTCATTATACTTCTGTATCTTTCTGCTCCAAAGATTGTTGATTTGTTCTTCAAACCCCTCTAAAGCATACCTGGCTGCCGGGTATTTGGTAAGTGAGGTGGCATATCTCTTCTCAGGGTTCGTGTTGCCATACATGAGGTAATCTAAATCTTTGTTGAAGAAGTGTGCTATGGGTAACTTGAGGTTGTGAGGTGGTCCGACAAGAGGTAAGGGTTGCGTGTAGTTTCGAGGAGGTAACGGTTCTACAGATAACTGTTCTTGCGTCCAGTTGATGTTATCGTTTAGGGCTCTGGCTACTTGCTCAACGTTGTACTCGAATTCCAGCTCCGATGTTGAAACAGTTGAAAATTCCGTGAATCCACTTTTGCGAACTCTGATAATGTCTTTCCGACCTAGTTGCTGGACTTTCATCACCTTTTTCAATCGTTTGGCGAAGTCTACAACTGATCCTTCCACTGGTTCAGCATTTTCATCGTTAGAATAATCGTCAACCATTTGATCAAACCAATCATACTTGGGAGCTGATGAATCGACCCACTCAGGTAATGGAACATCTTTAACAGTAGCAGAAGGAGCAACTACTTCTTGGATTAGAATAGGAGCAATTGGAGTTTCATGGTCAGAGCTTGGATCATCAAAGATTTCAGTTGCTTCAAATGCTCCGCCTCCAGTAGGAACAAAAGTTGTTTGGCTGGACTTCTTTGTTGTGCCAGAAGAGGGTGTTGTGGAAGCCCGACCTGATGAAGATGAAGGCTTTCTCCTTTTCTTTCCGTGAGCATCCGGTTCATCATCATGGTGTCGTTTGGTTGGTTTGACGGGCTTGCATGTTTCTGTTTGTACAACAACTGCCTCTTCTTCATCTCTGATGGATTCCATTAGTGCTTCCCGAAGTTTAGCTTCTTTGGGGTTGATGAACTCAAATAAGTACATTTTATTACTATCATTTATCCTATTAATTTGACTTGTTTTACTATATTACGTATGAGGATTGATACTTAATCGTTTACTTTTGTAATTCTCAGGTAAAAACAAGCATTTGGTGAAACTTAGCGATTTTGGACTGATTATGGAGCAAAACATGCATAAAGTTAAGAGTCTACTGAAATGAAGAAGATCAAGACTAATCTGCTCCAGATGCGCCGCATCTCACTCATGACATGCGCCGCATCTCTATCAAGATATCACCAGATACGATCCAAGATACAAGAGGACATGCGCCGCATCTAATCATGGAGTTACGCCGCATCTTCTGGCGGTGTACGAATATTCCTGAATATTATAATCTTGGACCCCACGCGAAGTTAAGTACATGCGCCGCATCTTCCCTCAGACAGAAACTATAAATACCCCGTAGACCAGACGAATTAAAGAGTTCCGAACATTATAACCTAAGACCGAACAGGAGAAACCAAGGACGAATTCAGTCAAGGAGGCAGCACAAGACACACCCAAATCAAAGATACAAGAGCTGTAAGAAGGTGCTGCATGTGTTTAATTCATTAAGTAGTTTTGTTTTATTGTGTTAGCAAACTTTAATTCATCAGGATTGGTGGCTTGTGTAATGTGACAACGAAAGATTGCACTCCCTTTAATACTTGCTTTCCCATCAATTAAAGTTTATATGTTGATGTCTTTGGTTACTACTTATTAGTGCATTGATAACCTCTGTGTTTATTAGTGGCTTGCGGGCATTTGACTGCGGGACATAATGTGGCTCCCACGGTTATTACTAAATTGATCACTTAGGAATAACTTTTAGACATAAGTAATCATTAAGGGTTTACTCGCCGATAAGAATAGGACCAACGAGAAAGGGTTAACTACATACACTTCATATAAAGCTATCAATAAAACAAGTGACAATCTACTTAATCATAAGGACAGCCCTCTTATTGTCTCGAGTATTTATCTGTGTACGTGTGTGCTACTTGCTGATTCGTGCCTATTGGTTTATTTTATTATTTAATTGCAAACAAATCGTGCCAGTCTCTCAGGCTGAAACCCCCTTGCGTTAGGATATTAAAATACTGATTAGAATAACGAGATAATACGTTCCACTCCTAGTGATCGACACTCTACTTACCATTATATTCATACTGACCGGGTACACTGCTCGTTAAGTGTGTGTGTTATTGATAAGTCGGCTAAATATAAATTTAAAACTTGAGTAGGCATTAAAACTGCTAAACCGCAACGACACATCACGCGCATCAGGGGTCATCTTCTAACTCTTGTAACATCATTCTTTTGCTCTCTAATCTGGATGGTTTCTGTGGCACTGTTTTGAGCGTGATTGATGTTTTTTTGACCATCTTTGCTACTATCTTCTCCAGGTCCTTCTGAACGTATTGTTTAATAATTTTGGGAATGGATTCTTCAAGATGCTCTTTAACTTCAGTGGTTATCTGAGAACTGACTTCTTCAGCTGTCTTTGTTGCTTTGTTTTTAACTTCTTTGATCTGTTGATATATCTCTTTATGCACTTTTATCTTCAGTCTCAGATTTCTCGGTCATCTTTTCTTCGAGTACTTGTACTTTTTGTTTCATCTCATTTTCGAGTGCTTGAACCTTTTGTTTCATCTCATTGTAATCTATTGTGGTCTGACCCACAGATGATGGTGGTGTTGGAGGTACGCTTGTTTTGCCTTGTAGTTCCTATGAATCCTTCTCACTTTCTTCACCATTTCCATCATTGTCATCATCTTCATTACCATCATCTTCTTCATCATTATCATCTTCATCATCATTATCATCTTCATCTTCTTTTCCTTCTTCAATTTCAGAACCAGAGGCTGATTGATCATGTGCATCAGAACCTTCACTACCTTCTTCAGAACTTCTAAGAGTTGTAGATTTAAGGTCCTCTGATCCTTCTGATTGTTCCACCATATGTGATGCAGATTCACCTCTTCCTAGTTTTGCTCGTCTATTTTCTTCCTCAGCCTGTTTCTGTAAGCTTTCTTTTCTAGCCTTCTTTAATGCTTTGCTTTCTTCTTTTTCAGTTGGGATTTCTCGGATGGGAGAGAATCGAGGAGAATTGAACTTGATCGATTTTCCCCTGCCAGGTTGTAGACTCTTATCCGATGTAGCCAAAGCAGACTTGAATTTCTCAGCACCTTTCCCTTTCTCTTGATCCAATCTTTCTTCTTCTTCATCGTTATCATCATCTGTTTCATCCCTGAGATGCACCTTTGAAGATGGTTTAGTGACTACTTTCTTCTTCTGAGTTACCTCAGATTTCTTTGATCGAGAAGTTTTGGCTCTAGCTGGGACAACTTGAGATTTTCTCTTTGGTGATTTTGTTTCTTTTGGTTTCCCTCCCACCATTTCAGCCTTTACTGCCTCATCATATTTCTGGTAAGCTTCTGTGTTCATAAGTTCTTTACTTAGCAGACTTGGTGGAATTCTTGCCCCTTGAATTGAAGAGTAGCTTAGAACTTTGGTGAAAATACGATCTCGTGCTTCAGTATGCATTTTCTCAGTTGAAGGACGTTTAAGCTCAGGATGATTTCGCATGGATCGTGAAATAAGAAGTTTTGTGAATCTTGGAAATGGAATGGGGGTTGAATCTTCACTTTGTTGAAATTTGGTGCCAAGGTAAACCATGTCCTTCCAGATAAGTTTGGCGAAGTCAAGGTGTTTGAGGTTGATCACTCCATAGAAGAATTGCAGTTGTTCTAATCTCGGATGTTCCAACTCAGTAGCCTTTCCAGTGATGCTGTTGATGATTATCGAGTATAATGTTTGCCATGGTTGTGGGAAAAATTTCCTTTCTATTTTGGAGAGTGAGGACATCTCAATTTTTGACTCATCATACCCAATAAGCTGAAGTGTTCGAATCATCTCATCAAGAGTAGGAGGCTCTTGATATGATGTGAATTCCTCTGCATCTGCTCTTGGAAGGTCTAGCACTGATCTAAGTGTTTCAACTTGGAAGTTGATTGTTGTGTTGTTTAGTGTAACTGTCATGTTTTCTTCGTCTTCACTTATGATCAATGACTCCCAAAACTGATGCATGTAGATTTCAGGTACACTGGCGGTTTTAGTCAATGTTGTCTTTATGAAATGTCTTTCCAGAATTTCCTTGATGATAAGACAAGTTTCATGGCACTTCAACTTCTGAAAATCAATCCGTGAGTTGCAGTAACCAATCTCTCTTTTCTTTCCTTCTGGATTTGTTGGTTGTCTGTTGATGGATGCTGATGACATAGTGCGAGACATGTTTTATCTGTTCAATGCAAACACCAACAACAATACCAGGGGCACAGTGTATATGTGTTAGAAACAATGATACTGATATGATGACCCTAGGCAGAATCATATAACTTTTAGCATATATCCAACACTATACAATACTGAACAAGACATTCTAATCTCAGTTAATGGACCAACTTAGACAAACACCACAATGCTCTATCATGCAATCATTATGTTAGCAAAGACAAGATCTCAAGACACGTTCATTTTATACACCAAACAAGCTTAGACTCAAAACACCCAGATGTAATTTTTCAACGAAGGCAAATCACAAGTCTAACTGAGAGCACAATCAGGCATAACAGACAACATGCTTGCAATCAATAATCAGATTCTATTCCACATTTAATTATCACAGATTTGACATACAATTGGATTGACAACATGCACTGGTTCGATAAGCCCTATGGTTCAACTAGTCTGATCTGGTTCGATTACATGATTCTTTCGATTAGCTAAAGGTTAGATTAAAAAAGAACTTGATCAGTTTAATTCTGTCGTTCGATAAGTATAGTCGTTCGACAGATATGATCGTTCGACTTAATAAAGGTCGTTCGATAATATAGGTCGTTCGACTGTTTAGATCGTTCGACTCATTAGATCGTTCGACTAATTTTGTCGTTCGACAAGTATAGTCGTTCGACAGATATGATCGTTCGACTTAATATAGGTCGTTCGATTATATAGGTCATTCGACTGATTAGATCATTCGACTCATTTGATCGTTCGACAAATTTTGTCGTTCGACAAGTTTTATCGTTCGACTAGTTAGGTTCGTTCGACCATAAGGTCGTTCGATTAACTAGTACGTTCGATAAAACTTGTGTTCGGAAAAAATTGTCGTTCGATAAATTAGTCGTTCGACTAACCTAGTCGTTTGACTAAACTAATCGTTCGACTAACTCTGTCGTTCGATTAAATTAGTCGTTCGACTAATTTATTCGTTCGACAAGATTTAGTCGTTCGACTAGTTTGAGTCGTTCGACTAATATCGATCGTTCGACAAAATTGGATGTTATCTCCTAACTCGGAGATAACATGATCTACTTTGAATCCTTAATCTCCTCAACAAACATACAATCGTTAGCAATAAGTCCATAAATCATTCAGACCAATTATATCATTTTGTTCGACCTCATACGAACCCTAAATCAAGATTAATCTCTCATTTAGTGTATTTTCAATCAATGAGTTCATTACCACAACGCTTATTACACAGTTAAGCTCAATTATACTCACTCAATTGAATCACAAATCATAAACACAAGAAACGCCCAAATCCGATTAGAAAAATTGAAACCCTAATAGTGAGGAGAAGTGAATAGCACTAAGAATCATTCAAACAAGCAATTATTTTTCGATTAAGATGCTTACAAGTTTAAAGAAATTAAGAATCTTGAAAAATCTTGTTCGTTCGATAGAAAGAGCGGGCTGAGAGTTTTAGAGAGGATTTTAGAGTGAGAAAGTGTAAGTATGTGTGTGTGTTGTGTGTTTTTGACTAAGTCAGAGTTGGTTTCTTTTATTTCCCACACAATTTTCAATAAATGACAACTTGGGTCCTCTAACTTGTTTTCCAATTCAATTAAAGTCCTAAGTTATCCTCATTTTTATAAGTTTACACACTTTCAATCCTTTAAGTCCAATCTATTATTCTTTTAAGGCCCTGCATATTGAACTTGATGAAAAAATGGTCATGAAGAAGATGATGAAACAAGATGGTCGATGTGCAAAAATATCTCCCCCTCAAAATATGATCAATGTTTGAAATATCGGAAAGAATTTGAAAGATTGAAATCATATTTTTGATGAGAAAACACTTTTGCACACCTAAATGATGATTTTTTTTTTTTTTTTTTTTTTTTTTTTTTTTTTTTTTTTTAATATGTACATGATAGTGTGAGAGCTTGACTTGGTTAGTTGTTCTTCAGAAAGGTCGCCAATTCTTGAGGAGTCAAGCATCTCATTCCAATTTGGTGAACCAGTTTCACAAAACGATCATGAGGTAAGGCTTTCGTGAAAAGATCCGCCAATTGGTGTTCCGTTCCCACGAAATACAACTCAACGGTACCCTGCTCCACATGCTCCTTGATGAAGTGATATCTGAGAGCGATGTGTTTGGACTTGGAATGTTGCACTGTGTTGCACGAGATAGCGATAGCACTTTTGGAGTCACAGTACATCGGGATTTTGTTGAATATGTAACCATAATCCATCAGTTGAGATCGCATCCAAATGATTTGAGCACAACAGGCAGACATGGCTACATATTCTGATTCCTTGGATGATAGAGACGTAAAATCTTGCTTCTTTGACTGCCAGGACACCAGCTTATCACCTAGGAATTGAACACCACCGGATGTGCTCTTTCTTGTATCATTACATCCCGCATGATCCGCATCTGAAAAAGCAGTTAGTGCAAAACCAGAATCCTTTGGATACCAGATCCCCAAATGAATGGTTCCCTTGATGTATCTAAGGATTCTTTTAACAGCAGATAAATGTCTTTCTGTTGGGTTAGACTGATAGCGTGAACATAGGTATGTGGCAAATACAACATCCGGTCTGCTAGCGGTGAGATACATGAGAGACCCAATTATACTACGATAATTTGTAGGATCAGTGGGTTTCCCATGTATTTCAGCATCTAGCTTCGGGGATGAGGAGGACATAGGGGTGTTATAGGTGTCACTAGATGTCATGCCATGCTTTTTTAATATCTCTTGTGCATATTTAGACTGACTAAGGAATATACCACGGGGTGATTGGTGAACCTGTAATCCTAGGAAAAAGTTTAGTTCACCGATCATGGACATCTCAAAGTTTTGTTTCATAAGTTTTGCAAAAGCATTTGAATACTTTTTATGGGTAGACCCAAAAATGATGTCATCCACATAAATTTGTACGATGAGAATGTCCTCCCCGTATTTTTGTATAAACAAAGTCGGGTCTACAGATCCTTTAGTGAAATGATTAGCAATAAGGAATGCTGAAAGTTTGTCGTACCAGGCCCTCGGGGCTTGTTTAAGGCCGTAGAGGGCTTTCTTAAGCCTGTATACGTGTTGTGGATGTTCTGGATCGACGAAGCCCTCTGGTTGTGAAACATACACCTCTTCACGAAGTTGTCCATTCAGGAATGCTGTCTTCACGTCCATTTGGTAAACTGTGATGTTCTTATGAGCCGCGTAGGCCAGGAACATTCTCACTGCCTCAAGCCTAGCCACTGGAGCAAAGGATTCCTCGAAGTCAATTCCTTCTTCTTGGCTATACCCTTTAGCAACCAATCGTGACTTGTTACGAATAACCGTGCCTTCTGCATCCAGCTTATTTTTCCAAATCCATTTTAAGCCCACAACATAAACTCCATCTGGTTTTTCAACGAGTTCCCAGACTTCCAATCTTTTGAACTGATCCAACTCCTCTTGCATTGATTCAATCCAATTGTCGTAAGTCATGGCCTCTTTAATATTTTTCGGTTCAGCTTGACAAACGGTGAGAGCGTAAATGCAGGTGTCACCGTCTGTGTGGAGTTTCTGTCGTGTCATAACTGGGTTATCTGGATTGCCAATCACATTAACTAACGGATGATCCCTTGTCCATTTATGAGTAGATGGGTAGTGTTGAATGTTGTGATTCAGATTTGACGGTTCTATGTTGCTCGAGGAAGATTCTCCTGGTTCGGGAATGGTTGGGGGTGGAGCAAATGGATTGAAAAAGGCATTTCCGTCAAAATCTGTTGGTGTTGGAACTTGATTAGAAATGGGGGAAGAATCTTCAACTGCTGGTTGAGGTGTTTTATCCATAGATGATGATGGTTCAGGTTGTGGTGCATCGTCAGCAACTACTGTAGAGGTAGATGCTTATGGATCAGGTGCTTGATTTGGGAGTTGTTAGGTAGCGGAACTTGTGGAAGCCTCTGATGCACTGTTAAGCAAACTGTCATCAAACATAGGAGCAAACAGATCTTCCAGATCTTTCCTTTTGAAAGGTAAAGGTTCAGCTGAAGATTCTGGGAAGTTCAAACGGTTGTGTGCGGGTTCCAAGCGGTCTTGCTCAGAAGCCATTTCTGTGAGTTCATCGAAATTAACGTGTATCGTCTCTTGAATGTCTCCGGTCCGACGATTCCAAATTCTGTATCCCTTGGAGTTCTCACAATAACTAACAAATATCCCTATATCTGCTTTTGCCTTCAATTTACCAAGATCATCTTTATCATTCTTTGGGTAACATAATGCTCCAAAGACATGAAAATAGTTGATATTGGGTTTTCTGCCTTGTATTAGCTCATATGGAGTTTTGTTATGTCTTTTGGTGATCATGCCGCGGTTCTGAGTGTAGCAAGCAGTGTTAACAGCTTCAGCCCAAAGATAATCTGGCAATTGGGCATTGATCAACATAGTTCTAGCTGCTTCCACGAGTGTACGATTTCGTCGTTCAACTACGCCATTCTGTTTCGGAGTGCGAGCTATAGAATATTGGTGAACAATCCCATGTTTCTCTGTAAATTCCCGAAGGATTTGATTTTTGAATTCAGTGCCGTTGTCGGTACGAATGATTCAGACGGTGTTGCGAACTTGCACTTGAATCTTTGTGAGAAACGTGATAACTATAAACGAAACTTGATCTTTTGTGCGAAGAAAGTAAACCCATGTCCATCTTGAGTAGTCATCCACTATTACCAGAATATATCTTTTCCCATTTACAGACTGAACCCGCATTGGACCACACAAATCCATATGAAGCAGTTGTAGGACGTGGTCTGTGCTATGTTCTGTTTTTGGTGGAAAGTGAGCTCGGTGACTTTTTCCCGGTTCGCATGCAGAACACAGATGATCCTTGGCATATCAGAATTTTGGTAAACCATCTACCAATTTATTCCTTGCCAGGTCGGTCATGGTTTTGAAATTGAGGTGAGACAATCGTTTATGCCATAGCCATGCTTTCGTGGGATGAGCCTTGGAGAGTAAACATATAGGAGTCGAAGCTGTCATTCCTTTGATGCGTGGTTTTGCAACCTTACAACAGGTTTTACCTCTCGAGGGATCTCAAGAGGCTTACAACCCCACCAGGCAGTGTACCTGACCGATGTAGTATAGTGTAGTGGTAAGTACGGGGGATTGATCGTTCTCCACAGGGAATAGTGTCCTTAGGATTGAAAAAACGACTTTAATAGGTCTAAGGGTGAAGGAAGATTCTTTTTGTATTTTTATGTTTTTATGAAAGCAAGTAAAATCTCGGGTTTGAAGGAGTGGGCGGAATTAGTTGCTAGTCAACTAACCCAAATAACTACAAATGCAAATAAAATAAAATAACTGAAGATGAAAAGGTCGTGAAACTTATGTGGAGAGAAATGTGTTTACTTAGATTTCCTTACTCCCTAACTATCTCTTACCGGTTGATTAGTGTGTATTAATTGCGTGGATGACGGGTGTATTCCTTAATACCAATCGTGGGGTGGCGTACGTACTTCCCCAACTCTACAAGCTCCTACTTCACTCCTATGTCGAGCCGGCTAGGAAGCTCCTAACATGGGATCACTAGAATTCGCTCATGCATTAAATACAACCATAAAAACCTTAGTACGCATTGGTTCATGTTTCTTAAGACGTTCAAGCAAGTTACCGAATAGGAAGTTAGCCAGTTTTCTTAAGCCTAACATCGATAAACAATCATCCAATACAATTAATAACACACTAATAACCAATAATCAATAGCTAGGTTTCATTAGATCTAAGCAAACACAAGATAAATCTAGCCTAGCATGTTAATCAAAAGACAAGAACGAGATATAATTAAACAACACATAGACATATTGATTGATTAAACAATTACTTATCTTCAATTAAACATGGGAGATCCAATGGTATGAAAACCCTTAAAAATGGCAGAAATTCGTCTTAGGGTTTCTCCTCACAAAGTTGCACCCTAATGACAAAAAATTGCAAAACTATATATAGAGTTTAAGGGCTGACGGCGTCATGTTATAGGACTTGACGCCGTCACCTCGCCGTGTCTAGGGTTCCCGGATGGCCTTCTTGACGCCGTCCCTCTTTAGACCTCCAAAATCCGCTCTGGCTTATCAAAGCTTGACGCCGTCAGAATAAGGCTTGACGCCGTCCCTCTTTAAGTTAAACCGTGATGGCCTTGATCACTTCAAAGGGTGACGCCGTCAGACTTTCCATTGTAAAATTCTCTGGCTTATCATGTGTATTTTTCATATCCACCTTTTTTGCCAAGCCATGACGCCGTCAAAGGTACTTTTCCAGCCGATTTTGAGACTTTGTCGTTTTCTTTACTTTTATGCTCCAAAATGCTTCCTTTTCCAGATTTCTTCTCCAAAGTACCTAAAATGACAAAAGGAACGATTTAGGGCAATATTTGATCAAATAAATACGATTTAGGGCTTAAATGACCCCCTAAAAGCGGTACACTTTTCGCTTCATCAAATACCCTTACACTTGAGATTTGCTTGTCCTCAAGCAAATGCGCTTTTATTCTAATCAAAATACAAGTTAGGGGTCATTTAATGCTAATATAAAAGTAATTACAACAAACAGTCGTTCCACTTTAATCATAATAAGCACGGAGATTACAAACTAGCACCTCACAAGTAGTGTTTAGATACTCACATCTCTCAGGTGTCATCAAAATAAATCTCATAAATGAAAACGGATAATATCTCTCACTACCTGTCATAGCAAATAGATTACCATAGGCTTGGGAAAGGATCAAAGACCTCCTCTGTTAGGAATATGAATATTCAGCTGAAGACTCGGTCACCCCGAGTAATTATTAGTACATCATAGCTCATAGGATTATCAGTAATATTATTAATAGCTTAGTTATTATTATTAGTATTGTGGAGTGGGTCGGGTCTTTACCCTCTGTCAGCTCACTCTACAGCCCGCTAGGGGCATAATATGTAGTAAGTATAAATACCCCTTCCCTTGCAAGGGAAGGGTTGGAACTTCACATTATCTCAAGCTAATATACACATTGTTTTCTCTCTCTAGAAGTTCCTACTTTCTCTCTCTAGTTCTTTGTCATTTGATCCAAATCTAAGCCTCAAACAAGTGTTTCTTGCATTGTGAATACCCTTCAATTGGTATCAAGAGCCATGGTTAGGTCCATGAGAGTTGGTATTCACGGATTTGTTTAGTTTTTGAGGTTTTTGTGTTCGAATTGACAAGTAACAAAAAATTCATTTTGTGCATTGTTTAGTGATTAGAAGTTGTTATACCTTGTACTTTCTAGCTTAGGAACAGTATAAGAGTGGTATTTGGTGCTTGGATTCACAGATCTAAGAATTGTGTGGTGATTTTGGGGTAATTCGTGGGTGTTTGTTGTAGTGTTCTTCGCAGCGGTTTGTGTGCTTGGGACAAGTTCTTGGACTCGGTTTGTGTCACTTCGAAGATACGGTTTGTTTTATTACTAGTTTTGGCAAAAAGACAAAAAGCAGTGAAAGCGACGTGCTTGGGAGTTTGTGTCTACACGGTTTGTCCCTGCAGTGTGTACTCGGTTTGTGTCTACTCGATTTGTCCCTCCAGCGTGTACTCGGTTTGTGTAGACGCGGTTTGTCTCAGAGGAGTCTACTCGGTTTGTGTCTACTCGATTTGTCCCTCCAGCGTGTACTCGGTTTGTGTAGACGCGGTTTGTCTCTGAGGAGTCTATTCGGTTTGTGTCTACTCGGTTTGTCTCTGCAGCATGAACTCGGTTTGTGTCTACGCGGTTTGTCCCAGCAGCGTGTACTCGGTTTGTGTCTACTTGAGTTGTCTCTGCAGCGTGTAGTCGGTTTGTGTATACGCGGTTTGTCTCTGAGGAGTATACTCGGTTTGTGTCTACGCGGTTTGTCTCTACAGCGTGTATACGGTTTGTCTCTCAGACGTGTATGCGGTTTGTGTCTTGGTGATTTTAGAAATTCCCGTGAAAGATTCAATTTCTCGGTTAAATCACAAGATCTGTAAAATCCCGTAGTTACTATGGCTACCACATCAAGCACATCATCAGAAGATATTCAAGCAGCAGGATCTGACACTCGTCCACCTATGCTAGATAGGACGGATTATGAGTCTTGGGCACAACGGATAAGAATTTACTGCTTGGGAAAAGATAATGGTGTTAACATTCTTAAGTCAATTGACGAAGGACCTTATCAGATGGGTACCACCAGAGACGTTGTTACAACTGGTGAAGATGGGACTGTAACTTGGGGCATCGACAGACCTAGAAACTACAATGATCTTAATGAAGAAGAAAAGAAGAGGTATGATGCTGATATTAGAGCCTCAAACATAGTCATTCAAGGTCTTCCAAAGGATGTATACAAGCTCATCAATTTTAACACTGAAGCCAAAGCTGTGTGGGACAACGTTAAAATGTTGTTGGCAGGGTCAGAACTCACAAAGGAAGATCGTGAGTCACAGCTGTATGATGAGTTCGAGCATTTCAAAATGAACCCAGGAGAGAATGTCACAGACTACTATGTGAGATTTCATAAGTTGGTGAATGATATGAGGATGATCAGAATGACTATGCCCAATATCCAACTAAACTCAAAGTTTGTGAACAATATGACTCCTGAATGGGACAGATTTGTTACTGCTGTCAAACTCAACAAAGGTTTAAGGGATACCAACTATGAACAGCTGTATGCATACCTGCAACAACATGAGAAGCATGCTGTCTATGATCGGGTGCTGAGAGAAAAGTTAAGTCCTTCAACTACAAATGATCCACTGGCGTTCATGACAAATGTTCAACCAACAATCCAATCATCATCCAACCCAAGCTATCATCAACTTCATTCACAAGTACCTGCTATGAGCTCTCAACTTGACTCAGGCTACTCTCAGACCAACAAAATGATTGACAATCTCACCAATCAAGTTTCATTACTGGTTCAACAGTTTCAAGCATCACTCCCTCAGACCAACAATCAGTTAAGGAATTCATCCAACCCACGCAATCTAGCAATGGTGGAGGATGGGAAAATTGTGGTTCAGAATGTGCAAGGGAGAGCTGGTAGAAACATGGGTCGAGGTTATGTGCAGAATAGAGCAGGGAATGCCAATCAGGGGCAAGGTAAACAGATCAAGTGTTATAATTGTGGGGGGCTTGGACACATTGCTAGAAACTGCAATCAACCTAAACGTCCTCAGAACTCAGATTACTTCAAAGACAAGATGCTGTTAATGCAAGCTCAAGAGAATGGAGTTGTATTGGATGAGGAAGAGTTATTGTTCTTGGCAGGAGATGGAGGAAATACTTTTGATGAAGATGTGGATGAGAAACCTGTTCAGGATCTAGCACTTAATGATCCTAACATCTTCAAGGCAGATGACTGTGATGCATATGACTCTGATGTAGATGATGAACCTACGGCTCAAACAATCTTCATGGCTAACTTGTCTTCCCTGGTCTCATCTCCCCGTCAAGCTGGTCCTTCTAATGCATCCGTGATATCTGAGGTACTAAAAATTTATGACACATATAATATTGTCGAGGGACAAAAGAATCCCGAAGAAGTACATCAGGCAGATGTTTCTGACTCAAGTAATGTTGACATGGAAAATAGCAATATTATTTCATATGAACAGTATTTGAATCACAACAACTCGCCTGATGTACCAAATGGTGAATCTTTTGTCAATAATGATGTTTGTGTTATGAGTAATGTATGTGCCTTAGATAATGCGGGTAATATAGATAATGCATGTGAGTGCCATGAGAACAAATTGCAGACTAAACATCTATAAAGAACAAGTGGCTATGTATGAACAACGTGCTAAGTTTGAGCTTAATGATCGTGAGCAGAAATTAGAAGGTCAAATGAGTACACTTATTAAAGAGTCTAGAGTGAGAGAAGAAACATTAAAATTAGAGTTGAGTTCTTTGAAAAGTCAGCTAGAACAGTCTGTCAAACAGAAACAGGAAGCACAAAAGTGTGTAACTACACTTAAGCAAGAATTCAAACAAAAAGAAACAACTCTTTTAAATGATTTCTCTAGACTCAAGACGTTAAAAAATAAGCTTGAAGATAAGTTGTACACACAAAATCAAACCATACAAACTGCTCAAATGATTCATAAGCACAGAAAGTTGTGTGATAAGCATAGTAAAATCATGATAGGTGAACCTAAGTCAACCATCCTTAGGGACATGAAAGTACTTCAACCAGCCCTATATGATGGTAATGTGATGCTTATGCCTATTCATGACCAACCTGAGCATATCTACACTAATGAAGAGGATGAGATAAGTGATAGAACGAAGAAAAAAATGAATGAGAAAATGAGGGATCCTGAGTGCATAGCCAGACGAATAATAATTAAACCCCATGATTATTATGAGGAGAATCGTTTGACTGTGTTTGCTCCTCAAAAGAAGTTAACACCTGAACAGATATTTTGGAAACAAGATAATGAAAAACTTAAGGTAGAAAAACTTAAGGCCAACACCCCCCTCATTAGAAAAGTTGCGTCCATAACGGTGTATCCTCCCAATACACCTAGGAATTTGGTGCCTTTGTCTCTTCCCACTGAATGCAAAACCTTTATTAGCTTATATGTGCTTTGGCAACTGTTTGCTGATTTCGATAAAACATGTAAGAAGAGAATCACACCCACTGGCTTTACTGAGGGGGAAAGGTGTTTTGAACATGCAAAAAGGTGTTACTTAACTGAGGTCATGCCATTCTTTAAACTACTTAAAGAACACTTTGAAGGGTTGCAAACTGCCCTTAAAGCCGAAATAAAAGAAATGGAAGTAGTGTTTAAAGATATGGAAAGTGAGGTGAATGAATATGCAATAGAACTTAAGAGTCGAGAGATTGAAAGAAAAAACATACTCATTACTAACGACAACATGATTGCTAAATGTATTGCACAAGATGTATTTTACACTGTCACTGATTCTGCATTGTCTGCTTGTCAATTTAATGAGTATGCTATTGCGTTAAATGTCACCCAGAATCGTGTTGTTGAGCTTGAGGGGGAGAATTTAAAATTGCTTGAAAAAATTCAAAATGATGACCATGATAATATGGTTAAACGTTTTTCAAAATTAGAAGTTGAATATCTTAATTTGCAATTGAAACATCAACATTTAAATGAAAAACATAAAATATCAAATGACAAGACATCCTTGGATGCTCCTGAATTTGATACTTATTTTGAATTAAGCAAGCGAGATGAGACAATTCAAGCTCACACGAACACGATTCGACTGCTGAGGACCCAAATTGCCCAATTGAAATCCAACAAGTGTGAAGTGTATGGCACCAATAAACCTTCGTCTTCAGATTCTCAGAATTTTCAATATCAAAACACCATAAATAAGTTACATTATGAAAATGAGTGTTATCGAGAAGAAAATTCAAAGGTTAAACAGCATTTCAAAGAGTTATATGATTCTATTAAAGTTACAAGAAGCAATCACAATGATCAAATAACCTCTTTGACTAATGAAATTGAGAATCTTAAGGCTCGAGTGAAAGGTAAAATGCCATGCACCACTTGTAATTGTGATGCACCAAATGCTACTGATAGTAAAAAGTATGATGTTGATGTTGGGCGTATTCCATTTAAGCTTAGAAATAACAGCCTTGCCCATCAAACATATCTCGATCATCTTAGAGAGGGCCTTGACACACTTCGTGAGGTGGTTGAAGAGGATAGGACTGATAAGCCACTTGATAGGGCAGTTGTCTATGCCTGCAAACTCACGAAAAGGATTCAGGAAAACTTAGAATATGCCATAGGCTCAATTCCTAAGTTTAGCAGCCATAGAGATAGATTTGTTGCATCATCATCTACTGTTGAGAACAAGCATGTAGCCTTTGATCTACCACCAAAAACATCAGAACCCAACACATCATTATCAGGAAGGCATGTGACAGAAAAACAAACTAATGTTTCCTTCGATGCTTCTACAGGAGTAAAAAGTGACACCCAAGCTAGCGAGTCAAGGTCTAGAGAAAATGCAAGAAAGGATAGGACTGCGCCAACTAAGAATGATCACTTGAAGAATGTAGAAGCCCAACCTAGGAACAATAAGTTTGCAATGAGTAGGATGAATCGTGTTGATTCTAGTATCAAAAGTACTGTAATTAATTCGAATTCTAATGCTATCTGTAAAACATGCGACAATTGTTTAATTTCTGCTAATCATGATGATTGTGTTGTGTCCTTCTTGATGTCTTCTGCATCACCCCATGTTAAGAATGGTAGGATAACTGAAGCATGCAAGAAAGTTTGGAGAGCAACAGGAAAAACATTTGCTAGCGTAGGCTATCAATGGAGACCCACTGGAAGGAAATTCAATTTAGGAAAACAGTGCACGTTACCTAAAATGAATAAGCATAAAATCGTGAAAGTTAAGGAATGGAGACCCACTGGAAGGAAATTCAATTTAGGAAAACAGAGACCATTACCTAAAATGAATATGCATAAAATTGTGAAGAATAAGGAATGTAGACCAACTGGTAGAATCCTGTCTTTAGTGTCACAATGCCTTCCATCTAGGTCTTGTCCTGCCTCTAGTTCTGTCTCCTCAGTAAAGACAGTAGCATGTGTGAAATCTGTGGTTCCGGAATTTATGTGTGCTGACCAAACGGACCCCAATTGCACTTGGGGATCCACATTTTTCAGTTATCCATTGTTGTCTGGTTTCAAATGCAGGTCGTACAAATCGTCCTGTGGTATTTGGACTCAGGCTGCTCAAAACATATGACTGGGGATCGCTCGCGGCTCAAGAACTTCGTGAAAAAGTTTATCGGGACAGTTAGATTTGGGAACGATCACTTTGGTGCTATTATGGGTTATGGAGATTATGTGTTTGGTAACAGTGTAATCTCAAGGGTATATTATGTGGAAGGACTAGGGCACAATCTATTTTCTGTGGGTCAATTTTGTGATTCAGATCTGGAAGTGGCTTTCAGAAAGCATACATGTTTCGTCAGAGAATTGGATGGTATAGATCTCCTCAAGGGCAGTCGGGGCACCAATCTATACACCATATCGATTGAAGAAATGTTGAAGTCCTCTCCCATATGCTTGCTTTCTAAAGCCTCTAAAACAAAATCATGGTTGTGGCATCGTCGTTTGAACCACTTGAACTTCGGTACCATAAATAATCTTTCCCGTAAAGATCTTGTTAGAGGGATGCCCAGACTGAAATATGAGAAAGATCATCTCTGCTCTGCATGTCAACTGGGTAAAAGCAAGAAACAAACCCACAAGCCCAAAACCATCAACACCAACTTGGAAGTTCTTCATACCCTCCACATAGACTTGTGCGGTCCAATGAGAATACAAACCATAAATGGAAAGAAGTACGTTCTGGTGATAGTAGATGATTATTCTCGGTTCACATGGGTAAAGTTTTTGAGAACCAAGGACGAAACTCCAGAGGTTATCATTAAACTGATAAAACAGCTGCAAGTAAGGCTCGATAAAACTGTCAGAATCATCCGCACTGATAATGGTACTGAGTTTGTTAACCAACAACTCCGTAATTTCTATGAAAGTATTGGCATCACGCATCAGAAAAGTATCCCTCGCACTCCTCAACAGAACGGAGTGGTTGAACGAAGGAACCATACTCTGGTGGAAGCTGCAAGAACTATGCTTATATTTTCAAAGGCACCGATGTTTCTCTGGGCAGAGGCTATTGCAACAGCATGTTACACTCAAAACCGATCCCTAATTCATCCGGTTCATGAGAAGACTCCCTTCGAGTTAATTCATAACAAGAAACCAGATCTTTCCTTTCTCCGTGTGTTTGGTGCACTTTGCTACCCAACTAACGATAGTCAAGACTTGGGAAAGTTAAGAGCTAAAGCAGATGTAGGTATTTTTGTTGGATACGCACCAGACAGTAAAGGGTATCGAATCTACAATAAGAGAACCCGTAAAATTATGGAAACCATTCATGTTACGTTCGATGAGCTGAGTGAGCAACCTGCTTCAGGACAAATTAGTTCTGGACCTGATCTTAACCTTTTATCTCCTGGACCCATTAGTTCAGGACTTGTACAGAATTCCACGCCTGCAGATTCTTATGTGCCACCTACATGCGAGGAGTTAAAGAAGTTATTTGATCCTATGTTCGATGAATACTTTGAGCCAAGGAATGGAACCATCCCAAGTGAACCTGCTGTACTTCCTATGGCTGAGGTTCAAGCCCCACAAGGTTCAGAAGGCCCTACAGCTTCAGTATCAGTCAGTCACAATGCTCCAGCTGCCAGTCAATCGCCTTCTTCATCAAACGCTCAATCTTCTCCTGTAATACAAGAATCTTCAGATAATAATTCATTGGAAGTTAACCCCTTTGCTCCTGTGGATGAGGTTCCTTTTGAAAACATATTTGCTCCTGAACATGCATCAGACACATCCTCACTTGAAGAACACAGCACTGCTACATCTGTTCACAACCCTCAACCTCACGACCATCTCAGAAAATGGACCAGTGATCATCCAATCGACAACATCATAGGCAATCCCTCACGTCCAGTATCCACACGTAATCAACTAGCCACTGATGCACTATGGTGCTTCTTCAATTCTATACTGTCCAAAGTCGAACCAAAAGATGCCAAAGAAGCAATGACTAAAGATTGCTGGTTCCAGGCTATGCAGGATGAAATCCATGAATTTTGATCGACTTGAAGTATGGGAATTAGTGCCTCCTCCAGAGCTTGCAATGATCATTGCTTTAAAGTGGATCTTCAAAGTGAAGCTTGATGAGTATGGTGATGTGTTAAAGAACAAGGCACGGCTAGTTGCTAAAGGGTTCAGACAAGAAGAGGGCATTGATTTTGAAGAATCGTTTGCTCCGGTTGCTAGAATTGAAGCTATAAGAATCTTCCTGGCAAATGTTGCTAGTCGAAATATGATAGTCTACCAGATGGATGTCAAAACGGCATTCTTGAATGGTGACTTAAAGGAAGAAGTTTATGTGAGTCAACCAGAAGGATTCGTGGATACTGAACATCCTACTCATGTTTACCGCTTGAAGAAGGCTCTTTATGGGTTAAAACAGGCGCCAAGGGCATGGTACGATACATTGTCCAAGTTCCTCCTAGTGAACGGATTCTCCAAGGGTGTTGTTGATCCCACACTATTCACCAGGAAGTCAAGAAACCATCTACTACTAGTTCAGATCTATGTAGATGATATCATCTTTGCTTCAACAGATCCTAGTGAATGTGATAGTTTTTCAAAAGAGATGAATTCCAAGTTCCAAATGTCTATGATGGGACAAATGTCATTCTTCTTAGGATTACAAGTTTCTCAAAGTCCCAGGGGCATATTCATTAATCAATCCAAATACGCCAACGAGGTCTTGAAAAAGTTTGGATTCTATTCAAGTGAACCTGTTGATACTCCCATGGTTGATAGAACGAAGCTGGATGAAGATCCTTCAGGGATTCCAGTGGATATAACGAAATATCGAAGCATGATTGGATCTTTGATGTACATCACGGCTAGCAGACCAGATCTTCTGTTTGCTGTGTGTATGTGTGCTCGGTATCAATCCAGACCAACCAAGAAGCATGTTGAAGCAGTGAAAAGGATCTTTCGATATCTTCAAGGCACGGTTCACATGGGTCTCTGGTATCCTAAGGACACTGCAATGGAGTTAACAGCTTACGCGGATGCTGATCATGCGGGATGTCAAGATACTCGTCGAAGTACTTCAGGAGGAGCTCAGTTTTTAGGGGAAAAGTTAGTTAGTTGGTCTTCTAAGAAGCAGATGAGTACTTCCATATCATCTACTGAAGCTGAGTACATTGCCATGTCTGCTTGTTGTGCACAAATCCTTTGGATGCGATCACAACTTTCGGACTATGGATTCTCATACAACAAAATTCCCCTATATTGTGACAACAAAAGCGCCATTGCTCTTTGTTGTAACAATGTTCAGCACTCCAGGTCAAAACACATTGACATCAGGCATCACTTCATCAGGGAACAGGTGGAAAAAGGAATTGTGGAACTATACTTCGTGAGGACAGAGTTTCAGTTAGCTGACATCTTCACCAAGGCCCTCCCAAGAGAAAGGTTTCAGTTTATTCTCCCACGCCTTGGCATGAAAAGCATGACTCCTGAAACCCTCAAGTGTCTTCAGGAAGAAAAGGAGGAGTAAAGGATTGTCTTCTTATATCCTTGTACATAGTTGTATATATCTTAAATCAAAAAGAAAAATGCAAAAATATAAAACCTATAAAAACTATAAAAATCGAAAAATCAGAAAATACCAAAAATAGTCCTACCTAGGCATGTCTTCTGTTTATCGATAACATTTACGGATCTAGAAATGTCATTCAACAATGGCACGGATTCTTAAATGAAGCTCGAGCAGAAGTTATACTAATCAGTTAAAACATGTCTTAATGGCTTGCAGTTACTTCATACTGCAACCCGCGCTGTACAATGGGGAAAGCATGTCGCCAAAAAGACAGATGTTCCTCCAACCGGGTGATGTTCACCTGGGCATGGATTACTTTACATCCATGTTTCCCCGACTTGATGTACGTTTCAGTGCGTCTTGTCGTGTATAAGAAGAGAAGTCTTCTTTTCATCAAGACTCTTTATCTTGATTGATTCTTCTAGAGAGTCTTGATGTTACACAAGGTGGTAAATTGAAGTAAAATTTTCACAAATACTTGTCGCTTAATTGAATGACTACAGCTCCTTTAATAGAATATGGGTCATTAATTAAGGGGGAGAGTACTTGTTCAAATTTTTGACACCTTGCCAAATTTGTGCAACATCAGCAGTGACACTCTCTCGTGGTTTAAGGGGGAGCATAGTATGCTCCTAAATCAGAATACATTTAAACCTGACCACATTTTCTCCCAAATTTTCTAAACTTATTTAAATCACTTGGGATCACAAATCTCAAATGGTTTGAAATTTTTGATCGGGGGAGAGAATGTGATTTAAATATGAAATTCTGATAAAATGTGATGACTTGGAAGTTAATGTAAGCTCTCCTGTATGTGCTAAACCATTTTGTATATCAAGGCACATATTGAGGGGGAGCAAAATGTTTTGGTCATAAAAGCAAGCTCTTCCATATGTGCGAAAATCTTTCTTATATCGATGCACATATTGAGGGGGAGCAAATGGTTTTAACAAAACAAAGGATTTGGCATCTCACATGAGCAAGGCTCAGATTTCACCAATGAATTGACGAAACTTGAATTGCCATCAATCGAAAGGATACGTCTTGGCCGGGTAATAATTTCAAGCTGGTTTAACCAGTGATGTAAGCGTGTCTCGAAAAAGATGTATCTGAGTAGAGTGTACCATTTCGAGAAACTTTCTGTGGACTTGACCAGGCCGGGTAATAATTTCAAGCTAGTCAAACTAGTGATGTAAGCGTGTCTCGAATCGGTCATGTTCACTGAAAGTGGATCAATTCAAAAAGTGCGAGCTCTACCTAACATGTGCAAACTTATAAAACTATCACTCGAGCACATGTTGAGGGGGAGCATTTGAAAAATATAAAACTCTCAAGTGTTTGCAAAATATAAAACTCTCAAGTGTTTGCAAAAATGTGTTTCGAAATCATGAACACTTTGAGAGATTTTTTCAAAAGATTTGGTTTGGCAATTGTGGAAGAACACCAAAGACCGACCATTGTATTTCATATAATGGAGTTATAAGGATGGTAAGGTTAGGTACAAGTTCCCACGATCCCGCCAGATCTGGAGGGATCTACCCAGGGACAATCCACTAGTTAGTGTAGAACTCCTTAGGTATGATTAAAAAGGAGAAAAGTGAATGAGGGAATAGTGCCGACTGAGATGGAGCTAACACTGGAACAAACCCAACAAGGTGTTAGTTATGAAGTCTCGGTAAGCACTGATGGGGTTGAAGAATGAAAAAGAATTGTAAAGAGAAAGGGTGAAAAGAAATAGCCCTCCTTACAACTTAGGCAGAAACCGGGTCAATACATATGCTGTCAGAATCACTTAGTTGATTGCTGGCATTGAAGACAAAGTATCATGGACCCAGTGATACGCTGCACAACCCTCCCTAGCCACTCAAGGTCCCTCAAAGGACTCTTGTTTCAATTGTCACGGAGTTCAATACATTTCTATCGTCTCTCTCACTCCGAGTTAGATGATATTGAAAAGGTGGCATTCCTCTCCAGCCTCCGCTCACTAAATCAAATCGCACTATCGAGTCTAGAGCCACGAGATGCATAATAAGATCTCATAGGGACACAAATTATTTCTACACTGGTTGTTCAACATTAAGGACACCAGTTGTAAACTCATGAGTCCTACGCAGATCTTAGCAATCTGCCAGAACATTTATGAGAGAATTTACTAATGTAATTCTCAATGATTGAATGGAAATTCCTGCCAGGGTCAACATCAAGCAGCCCTGAAAGCAGGTCACTTCGGTAATTCCTCGTGGATTACGCTTATTGGTCGCGGCGGTTTCAACCGGTCTACAGTCGTGGAGTGATCTCCAGCGACTCACCTAATCGTTGATTTACTACGGTAAAATCTTAAAAAGCCCTCTGTGGGTTTTCGATTAGGAACGGTCATGGTAAGGATTAGAGAGAGTTTTCACACTATACTGTTGACTATCTCGAAGTCCAAACTTGTAAGTACCGGTCGAATTATTGCTAACTGTCGTATGCAGGAATCTCTGGCGGTTGTAACAGTGGAATGCTGTAGCTGGTTGCTGTTGTAGCTGGTTGCAGAAAAGATGCCAATCCATCACCACATGTTCACTCTACCACATCATCATCAAAGAAGTCATGATCAACCAAAAGACCTTCAACACAGCTTCTGCTAACTCTGATGCTAAAGATCATGACCCTGATTAGTGTGAGCATGTCGGTTCTAAGTATATTTCATCACATGGAGACCTACTACTAAAAGATGACTTGGAGACTCAAGTGGGATGATACTCTCAAAGTTTACTCAAAGTTCATCCAAGACAAAAGAGAAGTCATCTTCAGATCACTGATGTTTGCACAACAATCTATGACATTGAAGATTCAATGACTACTAGCTATGATGTCAAGATCCAAGGAAGAAGTGCTGAAATTCAGAACATTACTTCTGAGGTGACCTCCCTTAGGGGGAGATTGTTAGGAATATGAATATTCAGCTGAAGACTCGGTCACCCCGAGTAATTATTAGTACATCATAGCTCATAGGATTATCAGTAATATTATTAGTAGCTTAGTTATTATTATTAGTATTGTGGAGTGGGTCGGGTCTTTACCCTCTGTCAGCTCACTCTACAGCCCGCTAGGGGCATAATATGTAGTAAGTATAAATAGCCCTTCCCTTGCAAGGGAAGGGTTGGAACTTCACATTATCTCAAGCTAATATACACATTGTTTTCTCTTTCTAGAAGTTCCCACTTTCTCTCTCTAGTTCTTTGTCATTTGATCCAAATCTAAGCCTCAAACAAGTGTTTCTTGCATTGTGAATACCCTTCATCCTCCACTAGGCGTAAGCACCTAAGATAAACTATCAAAGAGGGCTTTTACATGGGTTATAACGTGAGGTGTAGGGATATGATAAACACGGTTTTGTTGGATAAGGGATATTTTACTGGTGGCGAGTTAAAGATCTTGATTAATTACATGCACAATATGGCGTTGCTAAGCCAAGACTAGACTCGACTTAAGCTAAAAACCAAATAACAAAAACAAAAAATAAACATAAAATGAAACGGGATGGTAGTCCGTATGTTTTTTCTATTTTTCTTTTTCTCATTTTTTTTGTATTTTTCTTGATTTTTTCGATTTTTTCAATTTTTTTTTTTTTTTTTTTTTTTTTTTTTTTTTTTTTTTTTTTTTTATACTCTCTTGCCCTACTGATTGAACAAATATTCGTCAACCAAGCCTTCGATGGTGATCAAAGGAATAATGGGGTGTTGAGATTACGCCAAGCTTGTTCTTAACCTGAAAATAAGAAATACAAAGACACTACGTTAAGTGATTGCGCAGGGGTTGGACCCTGCGAACCACCTCCGGCGTGCGAGTAAGTATGTGTGATGGTAATGTAGGTCGTAAATTTAGAGAGTGAGGTTCACTTGAAAATTACTTACATTGTTCTTGGCCCGACTATGCTATTTATAGGGGAGAAATAGGACATAGTGGGCGGTTGCACATAGATCGAAGATCATGGGGGCGTCCCATGGAAAGTGGTAACCGCTAGGGCTTTGTAGCCCACGATCTCTGTTTTGGCGGGAAGCCAAAGGATAGAGGAGACGTGGGTTTGACCAGGTCTGGATGATCCTTCGTGTTAGTCCCTTCGTCAAGAATACCCCGAAGGGCTTAGGGCTTCGATTGGCGGATTCCCTCATGGTAACCATTCGCAGGCGAATGGTTTTACGCCAATGAAACGTATTAGAAGGTTAACCTGGGCCTCCGAAGGGAGGTCTTTCTACAGGCTCGAAGGGGAGTCCTTCGACCCGTTAGGAGGGTACATCATCAAGCCCCCCAGTCGAAGGCGATATATACGTACGAGTATAAATTGCTTTCGACTCAAAAAACCTTATACACTCTATCCCATTTATCACAAATTCGGACGAAATGAAGATAAGTGCTTTAAATAAATTCAAATGTAAGAAGCAGTATTCTATCCTTCTGATTTTAAAAAATAAAAAGGAATACGTCTAACTGAATTCCGCATTAAATGCAAACCATCATTATCCGGCCACTTGCAAACCCTTAATTGCTACTTCTTTGGTAATCGCAAAACGTCATTTCAAATTTAGCATCCATTTGAAATCCGCTTAGATAGTAAAGAAAGTGTACACGTGTTCGGTTATGATCAAAGATTTCATGAGTATTTAATCTTCGACATGTTAAACCCTAGAATACTTTTACCTCCGCCCAAAATATACACAACTCTGTGTCATTGTGCTTCCATTGGAATCTAAAAGGTAAAATTCAGCCATTTTCTTTGCTCTCCTTACTTTATTTATGAGTATGGCTGCAAAACGAATAATTAAAGAACAAACTTGTACCTTGTCGAAACAAGCATTGTCTGATTTTCTGAATGATTATCCCATACCCTTGGAATATAAAATCATGCTACCCAGTAAAAAGCAAAGTATTTTTGATGCTCCGAAAGGATTTGTAGGCTTATATGTGCATGCGTTTACGCAATCAAACTTTAGGATTCCCATCCACCCTCTTATTTTGGAGTTTTTGCAATATTACAAGGTGCACATTTCAAGGTTTAATCCCTTTGGTTTAGCCAAGTTGACAACTTATATTGTGATGTGCAAAGCGTATGGTTTTGAGCCTTCATTGACTGTGTTTAGAGGCTTTGCCAATCTCTACCCTGGTGGAGATTGGGTAACTATTGCAAAAAGGAGTGAGTATGATGTCCCACACTTATTGACTAAACCTTTTTCGAATATTCGAAATTGGAAAGGTCAATTTTTTTATATTGAGAGTACCATCATACCCCCCGAATATCCTGAGCTGTTGGCCGAAGGGAATAGGTTTGATGAAAAACGATACAATGACCCATTACCTTATGAGGTGAGAAGTGAACCTATGTATCAACGTCTTGCACGTCATCCAGTGGACGTACAAACGTTTCCTGAGCCCATCTTATTCATGGCTGGCATTGCTAGGAGTTGGGAAGGGTCTCCATTGCTTCCTGAAATTATTTGTGAAGGAGAAAGTATGTATAATTTCTTATTTCATAAATAAATAACTTACCTGCTGATATTCATCTCTTTTCCTTTGTCTTGTGCAGAAATGGCTTTTCGAAACTTTGTCGTGGCTGGAGGTGCCAAAGAAGTTAGCTTTATGCCAAGGGACCCTCAAAATACAAGTTACGGAGCGGGATCTCCTTCCATTTCTGTTAATAATAATGATGTTGATATCTCTCCACCCAAGCCCCTTGCTGTGCTTCCCCCAGTCAAAGCAGTTGGTACTGAGGAAGCCCCCCAGGTAGTGGAGGACATTGGTGATTCTGATGATACCCCTTCCGGAGGTGATCAGCTCAGGATTGTGGGGTCCTCCGGCATCGCTGATAGAGTTCGGACTAGAAAGGGTACTAGTGCCAAGGCTGCAAAGGCTGTCCCCAAGAGAAAATTGAACATTCCTACCCCGACTTCCCGAACCACCAAGCAAAAAACAGAGAAGTCTCGTGGGAAGACCATCATGTATGCTCCGGAAGGACTGGCCGATGAAGATGACATATCTGGTAAGTGGAAATTCTTCCAGCCTTTTTTTTTCGTAATATTGCGTGTTTGGCTTATATTGCTTTCGTCTTAAAGGTTTGCCAGATACGAAGGAATTGCCCAACTCTCTCTCCTGCCGCTTGCTTGTTGAGAATGTTACTCCTGCCTCATGGAGGAAGAAAATGAATGAAATGTCCATTGAAGAACTATGTGATCTCAACGACAAGAGTTATATCCGACAAGCAATGCTGGATAGTCATCTGAGCTTTTGCACCAGGGGATTGCTTAATAGGGTCCAGGAAGCGAAGGAGGAGGTTGCTGCTGTTGTTGCCAGAGAAAAGGAGAGGGAGAAAAATTATGCTGAATTGGAGAAGAGATGCGATGAAGCCATGGAGAACTTTGAGAAACATCCAAGGTATGAGGCTCTTCAAGACAGGATTGATAGTCTTGAAAAACAGCTTAAGGAGTCACAGGCAGAATGTGGTAGGTTAATTCTTGAGGAGGCTAAGGTTGTAGGCTATGAGAACCAGGTGAGTGCCCTGGAATCCAAGTGTACTGGGTTGGAGGTTGAGAGAACTAGACTAGTGGAGCAGGATGCTAAACGTTGTCAGGAGGTTGATAGGTTGAAGCTTGAATGTCAAAGGTTGAGAAAAGATAGGGCTGAGGTCGTATCGAAGGTTGTTCCCTATATTGCTATGGAATTATATCATAGCGATAAGGTGGGAGTGGTTGTGGGTAAACTGGTGAATGCAGCCATATTTCATGGCAAATGCACAACTTTGGAAGAGATTGCCGAAACTAAGAAACCCGTTGTGCTTTCAGATGTGCCATATTATCGTCCAAATTCCGTTCAGAAGTATGATGAAGCTGGTAATGCCTTCACCACTGCAGTTTACCCCTTTCTTGCCGAAGCAACCAAAGATCCTTCAGCCTCCATCGAAGATCTCCTTTCTAAAAAACCGAAGAGTATACAGCCTCCGTCTCCAACTAAAAGAACCTTGTCCGAGAAACCCAAGTCTGCGACTCATCAAGAAGACCCAAACTCTTCCATCAACAAATGAAGGCTGCCATGTTGGCAGTAATTTAGTCTGTAAGGGTGGCGTGTACCCTTTGAAACAATTTGTTTGTGCTTAAAGGCTGATGCCTTTCTTTAAGACAATTTAGTGTGCTTTTATCAGGCTAGTGCCTGTTTGAATGGTTTGTCTGGGCTTCGTCCCATAACTTTGAACAACTGTCCTTTTTTGAAAATGGCTTCGCCTGTGCGTAGTCTTTATGACTCTTAATTTGGAGGAATATCCTCCTTTTTTAATGCCATGCTTATCTTCTCTTACGCTCATTACTAGAACGTAAACATACAACCTAAGGTTATAACCTTATTGTGTGTATTTTGGACCAAGATTTTATGCAATCGTATAATTTGACTGCGACAGAGGGTCGCGACCCACTCCGTCTTTATCCTTAAGTTACAGAGGGCTTCAAATACCCTAAGACTTCATAGGAAAGCTAATGTGAATTGTAATGGATGTTAATGTTATACAAGACATGTGTCTTGCTTCATCCTTCGACATTGAAACTTGTAAAGTACTTGGCTGGATAAATCTATGTTGTATAAAACGAAACAAGAGATTTTGAGGGAAACATGCTATATCATTAAGTGGGTAGGGAGGATTACATCATTTGAAAAAATGAACACTAGACATCTACCATTAATGCTTTTTTCCCATGTGAGAAGACTACATTACATGAAATTGAAAACGACTAAATGTTTTTAAAGAAAGGTAAGTTCTTATATGTAAGACTTACGAGAGCTTGTATCATGTCCGAACTTGTTCACGACATCTTTTGTTTTCCACCCTTCGAGCTTCCACGTCTTTTTTGTCACCGTAATTCTTCTTTGACGCTGGGCTCTTTCACTTGGCTTCGTTTGCTTTTACTCGAAGGACAACTTCCTATATGCCCTCAAGGCTTTGGGAAGTTTGTCTGCCCATTTATGCTGATATTGCCCTAACTTCGTCTCAATTTCGGTGACAATATCCTTGTCAACACAAATGAATCTTTGCTTCACGTTCAGGCTTTTGCAGAAAGAAGGGAACACTCCTTCGGCAAAGTGTGGCCCTTCGTAAGAGGTGATAACTTGTGGAATTCCAAATCTGAATATTATGTGTTCCCACATGAACTCTTCCACATCTCTTCCTTTTGTTGATGCCAACGGCTTGGCCTCAACCCACTTGGTGAAGTGATCGATGGCTATGACTAAGAATTGTACCCCTCCGGGAGTTAATGGTAAGGGTCCAATTATGCTGACTCCCCATTGATCGAAGGGTCTTACAGTCATGCTAGGTGTCGCATCATACTCTAACGGTTTATGGGCTTTGGAGTGCGTCTGACATACCGTGCATGTTCTGATTGCTTCCCTTGCATCTTCTAGTACGGTTGGCCAGTAATAACCCCATTTTGTTACCTTCGCGGCGATGGCTCTAGGGCTTGTGTGTCTTCCACAGAACTCTTCATGAGCATTGCAGAGAATGATCGAAGCCTGTTTTAACTCGATACAGCGGAGCCAAGGAGATGAAAGACGCCTTTTGTAGAGATTATTGCCTATGAGCCTGTACTGTGGACTTTTGACTTTGATTTTTCGTGCCGATTTTGACTTATCGGGCAAAACGCCGCTTATCAAATACATTTTGATTGGTTCTATCCAGCTGGAGCCTTCATCAAATGTTTCGATTGACCTGGTGGCCAATTCTTCTACTAAAACCTCACGGGGTAGATGAGCAAAAGCAGTCGATGCTAATTTGATTAGGGCCTCCGCCCTCTTATTTTGGCTTTTGTGGACATTTGTCACTTTGTATCTTTCGAAACCCTGAAGGACTTTTTTAACCTCGTTCAAGTACTCTTTGATTATTGGCTGCCTTGCTCTGCGAGAACCCTTGATTTGACCAGCGACTAAAAGCGAGCCTACGAAAATGGAGAGGTTATGAGCCTCGATACCCTTTGCGAGTCGAAGGCCAGCCAGCAAGGCTTCGTACTCTGCTTCATCTTTCGTGGCCTTGAATTCAAAACGTAGCGCATAACTGTACTCCTTTCCCTCCGGATTTATTAGGATTAACCCTGTTCCGAAACCATTGAAGCTTGAGGCTCCATCGGTAAATAACTTCCATTCCTTCGCCGCTGTTGGGAGAGTTTCTCCATTTGGGCTGTGTCCGTAAGGTGTTTCGTTGAGGACTTCTGCGAAAGTCTGCCTCTTGGTGGAGCTTGGATTATCACGTTTTTTCGATGATCCTGGAGCCGGCAGGCCAATAGCTGCTTTGAATTTCGAAGTATTGATTTTGACTTCTTGCTTTGTCGACTTAGTGGGTTTGAATCCCTTGAGTCGATATCCCTTGCCATAGAGCTTGTCATCAGTTCTTGGTGTCGGAGGATTTCTGGTGCTCCTAGGACGTATCCCCTCAAAAATCTTCCCTTCGGCTTTGTGTGGCTTCTCCAATTCTGCTGTGGAACTATTTGGATATTGCTTTTTGCTTATCACTCTTCGTTCTGCACGACGCTTTTTTGTGACGATGTCTTCTTCCTCATCCGCACTTCCAGTGACATCATTTGGAGGCTTTTTATAGCCTTCTATCTTTTTCTTGCTGTCCTTCGGACTGTGCTCAGAGAATACCGTCCCTATTCCGTTGGGTGTGTGAAACTTTACTGCTGCATGTATAGTGGAGACTACTATACCCATCTTTTGCATGGCGGTCCTCCCTATCAATAAGTTGTAAGGAGAGTTGGACCCTACGATAGTAAACATGAGGGTTTCTGTCCTTGCGATCCTGCCTTCTCCGATTGTTATTTCCAGCGGAACTTCCCCTAGGGGCCACGAGCGTTCGCCAGAAAACCCAACTAAAGGCCTCTTCGAATCGACCCTTTGAGACCTGACTGCTGACGAGAGCTTTCGGAAGCAATGTTCATATATGACTTCGCAAGGGCTTCCGCAGTCCATGTAGGCTCCCCTTATTTCTTGGCTAAAAATTAGGACTTTGATAACCACTGGATCGTTCGAAGGGATCCTGCCTGAGATAGGGGAAAACGTTACATCCCTTATCTTGTTTGCTTCCGACTCCGGTACCTTCCTTTTCAAAGTGGTTTCGTCCCTGTGTATCATTAGTATGGGGGCTTCGGTAGGGTTAGTATCCTTGGCCATTTGAGTGTCAGTCATCTTTTCTTTGCCTTTCTTGATTCCTTTTACCAGGTGTGCCAACTGCCCAGATCTTACGGCCTCTTCAATTTGTTTCTTCAATTCCCTGCAACTGTTCGTATCGTGGCCATTGTCTTCGTGGAAGTGACAGTACTTGCTGGTATCCCTGTTTTTACCCTTACTCGTCATACGTGGAGGCGCTTCGAAAGCTTTGGCCGCCCTCTCTGTAGCAAGTATTTCTTTTGGAGACTTTGTTAGATTGTTCAACAAACCATGGTTGGGGCCTTTGTTGTACGGAGAGAACCTATCTCTCTTCTTGTTCTTGTTCTTGGACCCTTCCCACGTGGAATGCTTCGAAAACTTGTTGTTGCTATCCTTATCTATCGGAGCCCCATTAGTGGATACCTCTTTGGCTTCGATCCAAGTGTACGTCTTCTCGGTCAGGCCCTTGTAAGTTGTCGGAAGGTCGGTGGACAAGAATTCCACCAAACTCCGATTCCGAAGGCCATGTACGAAACCAGAAATACGTTGATCTTCATGAAGACCCAAAATTTGCAAAGTTTCGTCGGTGTACCTAGTAACGAAGGCCCTGGTGCTTTCATTTTCTTTTTGTTTGATGTTGTGCACCGTTAAATGAGTCCTTGTGAATTTCTTTTGCTGACTGAAGTGTGACCGGAACTTAGCCTTGAGATCATCAAGATTGACAATGCTACCGGGCTTTTGCCCATTCCACCAAATACGAGCAGAATCCCGAAGGGTGTATGTAAACATGTGACAGGCCACCGGCATAACCCACTTTTGCATTTTGATAGCCCCTTCGAACAAGTGTAAGAAATTGTCCGGATCCCCTTTCCCATCATAAGTCCCGACATGTGAAGGCATTTTCAAACCATCAGGCAATGGGTAATCTTCTATCCATCTAACGAAGGGTGTAGCTGAACCCATAGGGTCTGAATATAGACAATTATAAGGCGGTGCGTACATGGGGATTGTATTGTATGGATTGCTGTTTGGGGGCATTCCCATAGGGGTTTGGCCTGGGTAGGACTGATAAGGTGTGCTCATGGCAAATGGGTAACTGTTTCCCATGGCGTATGGAGGGTACGCCATAGGGTGGCCGAAGGGCATGCTCCCATAATTTTGTGGGAAGCTTGGGTTAGTAGGCTGTCCGTTTATAGGAGGATATAAATTTTGAGGATAAGACTGAGTTTGGAACGGGGGGTACATACCATTGGGAGGAAGATTTCCTCCCATATTGATTGTAGACGGATTGCCTTCTACGCCTGACGCGTGAGAAGGCTGCAACGGAACCCCGGTTTCAGTTCTTCCAAGATGAGCGGCTAGTAATGGAGGTAAAGTCACCCCCCTTTCTTCCCTAAGCTGACTCCTACCGTTAGAGCCTTCGGCAACCGCCCCTTCTCGTCTTGTCGGAGCCCTCTCGGGGACTCCTTCGAAACCAACAGACCTTTTGCTTAGCCTTCGGCCAACTGGAGAACCAATCCTTAAGGCAGATAGGGTTGGTCCTTGGGTCGGAGGCCTAGGTTCCATCTCCATTTCCTCATCATACTCTTCACTCGAGTATTCCAACTCCTTTCGTACCTCAGCATTCCTGACTTGCCTGTTGCGAGCCCTTAAAAGGGTTTCTAACACTTCATGGTTGGCTTCGACAAAGGCTGGGCTAATGACAGGTTCTGGGTTGGCTGATGTCGAAGCATGATTGTTGGTTGTGATTTCTTGGTGAGAACGTGTTGTGAAAGTGGAGGCGGTTATTGGGGGAAGATTGTTACGGTCGTCGACTGGTATTGGTGTTAAGGTAGAGAAGCCCGGTGGGGGAGTATCTTCTCTCCCTTGATCCATGCCGGAATAATAGTGAAATTGGTTGGTAGGTTAAAAGCTCGGAATTAACGAGACCAATTGTAGCGGTCCCACGGATGGCGCCACTGATTGAACAAATATTCGTCAACCAAGCCTTCGATGGTGATCAAAGGAATAATGGGGTGTTGAGATTACGCCAAGCTTGTTCTTAACCTGAAAATAAGAAATACAAAGACACTACGTTAAGTGATTGCGCAGGGGTTGGACCCTGCGAACCACCTCCGGCGTGCGAGTAAGTATGTGTGATGGTAATGTAGGTCGTAAATTTAGAGAGTGAGGTTCACTTGAAAATTACTTACATTGTTCTTGGCCCGACTATGCTATTTATAGGGGAGAAATAGGACATAGTGGGCGGTTGCACATAGATCGGAGATCATGGGGGCGTCCCATGGAAAGTGGTAACCGCTAGGGCTTTGTAGCCCACGATCTCTGTTTTGGCGGAAAGCCAAAGGATAGAGGAGACGTGGGTTTGACCAGGTCTGGATGATCCTTCGTGTTAGTCCCTTCGTCAAGAATACCCCGAAGGGCTTAGGGCTTCGATTGGCGGATTCCCTCATGGTAACCATTCGCAGGCGAATGGTTTTACGCCAATGAAACGTATTAGAAGGTTAACCTGGGCCTCCGAAGGGAGGGCTTTCTACAGGCTCGAAGGGGAGTCCTTCGACCCGTTAGGAGGGTACATCATCACCTACCATCCAAAATAATACATCATAGGGGCGTTGCATTCCCCTTACACTTGAATTTTTACATAACTTTACAAATAACTATTCTAATGACTCGAATTAAGATAATTGAAACACTTGGAGCACTTTTTAAAATATTTAGCACATATGGGGGTAATAAATGATGTTCTTCCCCATTACTCCATTACACTAGTACTTTACCCATGAGTCCCAATCGTCCCAAAACAATATGTACAAGGATATGACTCGACTTAGCAACCATGTAATCAATTAGATAATTAACTTGGGGTTTAAACAAATGTTGTCACAATAATGCACTAAAAATGAGTGCATACAAGGTAGGCTAAGGCGATTTGGGTGTACATTTAAGTGGGGTGTAAACAAATTCTTCCTTTAAGTAAAATGCTTAAAGGTCGAAACAAAAAGATAGGCTCTGAGGGGTGTACTAGGGGTATCGTGTACTAAAAATGAGTACAACGCAAAGGGTGTGGGAGAATTACTTGACCAATGTAGCCAACGTAATTATAACAAAAACACAGGTGTAAAACAATGGGTTAATCCTAATGCCTCTTATCATGTAGTAAATCTAACTACACGAATGTAGTCTCACTTGTGGCCTCGGAATGGTCCTAACGCAAGTTCTAGAATCTAAGTGCTACCGGTACACACATCATAGCATAAATGCTTTTCCTACCAATTCTAGGGGCGAACCTCACATATTTGGGGGTGGTAAATTTTTTTTAGTGGTACGGTTTTGTGCTAGTCATATAACTTCCTATCCATGAGACGCTCATTAAGATCAAAGTTTCACTCCTAAATGTTGTAAAATTTTTTTAAATTTGGCACTAAAATTGCCCTAACAGGTATTTATCTCAGTTTTATTACACATCTACCATCAAACAAACAAAAATCAAGCGTAATTGTATTGTCTAAAGTATCGTACTTTCCCCCCCCCCCCTTACACTTAAGATGAACATTGTCCCCAATGTTCAAATAACAAGATGTAAAAGTAAATAAGGTAAAAGAATGAAATCAAATACTTCCCTGATTCGTTCGGTGGATAAAGAGGTAACATGGTTAGATCTTCTTCCAAGAGAATGTAGAAGCTCCAAGACTAAAGCATCGCCAAAAGCTTGATTCCACATACATCTCCTTGTCCAAAATAACCTGTTAAACCTGAGAAAACAAACACGAAAACCTGCATAACATCGGCGGGATAAATCTATATAAGGATATAATGCTTGTGGAATGATAATTTTGCAGATTCCTGGAGTTTATAAGTTAGAGATTTAATAAAAACTTTTTATGAAAACAAAACTTTCAAAAATTTCAGAAAATTAAAACCTGACGCCGTCAGGTTGTAATGCCTGACGCCGTCAGAAATGATCTGACATAATTCTCATGTTAAGTTTCCGGAAAATTTCTGGAAAAACCTATACCTTACTTCCTGGAAATCCTGCAAAATATTCATTATGACTCGATACAAGCATTTGACTCTAACAATTACTAGTATGCATGCTCATTTAATATTGTTGTGATTCATGTTCAATCTTGTTCTTGTAAACAAATTTGGATTCCCTTACATTTATCTTTTGGAAAATACCTTTATATGTAGTTAAGACGAAGTTAAAAAAACAAAATAAAGCATTTCACAATTTACTTTGAAACATGAGCACAAACAATAACAATTAAACATGCATACGGAAACAAATAAAATCAAACAAACAAACAAACAAACAAATAAAGCTTGGGTTGCCTCCCAAGAAGCGCTTGTTTTTGTTCGAGTCACGAGCCTGACTCTACCCTTATTTAACGGATAAAGGAGAGGTTTTCCCTACACTTAGGATTAAGTGCGGGTGATAGTGTGGAGGTCCTCTTCTGTTTAATACACGGTTAAGGTGGTTAAACCTTGTGTCTTTGTGTATAAGATATATTGACTTAATATGATTAAGCACGCGGAATTTACTTAACCACACTTAGAAGGTTATGTATGTTATGGAAATGGAAGAATTATATTTGTTACTTGACAATGAACAAAGAAAGTATTTCACTAAACGATTCAATATTATTCCAAATAATACGAGTGATCTTGAGTTTTTCACTAGGGTTACAAAACCTTGAATCTTATGTTACAACTTGTGATTTGTGTTTGTTCTATGTCTTAACAGTTATGAGTCTATGTTATGCATGTGTGTCTCTCTGTTTAAAATCCAAGTCTAAGATCTCTTTTATAGTTGCAAGAGATCTTTACAAATTTGCTAAAAGTCTTGACCGACTTACTTGTTTAACTTATGCATATTGGTGTCAGTACATAAGATACAACATGTATCTATGTATACAACTTGTTAACTAAGCACATGGAGTAAGATATTATCTACCGTATATGTTTGACCAAAATACAATAAATATCTTTTCGATCTTATCCTATGAGTCACTGATCAGCAGTACTTTGATGTAGTAGCAGTACTTTGATCATGAACTAGCAGTACTTTGATGTACGAGCAGTACTTTGATGTACGAGCAGTACCTTCAGAATATTTAATTCCCAACAATCCTCCCCTAAACATGTGAATCAATTCAAACATGTTTTCTGAATTAAATGAGGACTTGTGAAGATCTTTCAAACACTTCATGAATCTGAACTATTCTTCTATTCTGAACTCATCTGCTTTGTTCTTCTTTGACTTCAGCAATATCAAAACATTGTACCAAAAGATGGTGCAATTTCCTTGGATGGAGGAATTGTAAGAGGCAATGATTTCAACAAGTGAAATCATCTATCAGCATGCCTTTGCAAGTGATAAACAAACATAATGAACTGAAATTGAATCTTTCCTTCGTTTGATCTAGATAGAACTTTCTCCTTTAGGAATACTTCATCCCTTCTAGATATTTGATCTGTTCTAATCATTTTCAACCTCTACATCATTATCTTGTATGCTCTTGTCTTCTCCTTCCATATATTGGTTTATTCTTCCTTTTCTGGGAAATTATTTCCTTCTCTGAGATTATAACCTCCCCTGAAGCAAATAACTTTTGTTTCCTCCCCTTGTTTGGAAGATCTCACTATGTACTAAAGAACTTCTCTTCATATCACCTGATCTATCAGTTTGAACTTATTTTCAGACAATATTGTACATGAAGCCATCAATTCCTTAAGAGTTTAAGTTGCTGTCCTCATCACTTCTAGGTGTGTTAACTCCTATGAGAGGTGAATCAGTGGACATTTTGATTCATAATCCATAAATGAATGGTTTTTCTGAATCCTTGAAAATCCTTTTAAGAAATCATTTAACTTAGTAGTATGTTCATGATTTTGAGAATTGAAAAATCATATTACTTCCAACCATTTTGAAGAAATCAAGTGTGTAACAGACACCTAATCAAAATTTCGGTTTAAAAATAACCTCTGGTTGTGTGAGAACCAATGTATTTCAGTTATCACTAACTGCCTGTGAAAAGATAAATCTATTCAAAAGATTTTCTTGACAGGGTTTCCAGCTCATAGCATTTGTTACCTCCAACACAAGTGTTAGATTCACTTTTACTAGCTGTTATTTCTATCAGATGTCCTTAGACTAACTCATTATACTTGAAAGTATAAAATGATAGAAATTGAGTTGTATCAGTTACTATCTGATCAACTAAGTCATCAATTCAATGTGAAATATCATAACTAGATTTCAAGAAAGAAGTTTTAAGGAGGTTTAATTCCTAAACTCAGTCCATCATAAATCTACTATGGTCAGCAATTTGATAGGCATTCTGCTGTTCCCATTTCACTTGAAATATCCTTTGTGTTTACATATTCATACCTGAAATAGTTAGTCTAAAACCAAAAGAACAATGTACAAAGTACTTGTCTTGCATTAGATTAATCATAAAACCAACTGTATGAATAACACAATTCAAATTTTGATATAGCAGTACCTTATAAATCCAGCAGTACTTTCAAAAATTTATGTACAAAAACACATCATATTGAAAACTTAAAGATTAAGCATTCCAATACTTGCTACCAAGTACTGAAACCTTGAAACATCAAAAGCTTTTGTTAACAGATCTGCAAAATTATGCTCTGAAGCAATTTTAAGAACTTGAATTAATCTTTTCTCATTGCAATCTCTTATAAAGTGATGTCTAATTTCAATGTGTTTTGTTTTAGAGTGTTGTACAGGATTTTTAATAATACAAATTGTACTACTATTATCAATATAAATAACAGTGTTTAAGAAATTGTACCCATAATCAAGGAGTTGGTTTTGAAGCCATAGAACTTGACTAGAGCAACTTGCAGCAGCTATATATTCAGCTTCAGTTGTTGAATTTGCCACACTTGTTTGCTTCTTACAGTGCCATGAGACAAGTCTACACCCAAGGAATTGACATCCTCCAGTTGTTGACTTTCTGTCTAAGCTAGCACCAGCATAATCACTATCCGAATATGCTACCAAATCAAAAGGAGATTCTCTAGAATACCATATACCCAACCTTGGTTGACCTTTAAGATATCTAAAAATTCTCTTGACTGCAGTTAAATGAGAAACCTTTGGAGTAACTTGAAATCTTGCACAGACACAAACAGAAAACATGATATCAGGTCTAGATGATGTAAGATACATCAAAGAGCCTATCATAGATCTGTAATTGTGTACATCTACATTTTCTCCATCTTCATCTTTCAGAAGGTGCTTCTCTGAGTCCATTGGTGTGCTTGCTATTTTTGAATCAGCAAATTGAAATTTTCTAAGTATCTCTGCAACATATTTGTCTTGACTAATAAATATGCCTTCAGATGATTGCTTAACTTGCAAACCCAAAAAGAATGTAAGTTCTCCCATAGAACTCATTTGAAACTTATCTTTCATAAGCTTCTCAAATTCTAAACACATTTCCTTCCTTGTAGATCCAAAGATAATGTCATCCACATACACCTGCACTAACAGAAGATCCTTCTTGTGCTGTTTGATGAAAAGTGTCTGATCAATCTTTCCTCTTTGAAATCCATTTTCTAATAAATAGGAAGCAAGTGTTGCATACCAAGCTCTTGGTGCCTGATGAAGGCCATAGAGAGCTTTCACTACTCTGTACACTTTGTTTGGATGTAATGGATCAATGAAGCCAGGAGGTTGTGAAACATACACCTCTCTTTCAATTTCACCATATAAAAATGCGCTTTTGACATCCATTTGGTAGACTGTGAAGCCTAAAAATGAAGCATAAGCTAGAAACAGCCTAATTGCCTCAATCCTTGCTACTGGAGCATAAACTTCATCATAATCTATTCCTTCTTCTTGTGTGTACCCTTGTGCTACTAGTCTAGCCTTATTCTTGATCACAATTCCTCTGTCATCCCTTTTGTTCTTAAAAACCCATCTAGTGCCAATTAGCTTCTCACCTGTAGGTAAATCAGCTAGCACCCAAACCTTTTGAATCTTGAACTGAAGAAGCTCTTCTTGCATAGCCTCTACCCAGCTTGAATCATCTAGGGCTGTAAGAATATTCTTTGGTTCCTTTTGAGAGAGAAAACATACAAATAAACATGAGTTTGAAAGTTCATGTTGTTTTGAAGCATAAAGGGCATCAAGAATCCCTTGTTGGTCTGAAGAGACCAATTGTCTTCTTGTCTTCACACCAGATTGTATATCTCCTATCACATTATCTAGGGAATGAACTTTGTGAATTTTTGTGTGTGGTGTAGTGGGAACATGATACGATGATGAAAGATTAGTCAAATCCACTTCATCTTCTTGGAACTCTGCATCTTTTGAGTGTGAAGGACCAGCAGTACCTTCAACTGAACTAACAGTACCTTGAGAAGTACTAACAGTACCTTGCTCTGTCTCAGCAGTACTTTCAATATTCAACATATTGAGTTGTTCCTCTGTTCCAACATCTTTTCTTTGAGCCTCAACATCCTCTTTTGCTTTACCAGAAGAAGATTCATCATTGTTTGAAGCTAAATCCACACTGGTACTTGACCACAATGGCATAATGACATCAGATTGATCTTTATCTAACTCCACCTCATTTGTTGCTTGTGAACCTGAAAAATTATTAGTTTCTGCAACAACAGGTAAATAATTCATAGAGTTTGTTAGATAATCAAGATCAAATATCCATTTGGGTCCTTGACCTACTACATTGGATTTGTTTTCCTGAAACTCCACATGTAGTTCTTCTTGAACTTTCTCAGTTCTTAAGTTGTAAACTCTAAAAGCTTTGCTAACAAGAGAATATCCAACTAAGAAACCTTCATCTGCTTTACCATCAAATTTTCCTAAATGGTCTAAGGTATTGAGAATTGTCACATGACATCCAAAAGGTCTAAGAAATCCTATTGCAGGAGTTCTACCATTAAAGAGTTCATATGATGTCTTATTGTGAGGCTGTACAACTAAAACTCTATTTTGAACATAGCAAGCAGTGTTAATTGCCTCTGCCCAAAAGATTATAGGTAGCTTAGAATCAGCTAACATTGTTCTAGCAGCTTCAATTAGTGTTCTATTCTTTCTTTCAACCACTCCATTCTGTTGTGGTGTTCTAGCAACACTATATTCTCTCCTAATACCTTTTTCTTTGCAGAAATCATCCATAACTCTATTTCTAAACTCTGTCCCATTATCACTCCTAATGACTTTGACTTTCTTGCTTACTTGGTTTTCTATCAGTGTAATGAATTCCTTAAGAATGCTTGATGTCTCATCCTTAGTGGCTAAAAAGAAAACCCATGTAAATCTGCTATAGTCATCAGTTATAACAAGACAATATTTTTTATGTTGTATACTCCTTACTGAAACTGGTCCAAATAAGTCCATATGCAGCATAAACAATGACTGATTGATAGAGTTAAAAATTTTGGGCTTACAAGTGGCTTTGTGTTGTTTGCCTTTTAGACAAGCAATGCATGTTTGATCATTTTCAAATCTTTTGTGAGGTAAACCTCTTACCAAACCATTCTTAACAATTTTATTTATGGTTTTGAAATTAATATGACCAAGCCTTCTATGCCATAACATTGATTCATCCAATGTGGCCTTTGATACAAGACAAGTTAAATCCTTTTTAGGAATGATGTTCTTCATATCAACACTATACATGTTGGCCTTTCTAGGAATTCTAAGAAGTACTTGATTTTCATCAGGCATCTTAAAATCCTTAGATAGAACAAGACATTCAGTGTCAGTAAAAAGAACATTATTCTTTTTGTCACACATTTGTGAAACACTAAAAAGATTATACTTTAACTCTTGTACATAGTACACATTTTCAAAATCTAAATTTCCGGTTTTAATAGTACCTTTACCAGAAATTTTGCCACGAAAACCACCTCCAAAGGTAACATATCCTCCATTGAATTCTTGAAAGTCTGAAAGATAAGACATGTTGCCTGTCATGTGATTGGAACATCCACTATCTGAGTATCCTTGATCTTGATGATCAATAGAATGTCCCTGCACACAAATAAGAAAGTTAGTTTTCTTTGGGGATCCAAGCCATTGCTGACTTGAATCTGCCTCTTGCATCAATATAGTTTAATCTTTTAAGGACTGTTGATGCAACATTGGATTTTTGAATCCAACATGCTGAGGCCTTAACAGCATTTGCCCTATTACCCTTAGCAGCAGAGTGAGTAACATGTTCAGCAGAGTCTGCTAACTTTGAAGTCACACCCTTTGGTCTCCAAATTTGTTTGTGGACAACTGCTTTTGATTGAATGGGCCTTAGAACAATTTTAGATGCATGTTTGAAAGTTGTTTTTGCATCCTTAGCTGTTGATTTTGGGTTAACAGTCATCAAAGGTCTAACAGTACCTTTATATTTACCAGTACCTTTAATTTGTTCTGGCAGTACCTTGTTAACAGGACCTTTTTGTCTAACAGGACCTTTGGGTCCAGACTTGTTTGAGACTGTTCTGGGTTTAATTCTATGAGTATTAGAGTGAAAAAGAGTTTGAGAAGTTTGCCTTTTGTAGTTCACCCTATTGTTTTCATACCCAGTTACCCTTTGGTTGCAGAAAGCTGCAAGATGGTCAAAACTACCACATGTATAACAAGCTTTATTGTAAAATACAAAGTCATCTCCTAATTGGTTAGACTTGAGGTTGTTCCAATTCCTTTGGTTACCTCTGGGCTTGTTTGTAGTTCTATATTGTTCACAATATCTAACTGGTTTCCTAACTGTCTTAACATTTGACTTAGGCCTGTTAGTGTTGTGATTGACTATCTTAGGAAGACTTGTTCCTACTTTCTTAACCAATACAGGTTTAGACATAACCTGTTCTTCTTCACTATCACTATCAGTTGTGCAATCTTCAACAACTATAGCATCTCCTTTCTTAACAAAGGACACCTTGTCCTGATAAGATAAAGTTTTATCTAAACTTTTACTTACCTTTTCTATCTTTGGAGATTTAGTGACCTTAGAACCATATTCCATGATTGGTTCTTGAAACTCAGGTAACCCTGTATGTGCTAAATCAATACCTGGAGGTGAATGAACACCTCTGTATGGTGGGGGTACAGACTTAAATCCAACACCAGAATTAACTTTATCAATAACTTGGGCTTCCCAAAGTCTATTGAATCCTTCTGAGGAATGTGCTAATACATCCACAGAAACCTTTACATTTTCTCTTTCATTCTTATGTTTAGCTAATGATTCATTCAACTCAACAATACACTCATCTCTGATCTTAATGTCATTTTTTAGTATATTGATGTCATCAGCAAAATGAATTTCATTATTTTTAAAATGTAAAACTTGTTTTTTCTAGAACACCTAGACCTCTTTTGTGATTAGCCAAATTAAACAAAGAATCAAGCAGCTCTTGTTTATGAGCTTCAAATCTTTTATTAAGGTCTTCATAAGCTTTAAGATTAGGACATGATTCAGTACAAGATGTAATATTGTTTACCTCTGAATCAGAATGAGCCATTAGAGCAAATTCATTGGCCAAAAGAGCAGCATTTGGTGGTGCATCCTCTTCAATAGTCATAGAGCTCCAATCATAACCAATACCATCAATAGCCAACATAGCCTTTGGCTCTTCAACAGTAACTTCCTTTTTCCTATCTTGCTTATACCATGTGTTTCTGTTCTCCTGCTTTCTTGGGCTTCTACACTCCTTAGCAAAGTGTCCTAACCTATGACAGTTGAAACACTCTACTTTCTTCTTATCAAACCCAGCAGTATCATTACCATTTATGGTAATCTGCTTCCCAGTTCTTTGCCAATACTTCTTAGCCCTCATGCTAAGCAAAGCAACCTGCCATTTGATATCCATAGCTTCCAAATCATCACCATCTACCTGCTCAAGGTCTTCATGGTTGAGAGGAGAGCCATTAGATTGACTGGTAATGAAAGCATAGAATGTTGAATCTCCAAGACCAGCAACATCCTTGTGAGAACTTGTAGAAGGAGCACTTTCACCTTCATCTACCTCTTCATTCTTACTAATACTAGGAACTGACAAGAGTGCCACGTTTCCAGAACTAGTACCATAAGTTCCAGACTTTCTAAGACTTTGTTCAACAATTTTGAAGTTGTTGTACAAATCATTGAGCTTCATTGTTTCAATGTCTGGTTTGTTCATCCAGACAATAACATGAGTGTGGAACTCATCAGGTAGACTTCTTAAAAACTTCATGTTGAGATCTTCCTTCTCTGTCTCAACACCCAACACAGCTAACTGACTGACAAGCTTATGTAATCTTGAGAATAGCTTATCAAGAGACTCATTACTAAAAGCAGTAAAGTTTTCAAATTGTTGCTTTAGTAGTGTCTTCTGTGTCTTTTTGGTAGTTTCATTACCACCAAAATATGCACAAATCTCTTCAAAAAGAGTTTTTGCATCAAGATACTTGTTGAATGATAGCATCTGTTCACCAGGAATGGTCATAAGCAGCAAATTTCTTGCTTTCTGATCATTTCTCTTCAGTATCTTCTCTTCATTTGACACTGGTCCAGTATTTCTTTTTCTACTTGTTTTACCTTCTAGAACAACCTCTGAGTAGCTTGGTGAAAAGGAATCACCATATATAATTATCTCCCAAAGAGTATAATCTTGGACCATGAAATATTGCTCAATTCTCATCCTCCATAACTCAAACTCATTGGGTTTGATTATGGGCAACTTTGCAGCAACATTTGTTTGAACATCATGAGCTTCCATTTCTGTTTCTTCTAATTCAAATATATCAACCTCTAGCTCTGATACCAACTGTGGAGGTCCTCTTCTGTTTAATACACGGTTAAGGTGGTTAAACCTTGTGTCTTTGTGTATAAGATATATTGACTTAATATGATTAAGCACGCGGAATTTACTTAACCACACTTAGAAGGTTATGTATGTTATGGAAATGGAAGAATTATATTTGTTACTTGACAATGAACAAAGAAAGTATTTCACTAAACGATTCAATATTATTCCAAATAATACGAGTGATCTTGAGTTTTTCACTAGGGTTACAAAACCTTGAATCTTATGTTACAACTTGTGATTTGTGTTTGTTCTATGTCTTAACAGTTATGAGTCTATGTTATGCATGTGTGTCTCTCTGTTTAAAATCCAAGTCTAAGATCTCTTTTATAGTTGCAAGAGATCTTTACAAATTTGCTAAAAGTCTTGACCGACTTACTTGTTTAACTTATGCATATTGGTGTCAGCACATAAGATACAACATGTATCTATGTATACAACTTGTTAACTAAGCACATGGAGTAAGATATTATCTACCGTATATGTTTGACCAAAATACAATAAATATCTTTTCGATCTTATCCTATGAGTCACTGATCAGCAGTACTTTGATGTAGTAGCAGTACTTTGATCATGAACTAGCAGTACTTTGATGTACGAGCAGTACTTTGATGTACGAGCAGTACCTTCAGAATATTTAATTCCCAACAGATAGTAGCGATACACACCAACTCGGTAGGAGTATGCCACGTGAGGAAAGAGGGGTGGATGAATTATATACTCAAAGGGGTGTGTTCCGTTCATCATAACCCTACCTAGTTTACTTTGGTCAATGGGTGAATTAAAGTTTCCTCCTAAAAAGGGATCATCTTCTATCAACTTTGAGAGACTCCTAGTTGGGAATCCATCTTGACCTAATAAACCCGGTTTAAACCCATAATGTTTCTTACGATCAATCATGAATGGGTGATGTAAGTATGTAAGGTTATGGTTCACTCCTATGTTAGCTTCCTCTCTACATGGCCTAGAGTCTACTACCTTAATCTTAACATTACCCGGACTACATGGTTTGATGGGTGGATCGGGACCTTTTTTAATTCCTAAATTCACATCTAAAGATGGAAGATTAGGTAACGGTTTTGGTTGAGGCCCCGGTTCATCAAAACTAGGAACTTCCATAGAACTAAAAGAAAGGTTATGACTACAAGTATTCAAACCTATTTCTTCTAGTTTTGTTTGGTCCAAGGGCTCTACCTCTATTGGGGTTCCTATAGTCTCTTCTACTTCTTCCGGGTAAGTCATGGGTAGTGTGTGTGCCTCAAATGATGGTAGGACTTGTGGGGTACTTGGTGGGCTTGTGTTATTTACCTCATCCTTCCTTGTCTCTATATCAATTATATCCACATTATGTGTTTTAGTAGAATCTAACCCAAACATGTTCCTAAGTATCTCAAATCCTTCTCTAGCCATTTCAAGTTCTAAGTCCGATTCATAAGAATCTTCCCCGATAACTTGATTGCTATGTTCAATTTGCCAAAAGGATTCATCATGTGTTCCTTGAGATTCAAAGTCATTGATCATAAAACCTAGGTCTTTTTGCTCAATATGCTCATGTTCGGCTAAATCCTCCTCAATTGTTTCCTCAAGTTGTGATGTATACGAACCCATTAATTTATTAAACTTATGGTTCACGGTTAGGAGGCTTTCCTCAAAATTTTTCCAAAGGGTCTTATTAAAAGGAGTTGATCCTAACAATGATTGTTTAATAGAAGCCACACATGCACATAATTCATCAAACCTATCAAACTTTACACCCATCTCCTCTTGTATATATCTAAGATCACTTAAAAATTCATTGGAACAACAGGAAGCAAATCTATCCGTGTAAAGTAATTGTTCCTCTATTGTTAATGATCTAAATGGAATTTCATCTGCCATGGTGACAAATGAAAATGGTTTTACAAACAAAGGGCACAAAGAAAAAGATAGACTAAAAAAATCTAATAAAAAGAAAATAAAAATCTCACTCGATAGGAATCTAGTGAGTAGACCTAATAAAATAAAAATTCAACCTAAACAATAACTATTCCCCGGCAACGGCGCCAAAAACTTGATGCGTGGTTTTGCAACCTTACAACAGGTTTTACCTCTCGAGGGATCTCAAGAGGCTTACAACCCCACCAGGCAGTGTACCTGACCGATGTAGTATAGTGTAGTGGTAAGTACGGGGGAATGATCGTTCTCCACAGGGAATAGTGTCGTTAGAATTGAAAAAACTACTTTAATAGGTCTAAAGGTGAAGGAAGATTCTTTTTGTATTTTTATGTTTTTATGAAAGCAAGTAAAATCTCGGGTTTGAAGGAGTGGGCGGAATTAGTTGCTAGTCAACTAACCCAAATAACTACAAATGCAAATAAAATAAAATAACTGAATATGAAAAGGTCGTGAAACTTATGTGGAGAGAAATGTGTTTACTTAGATTTCCTTACTCCCTAACTATCTCTTACCGGTTGATTAGTGTGTATTAATTGCGTGGATGACGGGTGTATTCCTTAATACCAATCTTGGGGTGGCGTACGTACTTCCCCAACTCTACAAGCTCCTACTTCACTCCTATGTCGAGCCGGCTAGGAAGCTCCTAACATGGGATCACTAGAATTCGCTCATGCATTAAATACAACCATAAAAACCTTAGTACGCATTGGTTCATGTTTCTTAAGACGTTCAAGCAAGTTACCGAATAGGAAGTTAGCCAGTTTTCTTAAGCCTAACATCGATAAACAATCATCCAATACAATTAATAACACACTAATAACCAATAATCAATAGCTAGGTTTCAATAGATCTAAGAAAACACAAGATAAATCTAGCCTAGCATGTTAATCAAAAGACAAGAACGAGATATAATCAAACAACACATAGACATATTGATTGATTAAACAATTACTTATCTTCAATTAAACATGGGAGATCCAAGGGTATGAAAACCCTTAAAAATGGCAGAAATTCGTCTTAGGGTTTCTCCTCACAAAGTTGCACCCTAATGACAAAAAATTGCAAAACTATATATAGAGTTTAAGGGCTGACGGCGTCACGTTATAGGACTTGACGCCGTCACCTCGCCGTGTCTAGGGTTCCCAGATGGCCTTCTTGACGCCGTCCCTCTTTAGACCTCCAAAATCCGCTCTGGCTTATCAAAGCTTGACGCCGTCAGAATAAGGCTTGACGCCGTCCCTCTTTAAGTTAAACCGAGATGGCCTTGATCACTTCAAAGGGTGACGCCGTCAGACTTTCCATTGTAAAATTCTCTGGCTTATCATGTGTATTTTTCATATCCACCTTTTTTGCCAAGCCATGACGCCGTCAAGGGCAATCCCTGACGCCGTCAAAGGTACTTTTTCAGCCGATTTTGAGACTTTGTCGTTTTCTTCACTTTTATGCTCCAAAAACGTCCAAAATGCTTCCTTTTCCAGATTTCTTCTCCAAAGTACCTAAAATGACAAAAGGAACGATTTAGGGCAATATTTGATCAAATAAAAACGATTTAGGGCTTAAATGACCCCCTAAAAGCGGTACACTTTTCGCTTCATCATCCTTCAAAGGAGATGGTGTAAAGACTAGTTCCCCGTTTTCCTTTCATCAGATCATTTCCCTGAAGATCACGAATAAAGCAGGTTTTCTCCCTAAATGCTACTTCTAAGTCTCCATCGCAGAATTGACCAACCGAGAATAAATTGTGACCCAGACCTTCAACATAGTACACACGACTTATTTCGATGTTCCCATTAACATAGTCGCCATAACCCATGATTGCGGCGAAATGGTCATTCCCGAACCTGACCGTTCCTATAAACTTTGCAATGAAGTTTTTGAGAAGCTTGAGATTGCCGGTCATGTGTCGGGAACAGCCGCTATCAACAATCCATAGAATAATTTGAAACACCTGCATCACAATTAGTAGAAACAGATGGAGTAACGGTTGGACCCGTTGGGTTAGAAACACATGATTTAAGTATTTTAGGTACCCATTTAAAGTTTGCTGTGTTCTCTAGCCAACGTTGCCATTTCCTACTACTTTCTGCTTTCTTCCTAAGGAATGTGCTAGGTGTTTTGTTCTTTTTGGGATTTTCTAGAGGTGCAACTATGGTCTGCTTTGAAACTTCTAGTGGTGGATTCCCTAAAATTGATTTGGCAACTGTGTTAGACTTAGGGAGGCCACTAGTTCGTTTTGCTTTTCTCTTCAGCAAGGTTTTAGCAACACATTTTTGATGATTACCAGATAAGATACTAGTATGACAACACACACAAGAAACATTAACATCATTCATAACTGTTAAAGATTCAGCATTCATTACATCTTTTGTAGAATTACACTTAACCAAGCTAGATTCTATTTTGGACATAACATGCTTCTTATTCTCACTAGATGCATTAACTTCTACTTCTCCATTCTTAGATGTTCCACTCTTAGGTAGCCAGATACTAGTCTTCTTTGGTCTCTTTGTGGTCTTTGATCTTCTACCCTTAGATGTGTCAACTAATCCTGTGGAAGATGAAGTAAGAGCATTAGTGGTTGTCTTTGATGATGCATTCTTAGGTGCGCTGTCTACTTTTTGCATCGTTGGTACAATCTTATGAACTTTGGTTTTGCCTGTTTCTAAAACTTTGATTTTCTTCTTCAGATCAACAATGATGTGTTGGAATTCTTGATTTTGTGAATCTAATTTTCTGTTGAGGCGGACTGTGTCATTCCTGTTTTGAAGAATTTCATCGAGTTCTTTTTCATTTTGAAACAGTTTAAGTCTTAAGAAAGCCTTTGTTTCCTTATTATTTTCAGGAACATGACTGTTTTGAAATGATAAAGATCCTATGAGATTTTGAAATTTTAGTTCAAATTCAGCACTTTGAGTTTGACACCAATCAAGCCTTTTTTGAAGATTAAAAACTTTGTTTTCCACATCATTGTTGATTTGTCGAAGATCCTCATTCTCTTTCACTAGATTCTCAATTTCTATTTGCAACATCTTTGTATCAACAGCATGATTTTTCATAAGACACTCATTACCAAATTCATAAAGTGCATTCATCAACACAGAAACAATGTCACAACTAAGAACATTTTGCAAGAGTCGATCAACTTCATTTTTCAAATATTGTTTGTGAAGATTTTGTTTATGAATTATGACGTCTTTTGCTTTGAAAATGTCCTGCATAGATACCATTTCTGTCTGTAAATCCTCTTCCCATTGAGTTGCACATTTTTTCAGATGATTGACATGAGGTAAAATTTTGTTTTGAAGAACATCTCGCTTTTCTTTCTCCATAGGAGAGAAAAAAGCAGAGACGGTGATTTTTGAGTTGAACTCAATTTCATTTTCTAAAAATTTGATGTCCTCCATAAATGTCTCAAAATATTTAAGAATTTTAAAAGCTGTAGGCATTTCTGGATTAACATCTTCCTTTGTCAAAAAATCTGTAATTTGTGCATCTGTTTGGGACACAGAATTTACTGAAGAAGAGGTATTCATGTAGGTTTGTAACAGCGTTTGTTCTGGTTTATCTTTAGGTGGCACAAATGATTTGCTTATATGAGGTCTTGCGTTGTAATCATAATCCTGTTTTGAAAAATCTCTTGCTTTTGAAGGATCTCCGATTGAAAGATTTCTTTTTTATCGACTCTCAAACTTGTTTGGACGTTCAAGATCATCAATTTCCTCATCATTACCATATATATCATCTTGCTCAAAAGTGTCATCAAACAATAATTGTGCATTGTATAACTTGGGATGATTACTGAGTGCTTTTGAGAGATTACGTGGGTAATCACTTCCAATGGCAAATCCGTGTCCTTTCGGATTTGGTTTTACCGTTAGTTGTTGGATTTGAGTGATGGATTCACCATTTTTATACACAATTTTTTGAAATTCTTTAATTTGTGCTTCCAAGGTGACGATATCCTCAAGATATGAATCAACACGTTTGCTGCTGGCTTGCTTTTCCTCAAGAAGTTGATTTTGAGAAGTTAAAAGCTCAGATTGAGTTTTTAACAGCTCAGAATTTAAGGAATCAATTTGTTTTTTGAATTCAAATTGATCCTTTTCTTTTTAAGAGAGAAGCTCAGCCTTAGAATCGGTTAATTCACGTACTTGGTTTTGCAAATCTTGAACTTTGACATATTCTTTTTGGAAAGCGATTTCAAAACTTTGTTCACGTTTTTCTTGTTTTTGGTATCCAGAAAGTTGTTGTTTATAACACTCATTGTCCCAAGATAGTACTGCAATTTTGGCTTTTAAGGTCTGATTAAGTTCATTGCACTTCTCTATTCGTGATTGGGTGGACATTACTAAGGCCTGAAGCTCCGAATCTTGATTAGTCAAATGCTCATTTTGTTCAATCTGATCATGATTATCATCTTCTATTAGATCATCAAATGAGACAACTGTTCTATCATCATCAAATGATATATCAGTGTTGATTTGATTATCTAAAAAAGATGAGAATGGTGAATCATTTTGAACAGAATTGTCACTTGAGAATGAAGATGCGGAAGGTGAAGCAATCTCATGTAGTAAACATTGTGGATCAGGTACCTGAGAAAGACCGTCAGTATCGTAGACCGGGCCTGTCTCGGACATATTCATTTCCTGCATATTTGCCATGAGCATTACAGCTGCGTTTGCCTCAAGATCTTCCATATCATCATCTGACTCTGCATTTGCCATGAAGCTTTTTTCTTTCACATTCATTAAGCTTGCTTTCTCATCCTTAAGTGCCATCAAGAGAGCTTCTTTGTGATATGCACTGCCCATAGTACGAGGCTTTGGACATGCAGTAGCCATATGACCAATCCCTCCACAGTTGTAGCATGTGATTGAAGTATTTGCAATGCCTTTTGATTCCTTTCCATTCAATTGATTCCTGTTCTGATCTGCCCCCATATAATTCCTATTACCCCCAGACTGAAACCTTTGTTCTCCAGCTTGAAACCTCTGTGACCCATATCCTCCTCTGTTCCCTGAACCAAACCTTCCTGATGATCTGTTTTGAATTTCTACCCGACCATCATTAACAACTGCCTGATTCCTTGTATTTGAAAATGAGCGAAGGCGGTTGTTTGATTTGTTTGTGAATTTTTCAAATGCTTTAGCAATCAACCCAAATGCTTCATTGAGGGAATTGAAAGCATCTTCTTCTTCTTCATCATATTCACTGTTTGTGTAAAAGTTGGAGTCAGTGTTGTTATAGGTAACCATTTGGTTGCCTGATTGTTGAGATGGTGCTTCATATGGGACAAGTTGGTTTTGAGGTTGAAAGCTTGGTTGATAAGATGAGTTTCCAAATTCCTGAGAAGGTAGAGAGAAGTTTGGTTGAGCCATTAGAGCAAGCGAGTTAGGTTGTGGTGCTGCTAAGAAACCTCCTCGTGCTGCCACTTCTTTGTCCACCTCAGATTGATGTTGTTTGAGAAAATCATAAATCAATCCATATTTGATCTCACCAATCTTCTTTGATTGCCTAACAAATGTTGCATATTTCTGCCATTCAGGACCTAGGCATCCCAGAAATTTGGAGTTGATTGCAATCCTTGGAAACTTCATGTCATGACGATCAAGGTCATTAACAACATTGGTGAAGCGGTGGTAGTATGATTCGATTGTTTCTCCTGGTTCCATAACAAAATTGTGGAATTCCATGTACAATTTAGATTCAAGGTCTTCCTGATTGAGCTCTGTTCCTTCCATCAGAAGATGCACATGCTCCCACATGTCCTTTGCAGTCTTCTGAGCATCAACACTTCGATAGATGGGATTTGGAATTCCCTGAAGGATGAATGCCATTGCCATTCCATTTGCTTCTTGTTGTAAGGCTTGTTCGGTTGTATAGCTAGAAACAGCAACAGGAGTGGATGTTTCTTCTCTTTCAGGAGTTGCTGGAACAACAATTACTGGTTCAGGAAAGGGCCCCACAGTGACGACATGCTTCAAATATGGTCCATGGGGTTTGCGGAGTTCAATGAATCGGAGAAACCTACTTGCCCACTGCACATAGTTTCCAGGTGTTAACACGGGTGGAGTATCTTGATTTCCAGCCTCATGATGAGATTGCTGACTGCTTATAGCTTCACACATCTTATGAAACCAGTGAGGTTCCCTGGACACTGAAGGATTGTTCTGAAGGTAATTTTGTTGCATGATTTGTTGTGGAGATAGTTGTGGTGGAGGAATGAATTGATGTTGTTGCACAAATGCATTATGTTGTGGATATTGTTGAGGAAATTGTTGTTGTTGTTGAGAGTATTGTTGTTGTTGAGGATATTGCTGTAGCTGGTAGTAGTAATTAAAGTGTGGTGGTTGAGACATCGTGTAGTAGCTTGTGACGGTTAAGGACCTTTAAAGGATAAAGACGGTTGTTGTTGAAAGATTAGAAACTCGATTAGTCACGTAAGAAATCCAAGAAAATCTCTGGTTCGATTAGGTAAGTTTTCCTTCGATAAGACTTAGTTCCTTCGATAAGCCTTCTTCCTTCGATCAGCCTATTCCTTCGATAGAAAGTTCCTTCGACAGACAAAGTCCTTCAATCAGATAAGTCCTTCGATAAGATGAGTCCTTCGATAAGCTTGTTCCTTCGATAAGCTTGTTCCTTCGATAAGGTTGTTCCTTCGATAAGCTAGTTCCTTCGATAGGTTTGTTCCTTCGATAAACTAGTTCCTTCGATAAGGTTGTTCCTTCGATAAGCTAGTTTCTTCGACAGGTTTGTTCCTTCGATAAACTAGTTCCTTCGATCAAGATAGGTCCTTCGATCAAAGTTACTTCGTTCGATAGAGTGGCTCGTTCGATCAGTTTTGATTGTTCGATCAAAGTTGTTCGTTCGATCAGATTTGATTGTTCGATCAAATGTGATGGTTCGATCAAGTTTGCTCGTTCGATCAAAATGCTCGTTCGATCAACTTGTTCGTTCGATCAATTGGAAGAGTATGTCTAACTCGACTACCCTTTTGCTCGTTCGATTGAATGCTCCTGCGATCACCTTGCTCGTTCAACTGATGTTGTTCCTTCGATAACCCACTCATTCGATAGAAATGCTCGTTCGATAGAAATGCTCGTTCGACTGATGAACAGTAGCTTCTCGGATGAACAATAACTTATCTAATAATACGGATTTTCTAAATTTTTCTTAGATCTAACCTTCTAACAACCTAGATTACCCCTTGGCGAATGATACCACTTGATGTTTTAAACTTTTATGAATTAAGCTACCACTAATTACCTACTAATTACCTACTAGATTTAGAGAGAGAAAGCTAGAGAGAGAAAGAGATGGAAGGGAGATGATTACACACACTTAGTAATAATAATTCTAATTTCATCAACCAACAACCCTTTCCCTAAGGAGGGAAGGGGTATTTATAGTTTTACATGGTAGAGGGTTTGATGCCCTAATTACACTAACAATACTTAATAAAACAAAACAAACTAAATAAACGACACAGCCCATGGGCCTTCTACACGGGCTGAGCCTAAAAACAAACCTAAAGGCCTGAGCAACCTTAATACAACATGATCAATACTTGAATAATACAAAACTGTTTCCCAACATCTACAATCCATGTTGATTTGGAAATGAGGTTTGTGGAGTTCAGTATTTGACGACAAAAAAGAAAACCTGGTATAGATGATAACGTTGTGCCTGGTGTTTTTTTTCATCGTCGAGTACTGATCTCCACCATCTGTTTCTATATCTATTAATATGATGCCTCCAGCTGCCATTGTTAGCTGTTACATATTGTTTATGATAGTAAGGTTTTAACTGCCGTTTACTTGAAACTATTATTCATCTGTTGAATGGCAAAGACATACATACAGGCAATGATGATACTTATGAGTGTTTCTTATGTTTGCTGATTGGTGCCATCCAACTTATGTTTCTTATGTTAGCTGTCACATCAGTGTTTCTTCTTGCAGCTCATGTACTTTTACTACTGGGAGAAAGGCGTTCTGAAGGTTTAGAAATGTCCCCGACACTTTATATTATCATTCTCATTTTCATTTTCGTTTAAGCATTTCATAATTTCATTAACAGTTATTTGTTTTTATTTGTTTAATTTTACAGATGGCTAGGAATTCAGTTAGAGTAAATGAAGCGAAGGTACTGGAAGTAGATGAAGCTGAAATGCTGTTAGCCATGTGCATTACACGTGTGTTGTCACCTTCTTCACCATCTCCAGAACACGAAAGGGTTTATATATAAGTACCTCAAGGTATTTTTTTATTGCATGTTCAAGTCTTTTGGAGCAACTTACTACGCAAAAAGTTCTGCGTTTCTAGAACTTAATATAGACCATTGTTGAACCTTCAGTGACGAGAAGGGTGCTTTTGGTCTATTCGTCAAGGGTTGGTTTAAACCGACAAACACTATTTTGTTTATCTAAAGAAAACATATTTTGTCATATCGTTATTGCATAAACAATAATAAATGCGGTTATTAGTATATTTTGTAGCAAAACTATTTAGAAAGTTGTATACATTAAAAACATATTTTTTGGCTGAAGTAACTCCGAGTAATAAGGGGGTGTTTGGTATGACTTGCGTTTGCAAATGACAAAAGTTAGAATCATCAAAACACATCCGAGTTTGTTTGTGACAATATTTAATATGTTTTCAATATATGTTGCAGAAGAAGATTTCGAGGTGACCGAAGACATTTTGGTGTAGCAAGAATTCAAGTGTTGAATGAAGGAATGACACCAGATACAGGAACATTCTTTTGCTGGCGTAACACTAAATTTGATTTCGTCTTCAGTGGGACACATTAGAGGTAATCGAGGGTTTCATGCAACCGTATTGTTTTATTTTTAGCTGTAAATAATCTGGTTGTGGGAGATACATCGCTGTCGGTTTTTTTGGAAATAATGAAATAGCTTGGGTTTAAGTAACATGAGTAGTTTAAATATGTCATGTTTCTCAGTCGATCTTCGGTGTGGTATGCAATCAAAGCTATACTACTCTAATGAATATTGTTTTAATATTACATGTTCCTATAAAATCGGTCTGATGAATTCGTTTCAGGTATACCAACTCTGAAGCTAGATAGGGTGGTTGAGGTTGGTGAGAAACAAGTGTGAAAAAGTCAACAGGGTGCGGTTGCAGATGTGGAGTGCACCAGAAGACGGTTTTATCGGTTGCAATACCATCTGTCACACCCCGCCAAGGCGGAAACGAGAGGTGCAACTAAATTAATATGCATCGCAGAGTAATATAGTGCAACACCATAATTCAGATTTGAAGAAATAGTACATTAATACAACATTGTTTTAGCCAACAATGGCCATTTGAAACATATAAGTTATTTTCAAAAGATTACACTTTATTTCATCCAACTAAACATGATAGATGAAGACTCCTTAATGCTAATGTCTTCTTAAAGTACACTTACTAGCGATCCCCTGAAATGCATGAGAAAATGGGTCAACTATGAAAATAGATGGTGAGTATACAGGTTTTATTCATAAGAAGTCTAAGATTTTTGAAAAAGGTCCGTATAGTAGAGGTAGTGTAACCATTCGGTTACAAGTCCTGCCCATACGAGACTTGTAACCTATATTTTCACAACCATTGCATAGAAAATTTTATATTATATAGTCAAGCATACATGTTTATCAGGCTCACAATAACACGCCATGTACATAATAAATAAAGATTGCTCCGAACAAGGGAGACTTTGCACTGCTCCGAACATGGGAGACTTTATGTCACTCCACCACCTAGGCGAGAATTATTGTCACTCACCGACATGGCGAGAATTATTCTCAAGAATGCTCCGAAAATGGGAGACTTTGCATTTAGTACGTACGGCGCATAAATTCAAAACAAGTCATAAGTTCATAATTAAGTTCAAGAGTTCAAGTCTAGTCATAGGATCAAGACAAGTCAAAGGAGTTCAAAATGAGTTAAAGAGTTCAAGTCAAGTCAACTAGCTCAAAATAGTCAAAGGGTTCAAAATCAAGTCAAAAGTCTCAAAATAAGCCAAAAGCTTCAAAATCAGGTCAAACAAGTTCAAAATATATATCGTACAGTTCAAAACAAAGTTCAAAGAGTTCAAGTAATAATGTTCATAAAATAGAAATCAATTTAGTTCAATTATAATTCATGCATTCCACCCCAAAGCGATTTAAATAGTTAAAAGAAAAGGGGTCCGTGAATACTCACCTCTAGTAAAGTAACACAAGTCGGAATAATGTGCAAGGAAATCAAGGTTCGATGGCTTTAACCGCAACTTGAAATTGGTGGTGAAATGTGGTGATGATGAACACTAATGTACCCAAAGAAAATCCCAAACCCTTTCTAACTTAACTATTAAACAAAATAAGCACTTAACTAGCCCAAATTACTCCTTCCTTCAAGGTCTTTCTCTCCTGGTCGAATAGTGTTAGTGAGTGAGTGACTTTGTTTTTCTAGTGCAAGAATGAACACATACAAGCCTCCTTTTATAGCCAACAAAGTCATGGATCTTAATATTTCTTTAGTGAGCTAGTTTTTAGGCTAAGTAAAAAACATCAAGAATGTATGCTTGGTGTTTTGTGTTTGAACGTGTGTTTTGGTCAAGGGGACCAAATTGTTTGTTGCTTTTCTTTTATTAGGGAACAAAGCATGAGTTTTTGATTAAACAATTAGGCTAGTTGTAGGTTAGCAATTTAAAATTAAAAAGGGTGTCTTGGCTTTGCTTATGTCGACAGAAAAGAGAAAAAGGAAGAGACACAAAAGCATGAAACATGGAAACATAAAGGAGGTGATGGTTTATGATTTAAATATTGTAAAGCAATTTAAATTTTCTAGGTGGTCCTTGTTGTTGTGCTTGCCGAAATTTACAAGGGAAAATATATATATATATATATAATTTTTACTTTTGTAATAATTTAGGGAGTGTAAGAATGTATTGAAAATAATTGTTAGGTGTGTCGAGTACGTTGGGTGTTCATTTAAATTGTGAAAATCATTTATTAAGTTAATGATCGTGAGTAACTAATAATGCAAATGCTCTATTAATTAAATTATGAATTAGAGTAGTGGCAATGTACTGTAATGTTGTAGATTAAATATAGTCTAAAGTCGTAGTGCACAAGAGGGTTGTTCCTAGTTTTACGTTCATTTAAAAAAATAGTTATATGTAAATTGTTCTCAGGTAAACGTCAAAATAAATAGTTTGAGTTTAGCAACGAATATAGACCCGGAAAATAGAGGGTTGTTATACCATCCTAAGGTATGTAGGATTCTAGATTTTAGTTTTTGTTGTGAAATTGAGTCATTTCTTAGAAAATGTTCGTTTGTGTGAAATAGTAATAATCTAATATAGACGACTGGTGCGCTATTTTGTATTATCGTATTTTGTGATCAGTGGATGTTTGGATTTTGTAATTGCGGTCCTTAGGCAGTCTTTGACCATGGTGCGCGATTTGAGTTGGGTAGGAAAACATATCACTCATGTGGGAAACTAGAAGGGGGGTTGAATAGTTTACCGGTTAAAAATCTTCTTTTAAAAATCTTGTTTTAAAAGTTTGTTATTGGAAACTTTGATTCGAACTCTATGTGTAATCAATCAACACCAATATGAACTACACACTAAGCTAAATAATAATAACAAATAAAAGTAAAGAGTAGAGTTGGAAAGATCAAACCGAGACAGAGGATTTATAGTGGTTCGGCTACGAAACTCTTCTTCGCCCTACTCCACTCCCCGAGTACCACACTCGAGAGTTTCAAGCACTATGTCAACAATCTCCCTTAAGGCGGAGAAAACCGTACACGTCGCTTATCCTATTTCCGACACTAAGCTAGATGTCGAGTGCTAATCTTAGCTAGCACCAATCTACCAAGGTCCACGTGACCAAACACACAAGCCCAATGGCTTCAAGAGATCACCAAGATCTCAACACGATCACAATGATCAACACTCACTTTACTATACTCAACTAATACTAACCTAATGACCCTTGATCTTCTTGATCAATCACACAAGCCCAATGGCTTCAAGAGATGTTCACTATCTCTATAGATCACACTTGATCTTCACTCTCACTCACAAAAAGAAAATAAACTTGATGTATGCTAGGACACAACAAGGTTGTAACAAATGTTACAAAAACCTATCAACTATAACTCTAGTATCTTCTTGATTACTTGAGTTCTTCTCTTGCCAATGAAGAGGGATGACAACACCTTGTATCAACTTGGATACTTGTGTTCTTCTCTTGCTAGTGAAGAGGTATGAAGAGGATCACTTGAAGGATGATTGGATCACTCTTGAAACAAAGAAAAACTAATCTAATTGACCTTTAGTAGTGAAAGGTGTGAGAGGATTTAGTTAAGGGATTTTTCTGTGTGTGAAGGGTGCCTAAAACTGTGAAAGAGGTGGGTATTTATAGGCAAAGAAAATCTGAACGTTACAATTCAAAATGGTACGGACGGCTCCACTAAATGAACCACGGCTCCGTTAAATTTAACGGTACCGTGGAGCCGTGGTAGACTAGGACGCTCCAAATTTTGTCTTTTCTGGTGAAAACTTATTTGGGGAAGGTTGGAGCTGATTTTGGGGGGAAAAATAGCTGTTGTGATTTTCAAACTTATTTTTCCATTAAAACATTTCTTAATATTTCAAAAATAATTTGTCATGTGTATTTTTGAAAAAATATTTTGTCCCATTTAAAATGTGAATTTTCAAAACATGAATTCACTTCTTTGATCACTAGTCCAAGTTGTAACTTTGTTCAAGAGTGATTTGCGTAGAAACGGGATCTTCCGATTAAAAACTTGTTAACGTTAATTTTAACGTAACGTGAGTTCACATTTTGTCATCCTCAAAACGTGAAGTAATCAAAAGATATAAATAACGTTTTTAGAACATTATTTGCATCAACAACTCAGGCTATAATTCAGGGTATGGTTAAAGGGGCACAGTTCTGGGATGTGGTTCAGATAGTGTGTTCAAAGGTGTGGTTCAGAGATGTGGTTCGGAGAGTGTCGTTCAGGGATAAGGTAAATGGAAAATTATGCAATCCTAAACAACCCCATATCAGAGTAAATCCATGTTAGAATAAATCCTATATAATCATTTCAGAGAAAATTGTGCAATCCCAAAGAGCCCCATATTAGAGTAAATCCATTATGACCTAGACAACTGTTGAAGCGCGAATAATGCCCACTCAGTAATGTTGAGTGCGTAAAAGTGGGGTCAACTGAAATAGAACATTGGTGTTAAAATGCCAGTGATGCGTTATTTCAAAAACGACACTTTATTTAATATATACTATATTTTAAAAGTAGTAGGAATTTTGTGCGCATGTCATAAGTTTCATATATCTATACTTATTGCATTTATGTTGAATTATTTTCCAGGTTCACGCAGCAGAACATTCAATAACATGTGGGAAGTATATCACCATACACCTGTTCAGTTCACTATGGATAGAGCATGGTCGGTTGGAGCAGATGGGATACAGTCCATTCACAGTACACTAGAGACCAATTGTTAGAACTCAAAGAGGTAATACTCTAAATATGTAAATATACTGTTGCAAATTTGCTGTTGATTATAGGATCTTCTTCACATGTTTTCTAAAAGATAAACGAAAAGTACTTAAGAAAATCGAGCATGTTTACGAACAAGCTAACTACTGACAAAAAATATTATTTCCCATTATACTGATGTAACAATTTTTGTAATTAAATTGAACTTAGGTGTACCTTGAACCAGTTAGGTAGAAATACATAAACAGTACGCGTCCGATATAGGTATGAGGACATTCTTTTTTAGGCCTTAAAGTTACAAAACAATATTCAAAGTTTCTTCGGGTTTCGAATGTGAGATTGATACGAAGTTGCCTTTCTTTGAGAATATCAGGATAGCATTTCTTATAATGGTCTTTTTGAAAATGATATAAGCTGAACATGTATTTATGTCAACGAACACAGGTGTAGTGAATTGGCAGTTGTTGCGGTGCATTGGTGAATGGCGGTTGCGCCTTTGCAGATAAGCAGATAAGCAATTTCAGGTGTTTAGGTAAAATTGCTAAGCTACTTATTCTTTTAGAAAATTATAACTAAGGGTGCATGTATGCTTAGCTCTGTGTATGTGTGTCTATAGTGATCACGCCTCCATTATGGAATTGTTATCGATAGTTTTTAGTTATTATTAATGGCAGTGTTTGTATGATGATCTATCTTTTGTACGGTTGCTCAAATGCAGTAGAAATGATTGGTTGGGTAAACGGGTTAAGGTCAGCAAACTGATTTTACGAATGGGTTAAAAAAGTATAAAAAAGAATTAATCGCACACATCCCCTTATTAGTTGCAGTTATAAAAAAGTATGTAACCCCAAAAGTAGAAAACATAGGTAATCCCAAACGTCCTTATTATTTGGTACCTAAGTAGAAAAGTAGGAAAAATATGTATTCTCAATAATCCCTTTATTATGAGTGCATTTGGCAATGTTGATTTTCTTCCTATCTTTGCCGATACAAATTCAAAACTAATAATATACTATTTGTTATTTCTTATACTGATACAAGTCTAAAACATGAGTAATGTGCTATTTGTTTTTTTGGGTGATAACGCGAGAATTCATCTACATTTAGTCTTGAAATACTTTGTAACTTTGATCTAATATTGCAGATTTATGATGAATTATGCCTGTTATATAGTAGAATTGAGAGCCAATGATCGGAACTACAACAACAATCAAAAGAGAGTAATGCAATGCAAAAGGTTTTCAAAACTCACAATGATCGGCTCTTGGTCTATCCATCTAGATTCTGTTATCATCCTCCTCTCTTGCGTTCCCATTATGTTTATAAATTTGTAGACACCAAGCTTTTATTTTGAATGTAAAATCTTGGCATTGGTTTTCACTAAATCATATGCAATGTGTAAAACTTTAAATGCAATTTTTTGTCACAAAGTCAGAATTGATGAAAGTGCAGTGTAGGCAGTTAGGAGGAGGGTAAACTGAGATTGGTTGATGTCTTGATGAAATATATGGTGAGTTGGGTATGATTTAAAGTGATGTTGGGAAACTTTATTTGGAGAGGAAAGTAGTAAATCAGGAATTTGAGGAGGTGAGTAGTCATTGTATGGGTTACAATACACAGCCTTAGATTGCATGTGTAAACAACGTGTCGAATACTTCTGTAACCAAACAAACCGTGGCGAAGAGCGGGTTTAAGACCTCGTTTTATATATTCTTTAAAATTCAACACCCATTCATCTTCAAAATCCATTAGTAACCACAAAATCTAAACTCTTATCACCAACCACCAACATTTTAAAAACCTACAAATTATCAAGACCCACCACTCAATCATTAATTAGTCTTTGATTAGGATTTATTCATATATCGGATCTGACCAAAAAACCACCACAAATTTCATCTAGAGATAAAGATTTTGTGGTCCATTGTGGTGTACTCGATAGTGGCATCTCGATGACACTAAAAAAATGAAAAGCTTCAAAAAGATTTCAGGTTTCTTCTTTGGTACTGATTTTAATGTTATTGTTTCTTTTTTGGATCATTACTTTGTTGAGTTAAGGTGAGCTAGAATGGTAAGAAGCTTTTTTTTGAACATCGAAAAAGAAAGTCAACTTATGGAAGTTTCTTGTTTTTGCTTCTGATATGTTGTTACTAATCATTTGATATTCATAAATCCATCAATATTCATAGAGCCATCAATCATGAGTAAGTGTTAATTTCTTTCATTATTCACAAAAAAATACATAAAGCCATCAATATTCATTCAATAATTTCCTCATTAAGTGTTAATTTCATCCATTTATGTATTAATCATATATCTTGTCACTGATAATCTAAGGCTTGTTTAGATGGATTTTATAAACTAATTTGTGTTTTGTTTTTTATATTTCTTTGAGATCATATAAGTTTTCGCCTGTTTTTAAAACAAACAAAAACGTATAAAAACGAACAAAAACGGATGAAAACGTAAGAAAAACATACGAAAACGTAAGAAAAACGGACGAAAATGTATAAAAACGAAAGAAAACTTGTGAAATTGGACGAAAACATGCAAAACGGACGAGAGTGTATAAAAACGGACAAAAACATGTAAAAACGGACAAAAACCTATAAAAAACGACGAAAACGAATAAAAACGTAAGAAAAACAGGCGAAAACATATAATAATAGACGAAAATGTAAGAAATCGTAGCAAAACGGGCGAGTACATATAAAAACGGATGAAATCGTAAGAAAATGTAACAAAACGGGCGAAAACGTATAAAAATGGACGAGCGTGTAAAAACGGACGAAAATGTGTAAAAACGAATGAACAAGTATAAAAACGGGCGAAAACCCATAAAAACATACAAAAAATAAGAAAATGTATGAAAACGTACCAAAATGGGCGAAAACGTATAAAAACAGACGAAAACATAAGAAAAACGGACGAAAACGTATGAAAACGGACAAAAACATGTAAAAACGTAAGAAAACCGACAAAAACGTAGCAAAACGGGCGAAAACGTATTAAAACGGGCGAAAACATATAAAAACGGACAAAAAAATTAGAAATCGTAAGAAAACGGACGAGTTACGTAAAAAAACCAACTTTTTATTTAATTAGAAACGTCTGTTAGTGTAAAGGACTAACGTTGCAAACGATCGTTTGGTTAACGGACTAACGTTGCCACTTGACGACTGAGAGCTAACGGAGAAGATAACGACAATTAGCGATAAGGACTAACTGTGTGCAATAGTTTCGACATAGGGATCAATCATGCAACAAAAAAAGATAGTGACTAAATTAGGGATTTACCCCAAACCACAGGGACGAAACATGTAATTTACTCTAATAAAAAATATTAATAATAATATGCGTTCAAATGTGAAGACAACGTATACATGTTCATACCATTTACTTTTCCTAAGTTATGGGAATTCGATACGAAAGATTTGAATACCACGAAAGTTATAATCCTTTAAACTTTCCCAATTCCAAAAGTTATTTGAAAATTATAATTCTTTAAACTTTCCCAATACTGAAAGTTATTTAAAAAATTTAAAATGTCTCAAATTTTAGAAATTCGAACAATATAAAACTGTTAAACTCTTAAAATTCTCAAAATATTCCAAATATTTTATGATTCTCAAAATATTTCAAACTTTTCAAAAAAATTCAAAGTATTCAAAATAATAGTAATTCTAGAGGTGATAATTTGTGCCCAAAATAAAAAAATGGTTTAATTTTGGTTACGTTGTAAAAGATATTTGGCACATTTAGCCCCCTCCTTTTTATGAAATGACATATTTAGCTCATTAAAAAGTTAAATTTGCACTAATTGACACATATTTTCTCTCAATTGGAGAACATTATAATCGTTTTTGAAGAAAAACTTATATGTATAATATGTTTAATTTTCTTTAAATATAAATGAGTTATTACGTTTAAGGAATTTATTTCGTCATTTTGTGTCTTTTATAAAGCGATTTGTATAACATATGCCCGTTTGACACGTGCAAGTTTAAGCCCGTGGTCGTTTAAACCCGTGCCCGTGCCCGTTTAAGCCCATATCCTTGCCCGCCCATTTTGCCACCTTTAAGTAATTCTCAAAAATTTTGAAAAATTTAGGGAGAATTGCATATATACTCACTAAAACTCAAAAACTTGCATATTTCCACAAAATACAAGTTTTTAATGCATGATGTACAATGCAAGTTAAGCATGTTTTGAGTATATATGCAAATACGCAAGTTTTAGAGGGTATATATGCAATTACAGCAAAAATTTTAAAATGCTTAAAACTTCAAATATTTTCGAAATATTTGAAGTATTTCATATTTCAAACAATTTCGAAATATTTCAAAATTTTAATAATGTCGAAATATTACAAATTTAAAAAAAACATCGAAATTTAAAATTTTTAAAACATATCAAGTTTCAAATATTACAAATTTCAAAGGTTAGAATTTCAAAAACTTTCAAATTTCAAAATAGAAAAAATTACACAGATGGTCCTTGTGGTTTACACGAATTTTAGGTTTGGGAGCAATTTCAATTTAATTACGCTACAGATACCTATTTTGGGAAACGTTGCACGCGTTTGGTCTCTAAGTTGGATGGATGTTATCTTTGACCGTTAAGTGTTTAAATATTACTTACCCGTTAGTCCCTCCGTTAGTATTTTTTGCACCGTTAGTCCCTCCGTTAGTATTTTTTACAAAAATTAATTTTTTTTTCGAAATTAATTTTTTTAGAAAAATTAATTTTTTTTTCGAAATTAATTTTTCTATAAAAATTAATTTTTTTTTCGAATTTTTTTTTTACAAAAATTACTTTTTTTTCGAATTTAATTTTTTTACAAAAATTAATTTTTTTTTCGAAATTAATTTGTTTAGGAAAATTATTTTTTTTTCGAAATTAATTTTTTTACAAAAATTTCTTTTTTTTTTCGAATTTAATTTTTTTACAAAAATTAATTTTTTTTCGAAATTATTTTTTTAGAAAAATTAATTTTTTTTTCGAAATTAATTTTTTTACAAAAATTACTTTGTTTTTTCGAAATTAATTATTTTACAAAAATTAATTTTTTTTTTCGAAATTTCTTAATTTTTTTTTAGAAAAATTAATTTTTTTTCGAAATTAATTTTTTTAGAAAAATTAATTTTTTTTTCGAAATTAATTTTTTTAGAAAAAATAAATTTTTTTTCGAAATTAATTTTTTTTAGAGATCAGAAAACTTATTCTTAGAATGAAAGGTTTTCATTTCTTCTTTTTTTGAGTAATTAATTAATTATTGTTTTAACCAGTATATTGAAATTATATTGCAAATGTGTTTGTTATGTGTTATTTTGTCTTGCATGTAAAGGGTTTGAAAACAAAGCAAAAACGGTGATTTTTGGATGAGTTTCGATGACGTTTTCGCGTTTAACGAGGTTCAGACGAACTCGGAAAAATTCCCCGAGCACACCATTGGAAAGAGCACGAAAAAACGAGTCCAACGATATTTTTATATATTTTTGAACCAGTCCAAAACTCCTTGAAATGGCAGGTCAAATTATATTTAAATGGACCATTTACTAAGTTGTGTTATATAATTAATATTGCATGTGTATATTGAAGTCACACTCCAGCGCAACTGGAAGTGTGCTTCACTCTCACACGAGAGGTCCTGGGTTCGAATCCCTGCTGAGGCAAACATTAGGTATATTATACATGCCACGTGGCACCACCTCAGTGGTCCACGTGGTACACGACCCGTACCCTCTGACCCGGATCCGACCCGTTTATGACCCTGATGCCACGTGGCACCACTCAGGTGGTGACACGTGGCACCCGACCCGTTGAGTTGACCCTTAACCAACATATAGGACTAACGATGCAAACAAAACTAACGGAGGGACTAACGGGCAAATAATATTTATACACTTAACGGTCAAAGATAACGTCCATCCAACTTAGGGACCAAATGCGTGCAAAGTTTCCCAAAATAGGTATCTGTGGCGTAATTAAAATGAAATAGCTCCCAAACTTGAAATTCGTGTAAACCACAAGGACCATCCGTGTAATTTTTTCTTCAAAATATTTCAAATTTGAATAGTTTTACACTTTCAAAATAACAAAAATTCTAAAAGTTTTACACTTTTCAATCCAAAATGTCATAAATTTGGAAACTTAAAGTTTATCAAAGATATTACAAAAAATTTATAACAAACTTTACGTTAATTGTATAACAAAAATTACACCATAAACTAACAAAATTTAAACAATAAACTTACACAATTAACTTTAACAAATTTACACAAAAAACTTTATAACAAAGTTTACACCATAATATTATAACAAAATTAAAGCTATAAACTTTGTAACAAATTACACAATAAAGATTATAACAAATATTAACCACTTTAATAATTGAGCATACATACGACCACACCAACAATCAAAGCGGCAACGGTAACTTCCGGCGAGACAGCGGCGGAAAGTGGCGGCAGTAGTAGTAGGCAACAGTGGTGGCAGCGGTAGCTGGAGACAACGGTGGCGACTGTGAAAAAAACACCCGAGATGTTATAAAAACTCAAATATGCATATAAATCTATAGATCTGGAAAAAATCCTTCAAAAATTGATAAATAAGCATAGATCTAATAAAAAAAAACCTCAAAAAATACCCCAAAACCTTCAACAAAACGTGAGTTAGCGGCGGCAACTATTTTCCGGCGAATCAACGGTGGCGGATTGTGACGGCTATAAAAAAAACGCAGAAAAATATATTAGAAACTCAGATCTACAAATAAAAACCAAAGAAAACCTTCAAAACTTTGGATCTATTAAGAAAACACAAAATAAGCACGTCGATGGTGGCGCTTTTATGGTGGGTTTGAAAGAGGGTGGGTTTCGGTGGTGATGTTTTGGTTCGGTGGAGGTGAGTTCAGGCGAAGGTGAGGTCCGTTGGAGGAGGGGAGTAGCGGAGGAAGGGTGCGGCGGTGGGATTATGTTGTGGTGGGTGGTGGGAGATGAGAGTATTTTGGGAGATGATACTTGTGTGTGTTTTTTGTTGTAGTGTGTGGGTGGTAGATGTATTTTTTTAAGAAAAAATTATAAGTTATCATGATCGAACATCCAGCCTATTAACTCAATCAGTTTTAATCACGATTTAATCATTTCCTTTTTTACATCCAGCCTACTCGTTTTTCACATCAACCATTCAACCTACGCCTTTACAACTTTACAATTCCTATTTCATATTAGGCCACTCACAACAGTTAACTCAGCCTTAAATTTTAAGGCATGTCACGTCATCTTTTACACACCTTAACTTAACTCAGCTTTAACCCACACAACAATAACTCAGCTTTAACACACCTTAACTCACCTTTACACATAAATTTTCAAATTCAACCCCTAACTTATAAATTACTTCATTTTTTAAAAACATAACATTCATTAAAAACATAACATTACATACTTAATAAAATAAAATTACAACGAAATTAAAAAAAAAATGTAACATTACAATACGATACGAAATTTTATATAGAGTTGTAATTGTCGATAAGATCCGACTTCTCCTCCCACACTTGTAACACCTGCTCCCTAACCATCTTCAATGCGACATGAAGTTCTAGATCTGTTTCATTATTTCTTTGTAGAGTTTCTAGACCGACTCTGATAGCTGGATGGTCTTGAGGCAACTCACGTAACCTTTCGATCTCTGGAGCACGATTATGCATTTGTAGCATAATACGAGATATCTCGCCAAACAAACTGTTAATAAGTTTGAGTTCTTTTTCTTGTTCAGTGCGTAATCGGTTGAGGATAGCCCTTTGCACCTCTGCTGGTTCGTTAGCCATAGTGTTTGTGTTTAAATTAGTGTGAGAAAATGAACTGCTGTGAAAGTGGGTTTTATAGTGGAAATTAGCCGTTAAACTAGCCGTTGGAATCTGATTTTAAAAATCAAATTCAAACGTAAACTAAAGTACACCATATTAACGCTGCGTTAACGCAGCTTAGCCCCAACAATTAAAATTCAAAGTCACGTTAATAAAACGTGTGCATTTGTCCCCTATAAATACCCATGCTTCTGAAGCACATGTCACACAGAAACACATTACAAACTTCTCAAATACTCTAGATCCAAACATCTCAAACTCAAAATGTCTTCCAGAAAAGATTTCGGGCAACAATTTCCAAGCCCACCTCGCCAAAAGGATTTCGGGCAACAATTTCCAAGCCCACCTCGCCAAAATGATGAATTCCATACTCCTCCCGAGCATATCTTTCCGGTTTTCCAACAGAAAAATTTTCCGATGAATAATCAACCGGAAAATGTACCGGTGCAAAATCCACCGGTTCCTAACCAAGACCCAAATTTGTTTGGGTTAACTGAGGAACAAATTCGCCAAATGGAGCAAGACATGCGAGTCTTCCTGGAAATGGAAGCAATTGAAAGAGAAGAGGAAGTTGCTCGTTTGGAGCGGCAAGCCAGGGAGGCTGAAGAACGTAGGAAGCGACATGAAGATGGTTTCATCTCACCGAAGTACTCTTCGTTTGAAGATGGAGAGCCAGACTCAGATGATAGTTTCTTTTAAACGTTCCATTAATATGTATCTTAGTTTCATTCATAGTTTCTCTTAAAAATCCTTATCGTATTTTCATTTGTAGTTTGGTTTTTAATTTCCGTTAATGAGTTTAATGTAATTTATATTTGTCGTTTAATGTATTTGTATTTTTCTACCTAATTGTATCTTGAAAAAAATTATACCTAATTGTATCTAAAACACAAGGGGCACAAATGAAAAAAAAAAAAAAAAAAAATCGTATTGAAAGGACAAGGGCCGAAAGTGTAATTTTTTTTTTTTTATTTTTTTATTTTTGGCAAAACCCCCCCTTAACGCTGCGTTAACGCAACTTCTCACAATGGTTAATGCAGACTTAACGCAGGCTTAACTCACCCGCTGTGAGTGGTCTTAAAATTAAAATCATTTTCTTTTTTTACAATTCGACAAACTTTACAACTTAACAATTCAACATTCCTTGACCATTCAACATTCAACAATTCAAACTTTGACCATTTTTCCTTTTTATGTAGTTAAGATATGTTACGTGACGTCAAACGAAAGCGTGAATACAACTTTAACAAAGGTTGAACGAAATCACAAAGAATTTTACAGACTTAAAGTCAAAGTTTATTGATAGCTGAATCATAAAACAATGCTCCTAAGTCTTATATTTATAAGAAAGTAAATCTTGGGGAAAAAAGTCACTTAAACAAAGTAAAAATTGCGCGACCTAATAATTAAAGGAAAAAATCCGGCTTTCGAAACCTATACGGCGTAACAAAAAACATAGTGTTACGCTGTAGCGAAAAACTAGAATAAATAAATTAAAAGCCATAGCTTATATGGCGTAACAAAGAGCACAACGTTACGCCATAGAAAACCAGAGTACGTTTTATTGATTCGGGTCCTTTTATCATGATCCAATTTCTCTCTATATACTTCTCAACTAAATTTTCTATCTTGGCCGCATCAATTCTCCTCACTTTAGAAGAACTCTACCTCGAGTTCACATTTTAATTCCATCATATAAGCATTGTCATTGATCTTACACAAGATCTTATAAGGACCATACTTCAGTTATTGAAGTTTGTTATAAGTACCCACTGGTAAACGCTCTTTACAAAGAAACATCATCACCTTCAATTCAACAACTTAACCCGACGATGTTTATCCGCAACGGTCCTGTACTTAGAATTTGATTTAGCAATTTTATCCAAAACAACTTCATGAGTAGCTTGCCTATCTTCCACCATCCGATTTGCTTAAATATTTTTCTTGCTCGGCAAATCAACCAAATCCGCCGCTTGATTTGGTGAAGTCTTGTACACAATAGCAAATGGTGAAAAGCTCGTTAAACTATGAACCACACTATTATAAGAAAATTCGGCTTGAGCTAAAGAAACATCCCACAACTTTTGATTTTATCCACAAATCATGTTTCCCAAAGTGGGATTAAGCACCTTTATTTGTCCATCGATTTGAGGATGAACAGTACTACTAAAGTTCAAGGATGTACCTAAACGCATCCAAATTGTCAAAAATGTGCAAGAAACTTACTATAATGATGCGAAGTAATAGACTTTGGAACCCCATGCAAATGGACCGCTTCTTGAAAGAACAATCTTGCAATATGAGCCACGTCCGAAGTCTTCTTTCATAGAATAAAATGCGCCATCTTTGAAAACCTGTCAATAGCAACAAACACATAATTGACTCCTCATTGAGTACGAGAAAGTCCAAGTACAAAATCCATTTAAATATCAACCCAAGGATACTCGGGGATGGGAAGTGGCATATAAATCGTATGTTGTACCTTGCCTTTTCTTTCTTGACACACAACACATTTACGCACAAAAGAACCAACATCCCTCTTCAATTGAGGCCGATAAAATCTCTTATCCACATAAGCAATCGTCTTTTCACTTCCTAAATGACCATTTAAACCTTTCGCATACAACTCCTTGATCAATTAACTCATAAGAGAAGTCTTAGGGATACACAAGTGATTTTCTTTAATCAAATAACCATAATGTACAAGAAAATCACCTCCATGTTGTTTGGTTTCAATCTCTTCCCAAGTCTATAGGAAATCTTCATCACTTGCATACAAACCCTTTACCAATTCAAAATCAACAACTCTATTGTTAATAGTAACTAAAATAGTGGTTATCCTACTCAAAGTATCAACAACTTTATTACTTGCACCCAAATTGTGCCTAATCACATAATTAAATTTCTCCAAAAACAAGTCGCCCAATGTGCATGTATTCTGTGAGTTTAAAAATATTTAAGAGCTTGATTGTCCGAATAAACCACAAAATCTCGTTGAATCAAATAATGCTCCCACTTCTTCATTGCTTGAACATCCGCATACAATTCTTGTTCATAAGTAGACCACTTTTCACGAGCTTATTTCAAATTTCCACTATGAAATGCCACGGGTCTACTTCCTTGTGACCAAACAGCCCCAATTCCGGTTCTACAAGCATCACATTCCAATTCAAAAACTTTATCAAAATTATAAGGGAAAGTACTGACGTGGTCATCAAATTTTATTTAATCAACTTGAGGTTTTCTTCCGCTTCTTTAGTCCACTTGAACGGACCCTTATTCAAGAAATTTGTGATTGGAGCCACAATGCTACTAAAATCCCAAACGAACCTCCTATAAAAAGTTACCAATCCACGAAAGCTCTTAACTTCAGTCTAAGTCTTAGGTGAAGGTCAATCCCTAACTGCCTTAACCTTATCATCATCCACTTGAATACCTTATGAACTAACAATATAACCAAGAAAAAGAAGTTTGGTAGTAAGAAAAGTACGCTTTTTTAAGTTTGCATACAAATCGTTTCCCCAAGCCTTATATTTAAAGACTTAGAACGCAAGCGTGAATACAACCCTAACAAAGGTTGAACAAAATCACAAAGGATTTTGAAGACTTAAAGTTTATTGATAATTGAATCATAAAACAATGCTCCCAAGACTTATATTTATAAGGAAGTAAATATTGAGAAAAAAAGTCACATAAATAAACTAAAACCGACCTAATAATAAAAAGGGAAAAATTCAGCCTTCGAAACCTCTACGGCTAACAAGGTAATCTTGTTTACGACTAACAACTAAGAAGCTAAAATTAATCTTTATTCGAGAGCTATACAGCGTAACAAGAAACATATTGTTAATCCATATTGAAAACTAAAATAAAAAAATTAAAAGCCGTAGCTTATACGGTGTAACAAAGAGCATAGCGTTATGCCATAGAAAAAATAGATCATGTTTTCTTAATTCGAGTTTTTTCTCATGATCCAATCACTTTATATACTTCTCAGTTAACTCTTCAATCTTTTCGTCATCATTGTGTATGATCGAGCTTAATGTTTTAGGCGGCCATAACCCCTACTGTTGGCGTATGTGTCCGGACGACCTATCTTGTCCAGACGTCCGAACGACATTACGCCCTTCGGAAGAAAGGTCCGAAGGCGTATAACTTCTTCGTCCAAAACGACCCTTATCACTTGGATAGGTGGCTTCATCCCTTGGACAGGTGGCGACAGCAGTCAGACCGCCGCCACCCCAGATTTCGCGTGATCATGTCTGCTGCGTATCTCCTCAAAATTCGGCGCCGTCATCACTGGTATCAAAGCTGGGTAGTATAAATACCCAGCTCATTTACAACTCAGAACTAACTTTTACCATACGCATTTACTCCTAATCATTATCTAACCTTCCGGATTATCCAATACTTACTCTCACGCCGAAACTTGGTCCTGGGATAACACCCGGGGCTAGTCTAACATGCGTGTTTCTTGTGTGTAGGTGCTTGGGGACATTGGTAAGACCTCGTCCAGAAGATCTAACCTCAGTTCCGAACGACTTGCAGGTTTTTACCTCAACAAATTGGCGCCATCCATGGGACCCGTTATTCATTCTGCCAGAGTTGAAAAATGACGGGCCCTACTTAGGAAACACCAGTTAATCATGCAGAGGGAAGTGAAAAAAGCAGTGATGAAAGCAACCCTAATAGTTTGGAAGAACAAATCATAAGTCAGGTAACAACATTTAAAGCCCTAATCAAAGAGCATAACACTAAAGGGGGAAGCTCAATCAGGCAAATCTGAATTGACTTCGATGAAGGAGACCCTAAGGATACTGAAATCGAAGGTTTTAGAAAAGAATGAGAAGACGATATAGTTAAACCGTACAAGGAAGTATCGAGACGTCCTTTCACTCGAAGAATCATAGAGTTCTCTGGGCCGAAGCATAGGATGCCCACCAACATAAAACTTTACGACGGATCTACAGACCCGGATGATCATATCACTAGATTTTGTGGTGCAGCTAATCACGGCGAGTGACCCATGCCGGTATGGTGTAGAATGTTTCAACAAACACTGGATGGTTCGGCGAGAGGATGGTTTGACTATTTACCCAATGGTAGCATTGACGATTGGGAAACCCTTCGTGACCAATTTGTGACAAGATTCACCCTCAGAAGAAAGTGCATCAAAGATCCGATGGAAATCACTAAGATCGTGCGGCTGGCAAATGAAACCCTCCCTGAATTCAAGGAGCGGTGGAATGACAAGGCCAGCCATATCTCTGGCATACCGGAACTCATGCAAATCTCATCCTTTATCAATGGTAGCAAGTGCCCTGAATTGGCCAAACGCTTCTCAGATCGGGTAACTGAGTTACCGAGAGGTGAGAAGGTAGATGTCAATGGTAGAAGAGCGGTGGACTGACAAGGCCAGCCATATCTCTGGATGATTTTGTCTGCTCAGAAACAGTGTATCAAGCAACTGAGTTACCGAGAGGTGAGAAGGTAGATGTTTACAAGGAGTATCGTCCGAACCCTTATAACAACAAGAATGATCATTATGCCCCAAAAGCTCCCTTTGGAGGGGATCGTCGCCGGAATAATAACAAGAATGAATACATGCCTCGTAGGAATGATCATTATGCTCCCTATGTTCCCGCCAGATATGACAACGCTAGTCGAGCGGACCCGCGTCGTAATGACGTCTGCAGATACGACACTAGGCCAATAGACTTGAACTCTCTGACAAAGGCTCCGAAAGAAATTCTTGCAACCGAGCATCAGCTGAGGCTACCACAACCCCCGCCATTGAAAGGAAAACCCCTTAGAGAGAATCTAGACAAGTATTGTGACTATCACGGTGAGAAGGGACACCTCACGAATGACTGTTGGCACCTCAAGGAGCAGCTAAGAATAGCCGTAGAAACGGGTAAACTGGACCACCTTTTTAAAGAAGTCCAACAAAGAGGAAAAGCACCACAAAGGGGAGACAACCATGCTAATAGGGGAAATATCATCAACATTGTAACAACCCCAAAATCATAATATTCGCGGAAGCATACACTTTGGGTGCTACTGGATCAATAATCACAACACAAGATATAGGGAACGGATTAAAAATCCGTTTTAAAACACATTGCATAAATCAAGTCATGTTACGTCACATAAAATCCATGTCAAATGAAAATGTAGCCCATTTAAACAAAAGGTCCAAATTCCAGAGTTAACGCATTATTAAAAACATTTCCATCTTTTGTTACGACCATCGCCATGCTCTGCACTCGGCTAACGCATCTCAGTTTTCTGAGAAAAACATGCTAAAAGTCAGCTAACGCTGTTGAGTTCATAGGTTTAAAGTAAATAGCACAAATGGACCAATAGCAATATCATAAAAACAATTCAGCAGATACACACTACTCAGCTATGCAAACACTAAGCCTCATCTAACCGACCTATGACAACGCAGCACGCCAAACTGGCATTAGCAATTACATATGGGTGCCCGCGAGTGTTAATCCCCAGACACTCGGCCTATTATTCGCTTTGGTATACGTTCGCCTTGGCTATGCCGAGCCAACCGAACGGGGGTGTCATCCCCAATAGATCTATTTATATCAAACGGCTTCCTAGACAGGAATTAACGGTAGATGATAGTGGGCACAAAAATGGGATTCAGCAAACTTAGGTTTCTGCATACTAGTGTGTATATAAAAACAAAATTCATTTCTGGTCCATGAAAACAGTTTTGCATGTTTCTCACCCCAAGCTTATAAAACAAAATCGTATAAAATATGGGGCTATAAACTCACCTTTCAATAACAGCAATCTGCTAATCAACAAAAATAGTGCAACCGCGCCGACAGACAACCTAAACCAGTACGGTAAGTCTTAGCGAAATATTCGTGTCTCATGTGTCTTTATTTTATTTGAAAAGTTTATGCTTGAATAGTGCTCGCGTATTTCTTGCTTGCTGTGTGGTAAAATATATTTCGAAATGATTTATCGTTGGCATTCTTTATGGCGGTGGCTCATGGTGAAAGTGTACGGTGGGAATACATAACGGAACATCCGTGCTAGTATTCACCGCTTAAAATGCGCAAGTGTTACACATATATATACTCATACATATATATAGATATGTCAAATTAATTACTTATGTATTTAATTAATTAAGATTAATTAAATAGGCTTTTTAGAAATAATAAAATAATAGAGTTAGTGGAGGATTATTATATTATAAATATTATTTATCATTTATAATACAATTTTAATTATAAGAGTAATAAAACATTGTTAAGTTAATTTTTATAAAGTTTACTTAAGTTAAGTATTTTCACAAAAATACTCTAAGTGCTAGATTTTTAGAAAAATTTAGGCATGACCCATTCGTTTATATGACGCTTCCATTATTCTCAAATGTTGCAATTCTCCTCAAATACTTCCTCTAGATAACTATATGTGCGAATAGTGTTTGTGATATATATTTTAGTCGTCGTAAATATTTTTATCGTTGTATTATTCGTTATTGTTACTTTAAGTATTAACAATGGATTTCGACACAAAGTCAATATTTAGTCAAAAAGTCAACAAAAGTCCATTTCAATATTACTTTGGTGAAAATGTCAATTTTTACCCTTTCGGAGACTAAACGTCTCAAAACAAGTCCAAAAATAGTTTTCGTTATATTTATCGTTTCGTTAAGTATTAATAACCACGGCGAGTCGGAAAATATTCCAAAAATCAATTTCGTCATTTTTGTTGTTAATTGGGCCGAACACTATTGAAATAGCCCAATAATCAATTTTAGCCCCAAAACACATTTTTAGTTAGAACGTATATATCGACGCGTTTCTAAAAAACATTTTTCTCGCTCATTAGGTCCGTTTGGTCAAAAAGTCAAAACTACAAAATTCATGATGGGCTCGGCCCAACAGTCCATACGTGGGCTTTTATGGCCCAAATTTTGTTTTGGTCCATTTACTTATAATTTGGTATTTATTAGTTAGTTAGTTACTAAATAAGCTTTAAACTTATCAAATAAGCTCTAATAAATAAGCTACTTAGTCAATTATTCAAAGGTGACTTATTTATGGTCTATTCGACCCATATAACTTATCTCAACTTATTTTTCCCATTTTTTACTAGTTATTTTCTATAACTTATGGCTTATTAAATAAAACCATTCCAAATAAGCACTTGATTATACTTTTCCACCATTTCACCATTTGAGCAAAAATTTTATGTTTTTTAAAACCCCAATAATCATTTATTTTATATATGGCCGATTAGTATATATAGTCTCAAAAGTCTATATATTGTTTAATCTCGCGTAAAAACCGTAACTAATGTTTGTATCATCAAACGAACACTATATGTAACAAGATTTACCACACAAGCAAGAAATTTATAAACTTGTTCATACACTACAAAAATGTCGAGCACTACTTAACAACATACAAGCCCTAGCTTTTTCCAAATCAACAAAATATATACTTTTAACACTTTTAAACATCATTAGACATCAAATGAACAAGAGATTAACAAGATTTGAAAATTTTTATGAATCCTTACAATGCTATGATGATTAACGAGCCAAGGAGGAACCAAGAACACCCAATGCTTCACCAAATTTACCCAAACCAAGTTCCAAATAACCCAAAAACCTTGATTATACACTTTAGTGTGTCGTGGGTTTTGAAGAGAAGAAATGATCTAGGAAATTTTATGTGTGTAATATGGATAAGGAAGTATACTTGTAGTAGTATTTAGGGTAATTTTGTGTATTATATTTAAGCATATACTAGTTAGTGGAGAGATTTTTGTCATCTTATGGTGTAGCAATACCTTGGCCGGTTCTAGTATTACTAGGGGAGGGTGAATTAAATTTTTACCCGCGTTGGTGTATCGTGTGCCGGTTTGAGCTTAAAACGTGACCGTAAAGTCCCGTTTCGACGTTTTTGGACACGTATACGTAAAATAAGGTTTTTATCCACGTTTTTGTCAGAAATGTAATAAAATATTATTACTGACTCAAAAATATATTTATTTGACTGTTACCATGTGTACTGTGCTGTCGGTACGCGCATGCGGTTGTTTTTCAGAAAAATGCAAGAAAGCTCTAAGTTAAATATGAGACTTGTCAGTAACTATCAGAAATGTGATAATTTAGGTTTATTGACAGAAATACACTTTTTCTGCAGTGACTGTAAGCTACAGTATGCGGGACAGCTCCAAAAAATGCTCAAAAACATTCATAAACATGAAAATACGCATAGAAATGCTTAGCTTAAAAGTAATTAATACTCATATAATATAAATTAACAACGTGAAAATTACCATTTGTCACAAACATGATCCGAAGCCAAGGGGCCGCAAGAAAACGATAGGTCACAAATTCGGAAGAGGATTGGATGAATGCCCCAATCAGCTTCCCTCCTATCCTTCCAGGGAATGTTTCGGACGAACCTTTAATCATCGAGGCCGAAGTGGAAGGTTATACGATACGGAGGGTGTATGTGGATCAAGGCGCTTCGGTGGAGGTAATGTATAAGCACTATTTTGAGCATTTATGCCCTTCCATCAAGGCCCGGCCTGAAGGAAACCAAAACGCCATTGGTAGGATTCGCAGGGGAATCCATCAAACCGTTGGGAAAGATAGAGTTAGAAGTTTGTTTTGGAAGTCAAGGGTTATTTCGTAAAACTGTTATGAAATTCGCCGTGGTAAGGTCCCCCTCTCCATACAACGTCATATTAGGCCGTTCCGGACTAAAAAAGCTACGGGCTATTCCATCAACCATTCACTCGATGATGAAGTTTCCTACTCCGAGAGGCATAGCAACATTGGTCACCCAATCGGTCATCATCTCGGAATGCCGCAAGCTGGAAGAAAAACAGATGGTTGAGAGAGAGGCAAAGACTGAACCTCAGAATGCTGAGATAACTGGAGAGCTGGCTGGAAAGATAAAGGAGGTCATGGTACACCCGGAGTATCCGGATCAACTAGTAACCATCGGAAGGAATTTCTTCAAAGAATGTAGAAGGCAGTTAATCACGCTGCTAAAAAATAGTCAAGTTGTATTCGCTTGGGAACTAGCGGACATGACAGGAATGCCACGACGGATCACAGAACACAGACTCAATGTGAATGTCCAAGATAAACCGATAGCCCAAAAGAAAAGGACCTTCTCAGCAGAAAAGAACCAGGCCATAACCAAAGAAGTAGAAGAATGGGTGAAAGCCAGAATAGTTCAACCGGTGCGATACCCAACATGGATCTCCAACCCGGTGCTAGTGAAGAAGTCCGATGGTAGTTGGAGGATGTGCATCGATTTCAAAAATCTCAACCATCTTGTTTGAAAGACTATTACCCGTTACCTGAAATCGATTGGAAGATAGAGTCAGTCATGGGATTCCGGTACAAATATTTTTTAGATGCTTATAAGGGGTACCACCAAGTGCAAATGGCTAAGGATGACGAGGAAAAGACAACTTTCTATACCGAACATGGGACTTACTGTTACACTAAAATGCCGTTCGGATTAAAAAACGCTGGAGCCACGTATCAACGGCTGGTAGACTCGGCTTTTCGGTCGCAGATCGGGAGAAATTTAGAAGCGTATGTAGATGACATGGTGATAAAAAGCAAGACCGAGAAGGAGCTGTTAGCCGATATAGCTGAAATGTTCGACAATCTCCGAAGGATCAACATGAAATTGAACCCGAAGAAATGTTCCTTCGTTGTGGAAGAAGGAAAGTTTCTTGGATATATGGTGACATCCAAAGGGATCATGGCAAATCCGAAGAAAACAAGGGCTATCGCAGATATGCAGTCTCCAAAGACGCTTAAAGAAATGCAAAGTCTAAGCGGACAAGTTAGCAGCTCTAAACCGTTTCTTGTCCAGGTCGACAGAAAGAGCACTTCCATTTTTTGACACACTGAAAAATATCACAAAGGAGAACCAGGATGAGTACCGCTGGACAGCAAAGGCTGAATCGGCTTTTCAGGAGATGAGAAAGATGTTCCTCGAGCTCCCCTACCTGAAAACCCCAAAGCTAAAAGAAGACTTATATGTATACCTGGCGGCAACAAAAGAAGCAATGAGCGGAGTGCTGTTGGTAGAAAGGGAAGGGAGGCAAATTCCGGTACATTATGTAAGCCGAACGTTGCATGAGGCCGAAAAGAATTACGCTCCGGTTGAAAAACGAGCTTTGGCTTTGTTACACCTATCAAGAAGGCTTAGGAGATATTTCGAGGTCCATCCCATAAAAGTCATCACCGATCAACCCGTCAAACAAATTTTGAACAAACCGGAAGCATTGGGGAGGTTAGCTAAGTATACAGTAGAGCTGGGGGCCTACAACATTACGTACATACCTCGAAATGCTGTCAAGGGGCAGGTCCTAGCGGATTTCATAACAAAAATACCACTGAACTTATCTGACCAGGTTCCGAAAGAGGGGGGCAAGGAGATATGCAACATCTCTGACCAAGAAGGATGGGTGTTATATACCGATGGAGCGTCTAGCAAATCAGGTGCCTGAGCAGGTTTGGTACTAATCGGTCCGGACCAAACAGAATATACCTACGCCATCCGGATGAAGATAAACCATTACACCTTAATTAATGACGTACTTTTCAAAAAATCCTACCTATGCCCAATGTTAAGGTGTGTTGGACCGCTCCAGGCAAATTACATCACCCGGGAGGTACACGAAGGAGCATGTGGGATGCACTCCGGATCACGATCAGTGGTGGAAAAGCTAATGAGGCAAGGTTATTATTAGCCAACCATGCACCGAGATACTAGAGAAGTGATCCAAAAATGTGACTCTTGCCAAATACATGCACCCGTTCCGAAGATCCCAAAAACCGTGATGACTTCAATCATGGCGCCTTGGCCATTCTACCTGTGGGGCATGGACGTGTTAGGACCTCTGCCAGAAGCTCCGGGGAAAATCAAGTTTATTATCGTGGCAATCGACTATTTCACCAAATGGATGGAAGCCAAGCCGTTAGTAAGAACGACGGGGAAAGACGTCAAGAAATTTGTCTGGGAGAACATAGTGTGCAGGTTCGGATTACCAAGGGTAATTGTAACGGACAACGGAAGTAACTTCATTCATGACCCCTTTAAAAGTTGGTGTGAGAGGTTGAATATAACCCAGATAAACAATGCTGTAAGGATTCAAATCAAGGCTCGGCAGGGAAAGAGCCGGATGGGTGGACGAACTGCCGAATGTCTTGTGGGCGCACCGTACATCCCTGAAAACAAGTAACGGAGAAACACCGTTCAGCCTCACGTACGGAAATGAAGCGGTCATCCCGGCAGAAATAGGAATGCCTACCTTTCGGACCATGGTGACGGAAGAGAAGGAGAATGACGATGGAATCCGCCTAAACCTCGACCTGCTGCAAGAGCGAAGAGAAATAGCTGCAATCCGAGAGGCGAAGTACAAAAAGAAGATAGAGCAGTACTATAACTGGAGAGTTCGCCCCGAATCATTTAAGGTAAGTGTAAAAGTTTAGATAACTCTTCTAAAATGAAATGTTGTTAAAATGCACAGCTATTTGATTTCAGTCATAACTTGTTTATTTGCTATCGGTTAACATAAAAAATGAACTCAATGCATCTACAATCAAAGGTAGGTGATTTTGTATACTGAAGGAACGAGGCAAGCAAGGTTGAAAATCAAGAAAAACTGGGACCCAATTGGGAAAGACCATACCGGATCGTGGAAGCCTATCAGACCGGCTCGTATAAGTTGGAGACAATGGAAGAGAAAGAAGTGCCGCGAACATGGCATGCCATCAACCTTAGAAAGTGTTTTTTGTAAATATAAGCCTAATGTATTGAATGTAAGATCCGAAAGGACCTAGTATTAACTATATTGAATGACAAATGCAGCTATCCCACAAATGAAAGGAAGCAATTTTCATTACATATTGTATTCTAGACATAAGTTAAAAGTGATCCCTCCGAAAGGCTCGCGACCTCCGGAGATCAGTGGTCAATGTTCAAAGATGATTCATACCCAAAAAGGGGTTGCCATACAACTTAGGCAAAAAGGCCGAATGGCGCACGACGCCCGAAATCAGCTCACACCAAAAAAGGGGTTGCCGCGCGACCAAGGCAAAAAGGCCGAGCGCATCTCACGCCCAAGAGGGGGTGACCATACAACTAAGGCAAAAAGGCCGAATGGCGCACGACGTCGAAAATTGACTCACACCCAAAAAGGGGATGCCATGAAAGGCCAAGGCATAAAATGCCGAACGGCCATAAACGTCTCAAACTGTCCGAATGACATAAAGCAATATAGTCATGCTAACTTAATGATCGAGTCGCTACGAAACACAAACGATATGCAAAAAAAAAAAAAAAAAAAAAAAAAAAAAAAAAAAAAAAAAAAAAAAAAAAGAAAGATACAAATACAACATATTCTATAACTAACGAAGCAACTATTATAGATATAAGCTTTAAAGATGTACAAATGATGTATGATCCATTCAGTTATAAAGTTATTACATTCATCCAAACCTTTCTGTTGATATAAATAATGCCTAAACACGTTATTAATATTTTTCGATATTTCTACGTTTTGATAATCACAAAATGTAAAATCATTAATCGGAAAATTATGACGTAAACAAGTATTTAGTTGTAAATATCTATTTCTAAAACTCAAATCACTTAAGGTATGAATAAACTAATGCTTAATGCATTATATGATCAAAGGAACATTTTCTTAATAACTAGATTTTTTATAAAACATCAAAAACATTTTATATATTTTTGAAAAACATTTTTGGTATTAAATAAAAATGTTTAATCTTTTATAAAAATATGAATTCAAATTTTTAACCAAAATCAGTTAAAATGTTCCAGAAAAACCTTCCCCACAAAAGGACAAATCTGGGCAACGGACACCTAGGGCGGCCCCCTTAATTTTACTAGGCGGCCCCCTTAAAATTAAGGGGACCGCCCCCCTATTTAAGGGGGCCGACCACGCTCCAGTAGGTCTCCAGCTGTCCAGTTTTTCTCCTATAAATACCAGCCTTCTCCTGGATTTTTACTCACCTTTTGCACACTAAAACTTTCTGTTCTAAATCCTTTCTAAACATTGTAAATCATTTGATCATATTTTCTTAAGCATTGGTTTCTAAGTGATCCAAGCTTCCACCACCAAAAGTGCAAAAGAAGAACTCTACTTCAACTAGTGAAGAAGTGTTATTACTTACCTCATTCAATTGTGTTGTTGTGTAAAGTGTTGTATAGTTGTGATAAGTAGATTCTAGTGTAAGTAACTAGTTGTGTTGTAAAGAAGTTGTGCAGAAGTAGTTGTGATATAGTTGTGAAGTAGTCGTGGAAAAGAAGTAGTGAAGAAGTCGTGAAGCTGTCGTGAAGAAGTCGTGATTAAGTCGTGTAAAAGTTGTGTATAAGTTGTGAGATTGGTTCTAGCTACGATTAGGACTCGACATCTAGCTTTGTGTCGTTAAGCCGGTGTAAGCTAAAGTTGTGTAAGGTTTCTCCGCCATAAGGGAGTTTGTTGACATAGTGAAGAAAACTCTCGAGTAGGTGACTCGAGGAGTGGAGTAGGGCAAGGAAGGTGTCCTTGTAGCCGAACCACTATAAATCTCCGTGTTGTGGTTTGATCTTTCCATCTCTCTCTCTTATTTCATTATATTTACCTTACTTGCATTACTTATCTATATTTGTTTATATATGTTCATATTGATCAAGAGTTGAATTCACATAAGATAGAATCGAAGTTTTAAAAAGTAAACAAAAGTTTTCATAAATTAAAAAGACGTAAAACTATTCAACCCCCCTTCTAGTTTTTCACAATTGGTATCAAGAGCCACGTCAAACAAGATTTTTAAAATAAACTGTATTTTAAAACTTGAAACGATCTATGGAATCTGAAAAATATTTAGAAGGGCAATCTATGCAAAGACCACCACTATTTGAAAGTGATGGATTTTTATATTGGAAAAATCGATTCGAAACTTATGTGAAGTCAAAAGATCTAGATCTTTGGCATGTTATTACTAATGGTGATTTTTTACCTATTCAACATAATCTTGAAACTAAAAAGTATGAAATTGTACCTTTTGAAAAACAAAGTGATGATTTAAAAAGAAAACTTTCTAAAAATAATGAGGTTAAAATGGTTATTTATAATGCGTTACCACGTAAAGAATACGAAAGAATCTTTATGTGCGAAACCGCAAAAGAAATTTGGAATTCTTTACTAATAACTCACCAAGGTAATAGTCAAGTCAAAGATAATAAAATAGATCTTCTTGTTCAACAATATGAACAATTCACGATTTCGGAAGAGGAATCAATTGATAATGCATTTGCTAGGTTTAACACAATCATCACAAGTTTAAAGGCACTTGATGAGAGTTTTTCTAGTAAGAATTTTGTCAGGAAATTTCTTAGGGCTCTTCATCCAAAATGGCGAGCTAAAGTTATGGCGATTGAAGAATCGAAGAACTTGTCAACTCTTCAACTTGACGATTTGATTGGCAACTTGAAAGTCTACGAAGTAATAATCAAGAAAGACTTCGAGATGGTCAAAGGAAAGAAAGAGCAAAGCAAGTCAATCGCGTTGAAAGCTAGGAAAGCATCAAGTGACGAGGATAGCTCAACCTCCGAAAGTGATGATGAAGAATATGCCATGGCCGTAAGAGACTTCAAGAAGTTTTTCAAAAGACGAGGAAGATTCGTTAGACAACCGCATGACGAAAGGAAAACACTCCAAAGATATAAAGACGACAAAGGTAGCAAGAGCGAGAGGAAGTGCTTCAAATGCGGTGATCCAAATCATCTCATTGGAAGATGTCCTATGATGTCAAAGGAGCAAAACCAAAAGGCGTTCATTGGAGGAGCATGGAGTGACAGTGAAGAAGACGAGAAAGAAACCACAAAAGAGGAGAAGTGTCTTATGGCTAAGACATCAAGTGAGGTACGTTCCGAAACCGAATACTTTAGTGATGAAAATTTATCATTAGATGAAAAAGACCTAGATAACGAATATAATAGGTTATGTATATTAGGTCAAAAAGTAATGACTAAAAATATATCACTAAAACACATAAATAACCAATTAGAAAAAGAAATACTAGAATTAAAAATTAAACTACATAACTTAGAAAAAGGGAAAGAAGTCTTTGAATGTAAAACATGTCAAGAAACTAAAAATGAAAATGAAATACTTAAGGAAGAAATTTGTAGACTTAAAAAATTTGAAAATAGTAGTAATTCTCTTAGGGATATAATAAGCATTCAAAGAATGTCAGGAGATAAAACCGGATTAGGATTTAACTCAACTGAGGCTACAACTAGTGAAACTAAAAATGTAAAGTTTGAAAGTGAAACTAGTAATCAAAAATTATTAGAGTCAAAGCCTAAATATATACTTATAAAAGATAGAAAAATACCCATAGCCAATAATGAGGAAATAAAAGCTTTCTACAAACCATCTTTAAAAACCGAAGTAGAAAACTCTAAACCAAAGCTTAGGTCAAAAACACCTCCTCCTAGAAGACCACCTAGTCCTCACCCTCGGCCTAAAACACCTCAACCTAAAAGAAACCAAAATAGACCAAACCGTCATAATAATAGTTACCCAATGTGGAATTACCCGAATCCACCAAGCTTCAATCCTTGGGGAATACTTCCACCATACATGCATCCTAGTCAACTACAACCCATTTTTGGTTCAAACAACTTTGGATCAATGAGACAATGGGGACCAAGTGGCTAAATTGCTATCTCATTGGATTATTGGCATCTCTTCCTTGATTGACTTCTACAAGTCAAACATAAACGCTTTGAAGCGCTTGAAGACTAAAAGGTACGCCCCTCTTTCATGCTCATCATTATGTGCGTTGATTAATGAACTAGCAAATTGCATGCCCCCATAAGTTTTTAATGCCTAGTTTAGTTAGTACTTGTATGGTAGTTAGTAGATAATCACTTATACATATACATAATATATATATATATATATATATATTATATATATATATATATATATATATATATATATATATATATATATATATATATATATCCATATTATTATACTATATACATATATAAATATATCCGCACATAACCTAGATACGTCATTTGTTGACTATCTAGAACTAAAAGAAATTGTTCGTCCTCGAACCTTTTCTTCCCCCTTTGCCTCTTTTGAACTTTAACGTTCAACACGAAAATCTTCCGTGTCCACTATCACATAACTCATGGTGATGAAGAGAAGTGAGTTAAGTGGATTAACTTAGAAGTAGCACTTTGACCGTCGAGTCAAGAAAACTATGGATGAAACAAACTCCCGTCGCCGTCAGCACCTATCTCCGTCATTACCTCATCATTTCTTAACTCCATTTAACATCCCACGTTTACACATAATATATATATATATATATATATATATATATATATATATATATATATATATATATATATATATATATATATATATATATATATATATATATATATATATATGCACTTTTACTCTCACCCCCTAACACATTTGTCGACTTGACATCTTGATCATTTTATCCAAAATTCTCAAGAAATGTTTTCTTAACGAAATGTTAATAAAATGTCAAGTATTCCTTCCTCGTGCCATTAAAACCCAACGTATTTTTGATATATAATAAATCTATATATATATACATAAAATTATTTTGCTATCAGAAACTAAACCCAAACTAATTCCAAGTTTGGTAGGCGGCCCCCTTAATGTTTAAGGGGACCGGCTAGTAAACGGGGGCGGCCCCCTTAATAATTAAGGGGACCGGCCTACTGTAGCTCCCAAAAATGTTTTTCTTCCAATTTCATTTGCCAAACACCCCACTTTTCAAACACACCCATACTTGCTGCTGCTGTGAACGAACCAAAACCTAAAACCATTCACCAAATCATCATTTCCAACTAATTTTGCAAGGGGCAAACACCTATTTTAGATTAGCAACACATTTTGTAAGTTTTCTAATTCACATTTCATCTAATTCCATTCAATTTTGAGTCTAATCATAATTAGGTCTTTTACTCAATTTTCTTTTAATCCAAATTTTGTTAAAATTAAGTCTAGAAATCTTATAACCAAATGCTCCCCATAGGATTAGAATGCTTAATCAACCTAGAAACTAAGTAATTAAAAAACCATTATGTCAAACTAATCACTCCTTTTCAAAACTAATCACATTGTTGAATTATGCCATAAACACTTGTTAAAACTAATCACATTGGTTTATTACAACTCACAAATTCTAAAAATATATTTTTCGAATCATAAAAAATATTATTGTTAAATATAAGAGAGTGTTTGGATTAGGAGCTAGAATCATCGAAATTTGATCAAAATTAAGTTCATAACTACTTGTCAAGTTTATAAACACGCAATTAGTTGTTTTAAGTCATCAAGATACATAATTCATATGTATATTGAAATTTTACTAGTTATTTTCATATTTAAAGGAGCGTTTGGCACAACATTTTGAAAGAATTTTTTTTTTGGGTCAAAATCTAAGTTACTTAACATAAACACTCGTAAGAAATAGCTAGATATACAATCCAATGTTTGTCTAGCCACATTTCAAAGTAGCTTATGACGTATAAAAGAACGTTCGGATATTTTTGATTTCTTATCATAATGTCCCTATAACTATTCTTTAACATCATAAAATACATTTTAAGCGAGTTAAAAATTAAAACTAAGGAACATTGTAAACTACTTCTTAGGATTTAAGTTTTAGAGTCGAAGTATGTTTACGTTCCACATAAGTAGCATATATAATATATGCATGTCATTTTCTTATTTTTCTTTGTTGCTTTCTTGTATAGGTGAAAATGCCCAAAACTACAGTCGGTGATGTCTCAAAAACAAAAGAATACATTCCAAAAGTCTCTGCCACTCCAGGCATTTATCCCGCTATTGCTTGTTTCTATCGTCCCATTGAAGATAGAAACATTCATGAAGGGAGAGTTGTCTATCCATCGTTCTATAAATCCGACTATATCGAACGAATGTTCTCCAACGTTAGTCTTGATTGTCTCTACAAAATCAATGAGCTTATCATTCCCCGCTTTGTTCTTGACTTCTATAGCCAAGTGACGGTGCAAACCGATCCCAATGGCTGTATCCTCATATCCTTTATGATTCAACACGAATTCATTACTCTTACTCTCGCTCAATTCGGTCAAATTCTAGGAATCCCCTACTCCGGTCAACCCGTCTTCTCTAATGAGTGGGATCTCTCATCTCTTGAGCAATATCGACCTCAACAGGGTCCGTACTACTATGAGATTCCATCCTCTGAAGAAATTCGACAATATCTTGGGTTAGATCGTGGTACGACTAGCCGGAGGATCAAGTCAAAAGATGTTGACATCCATGCTAACCAAATCCTCCTCAAGGGATTACGCCCCGACATGAAGCGTTGGGAAGAACTCATTCGTGAGAATGCGTTCGGTACCGGTGGTCATCGTGATCATGTCACGGCGAGCATAACTCATATGTTGTATTGTATTATCGCTGAACAGCCGTACAATTTGGCATATCTCTTTGTCTTCCGCATCATGTCCGCAAAAAACACTCATAATGCAAATCTTCTGTATGGCATGTTTCTCACTCGCCTCTACAATCATGTCATGATGCATTATCCACATCTTCAGAGTCCAATTTATGAGTCTGTTCAATCGGTCCTTAATCCACTTGTTCGTGTCCGTGAACGTCGCCCTTGAAGCGACAAGGGAAAATCTCGTAAATCTGTCTCACTTCCACCTCGTGGTTCCACGTCACATCAAGGGGACGATGATGATGATGAGGAGGAGGAGGATACAACACGTGCTAGTACCCCATCACCTAGGACCTTCGTTGAAAATCTTCCGGATCTTGATTACACCGAGTATCAAGTTCCTTCTCGTTCCGAACGAACATACGAACTACTGTTTGAAAGACAAACCGAACTACTCAACACCACACAGCAGATGTACCAAGAAGTACGAGGCGGTTTCAAGTCTATTGGAAAGACACTTGGAAGGATGTTTGGAAAAAAGAAGAAATAGACATGTTTGATGAGCGTTTAGTTAATTATTATTGATGTTATGATTAGACATTTATATGTAGTATTATTATCTTAACATTTGTTTGCTATGACTTTTATTATGTTAGATGATAAACTTATTAGAACTAAGCTACTAGTTTATTTGATATAATATGCCTATGCTTCTAATATGATTTTTTTTTCTAGTCTTAAATATGTATATTATTTGTTTAATATGCTATTGATAATATTTAATCATTCTTGATGTACATGATCCAAATGGAACTTGCTGCAAATACACCATAAAAATGACCTTTTTCAGGAAATTTTTCAAATTTGGTCGCCTGGGAAAACACCAGATGGGCGGCCCCCTTAATTTCCTAGGCGGTCCCCTTAATTTTAAGGGGGCCGCCCAACAATTAAGGGGACCGGCCATCAGGACAGTAAAATTTACTGTTTTCTTTTGCATCTTGTGACCTCTTTTACCTAGCCCCAGCTACCATTTCTCCTTATGGACGAACTGGTATTGGAATCTTCCTACAAAACCTCAAAAATTAACCTAAACCAACCACATTTTCATACTATAAATTCCCTCCATACAATCACCTCTCATTCCATCATCCTTCATCATCCAAAACCACCATGTTATCACCAAAATCCTCCATCTCTAAGACTCCAAGGAAGCAAAGACTTGTTATCATACCACCAAAACAACCTTTCATAGACCTAACCCAAGATGACATCAAAACTCCATCACCACCACCTCAAAATTCATCCCCAAGTGCACCAAATGCACCATCAAAAACACCCTCCACCCATGGAGCTTCATCTTCCTCCATTCCATCCACTTCATCCATCAATGACTACATCCACTCAAGAACCTTCATACACCCAACTTGCCATTTCCTTATCACCCATCACACCTCTTGATGCTCACTTCTCACCATCACCAACCCCACAACCATTCTTTCCTATACCTTGGGCATTGCTTGAAGCCCATGGTGACAATTGTCTTTGTTGCATCCATAACCGGACCATAATCTTTGGTCTTAGAGATGAGATACACTACATGTTTTCATCTCTTGAAAACATGATTGCCAACCCACCACCACCACCTCCTCCACCTCCTTCACCCACTACACCACCACCACCTCCATTTTCACCCAATTAAGCATATGCAATGCTTAAAAATAATTTTTCAAAACTTTCTTGTAAGCAAGCTCCATGGAAGACCATGTACTTCTAGGACGATTATGTAGTTTCATTAGTTGTTTTTTGTTTGTATGCTTGCATGCTTCATGTTGTAATCTTCTTGGTTGTGTATTTATACACAACACTTTTATTAAATGAATGATCTTATTCTATATGCTTGCTTATTGTTGTTACATATACTTGTGCTTCTAACATTTTTTTTGCAAGCGTTCCATAGCTCGTTTCCTTGGTGCCCCCAAACGAGGGGGAGTACACATCAAGGGGGAGTTCTCGTCCCGAAAATTTAGATTCTAAAACTTGTCGGCTTAACCTTTTTGATTCTACAAAAAGGGGGCGAAATAGATGTAAACTCACTAAATACTTATCTAAAAACTAATTTTTAGACTTAATGAGTTTAGATTTTGTAATCATCAAAAAGGGGGAGATTGTTGATATAAATAATGCCTAAACACGTTATTAATATTTTTCGATATCTCTACGTTTTGATAATCACAAAATGTAAAATCATTAATCGGAAAATTATGACGTAAACAAGTATTTAGTTGTAAATATCTATTTCTACAACTCAAATCACTTAAGGTATGAATAAACTAATGCTTAATTCATTATATGATCAAAGGAACATTTTCTTAATAACTAGATTTTTTATAAAACATCAAAAACATTTTATATATTTTTGAAAAACATTTTTGGTATTAAATAAAAATGTTTAATCTTTTATAAAAATTTGAATTCAAAAATTTAACCAAAATCAGTTAAAATGTTCCAGAAAAACCTTCCCCACAAAAGGACAAATCTGGGCAACGGACACCTAGGGCGACCCCCTTAATTTTACTAGGCGGCCCCCTTAAAATTAAGGGGACCGCCCCCCTATTTAAGGGGGCCGGCCACGCTCCAGTAGGTCTCCAGCTGTCCATTTTTTTTTCCTATAAATACCAGCCTTCTCCTGGATTTTTACTCACCTTTTGCACACTAAAACTTTCTGTTCTAAATCCTTTCTAAACATTGTAAATCCTTTGATCATATTTTCTTAAGCATTGGTTTTCTAAGTGATCCAAGCTTCCACCACCAAAAGTGCAAAAGAAGAACTCTACTTCAACTAGTGAAGAAGTGTTATTACTTACCTCATTCAATTGTGTTGTTGTGTAAAGTGTTGTATAGTTGTGATAAGTAGATTCTAGTGTAAGTAACTAGTTGTGTTGTAAAGAAGTTGTGTAGAAGTAGTTGTGATATAGTTGTGAAGTAGTCGTGGAAAAGAAGTAGTGAAGAAGTCGTGAAGCCGTTGTGAAGCTGTCGTGAAGAAGTCGTGATTAAGTCGTGTAAAAGTTGTGTATAAGTTGTGAGATTGGTTCTAGCTACGATTAGGACTCGACATCTAGCTTTGTGTCGTTAAGCCGGTGTAAACTAAAGTTGTGTAAGGTTTCTCCGCCATAAGGGAGTTTGTTGACATAGTGAAGAAAACTCTCGAGTAGGTGACTCGAGGAGTGGAGTAGGGCAAGGAAGGTGTCCTTGTAGCCGAACCACTATAAATCTCCGTGTTGTGGTTTGATCTTTCCATCTCTCTCTCTTATTTCATTATATTTACCTTACTTGCATTACTTATCTATATTTGTTTATATATGTTCATATTGATCAAGAGTTGAATTCACATAAGATAGAATCGAAGTTTTAAAAAGTAAACAAAAGTTTTCATAAATTAAAAAGATGTAAAACTATTCAACCCCCCTTCTAGTTTTCCACACTTTCAACTGTTCGCAAAACTATTCTAACGATCCAAAGGCCTTACATCGAACCAACAACTATTTCTAAAAGTTACAAGGATAAATAAAGCTTCACGTAAAACCCAGAGTAGCCTTTGTCCGTAGTCAAAACGGAGACACTCGGATCTTACAACAACCAATTCTCTCAAGGAGCCGAGGCATTCTCTTCCACAGTAGAGTCTTGGATAGGAGGATCTTCAGTTGCAGGAGCTTCGGAATTGGCCCGGTAGCAACATCGGCCATGGCGACCTCTGTAGGCTTGGGCGGAGCAGGATCCGGAAACATATTTATAATTTCAGCAAGAGACTTGTAGTAAGCATTGCTGATCTTTTGCACATAGGGATACTCCGCAACAAAAAGCCCGTCGTACAAAGGTTGGTACTTCGCCTCGGCCTCCATGTCCAAGTCTTCTTCATCCGCTAAAACCTTGTCCATATCCTCCTTAGAACGTTCCAATGTAACACCATCCAAGAACCCAGCCATAGAAGACAGGCTAAATGGAACGGCTAGGGATTGCTTGTATTCGTGACGGTTAAGGAGACGTCAAACCATTTCAGGAATAAATTCTTTAACCACTTTAAAATGCTCCATCTCCGTCTGACCCATCTTCACGGACATATCTTTCTTTTCCTATTGGAGCTCTTGGTTCTCCATCTCTTCGTCACTCAGCTTAAGCTTGGTTTTTTCCAGCTCAGCCTCCAATGCCCTGATCTTCTTGGCCTGTTCACTAGAAACCCTCCTCCACTCCTCATTCTCTTTTTCCAATTCCGAGATGCGATCAGTAAGACCTGATTCCCTAACCATACAACCGGCGTGCTCATGTCGTAACCTTTTAAGCTCCTCCGGCTCCCGCGCGGCACTCTTACAGTTTTGATGAGCAAGGTACAGACTGTTGTATTCACGAAGGAGGGTCTCAAATCGAAACAATATGTCCGACTGAGCCACAGCGTTCTTGACCATCAACATCCAAGCACGCTGGCAGGCATCTTCATCATCCAGACTCTCCAAATATTGTTTCTCCCTAGGGGTGGGCAGATGAACCATCACGTCCTGGCACACCGAGAAGTTATTCAAGCGAGCACTCTTCTTCACGGACCATTACAGAACAAACAACCCTTCGGAACCAGACTCATCTTTATCTTCATCATCCATAACCTTTTATTTGCCACGACCGGAAGAGGCAGCCAAAGGAGTTCCTGAAAGGTGAACAATGAGCCACACGACTATTAACTATTAAAAAAAATAGGGGGGGGGGGAAAGGAAGAAATACACATATAGACACATCCTGATAACTCACCAGTATCGGCAACCCCAGATTAGTTGCCCGCACCCCCCTCAACCTCCGGCTGTTTCCTCACTTTGTCCGGATGCAACGATCGAATGGGGGCGGGAGCAGAAATAGGCTCCGAAGAATCCAAGTCCACCACGGGGACATCATCTGTTGGCTTACCCCGCTTCGACGGACGGGTAGAACCGCCCTCCCCACCGCCATGCTTGACCCGAATTTTGGTTTGTTTGCTAGCCCCCACTCCTCCCTGCTTAGCCTTGAGAGCTTGCCGAGCAGCAGCTTGCTCCTGTTTTCTTTGTTTTGCTTCCAACACTCGCTCGTCCGCCACTTCGACCCTTTTTTGCTCATCGGTCTTTTCCGGAATATCAGCATTCGATTGGACCGGTTCGGTCACATGCAGTTCATGAGACTGACCCTCTCGGTACTTGTCTCCTTTGGTTATGGACGCCCCTTTCCGGAATTTGGGTTTAATCAAGTAGTCCGACATTGTTAAAGCTGCAGACAATGAGTCAAAAATATAAATCAGTTGGAAATAAGCACACATATATTTTTCAACATGCAAGAAAATCAAAGCAAATGCTATACCCAGAGGAATTTGAATGAGATCAACTACGTTCTCAGACAACCGTGTGGCGTCTTCAACGCTAAACTCCCCTTTCGGAAAAGGATCCGAGATATCAGAATCATGATGCCTCAAAGGCATCGCAAAAGGAATGGCCCGTATGTCTATCAGAAAAAAGTTATGTTTCCAACCCTTCAGACAGGTCAGGATCTCCTTAAAGTAAACTCTCCTATCCTTGCCCCCTCTTTTCTTGAAGGAAAACCAGTGGCCCTGCTTGCTCAGTTTATAGAACGCTCGGAAAAGAGAGGTGGTGGGGGTAATGTGCAAACTCCGACTGTACACTTCGAAGAGAGTAGCATGATGCAGACCTAATGGAACTAATTGTGAAATATGGACCTTATAATACCTAATCACATCTAACAAAAAGGTGGAAAAGGGCACACTAAGGCCACCTTCACAGAAGTACTCCAGGTACAAACCTATCGCATCATCCGGCAATTCATCCATAGTCATATCCTCCGGAGGTGGCCTCGGATGTAGATCCTCCGGTATGCCAAACTCCATTGCCACCAAGGTCACTGCCCCTTCTTCCATACGAGAAGTATATTTTTGAATATCAAACTTGGGCAAAAATTCCCCAACTTCCGGAGTTTCCTCCTCATGAATTGTAATGGGTGAATTCGACATAGCTTAACCGAGGGAAGAGAGGATATAGCCAAACAACAAAAAACACAAAATATGGATAATGCGAGACGTGCCTCTTGGGACAAATGACTTACACAAAAACCACTCGGACTGATTGGAAAAATTCGATCGGAAAAGCACTAGCGGAAATTTTGTCAGAAGAGAGCAGAGAATTACGGTGGTAAAAACAGGATAAATTGCGCTATTTATAGGTAAAGGTGAGGAGTGCGAAACGTCGCGTCGTGTCAGACGAAAACGTGGCCCTCTCTCATCCACACGATAGATACGCATACATGTGTCCGAAATCTAGGGGTACAGTAAAAATGACGGCGATCCTTAAAATGAAACAATAATGATTTTTGGCAGGTTGTACATAAAATCCGGCCTACAAGACCGAACGGACAAAGCCCTCCGGAAAGGTTACAAAGGACATTTGAGATTTTCACAAAGTATCACACTATCGGTGTAACCGATACTATGATACTGGGGGGGGGGGACATGTTGGCGTATGTGTCTGGACAACCTATCTTGTCCGGACGTCCGAACGACATTACGCCCTTCGGAAGAAAGGTCCGAAGGCGTATAACTTCTTCGTCCAGAACGAACCTTATCACTTGGACAGGTGGCGACAGCAGTCAGACCTTCGCCACCCAGATTTCACGAGATCATGTCTGCGGCGTATCTCCACAAAATCCGGCTTCGTCATCACAGGTATCAAAGCTGGGTAGCATAAATACCCAACTCATTTACAACTCACAACTAACTTTTACCATACGCATTTACTCCTAATCATTATCTAACCTTCCGGATTATCCAATACTTACTCTCACGCCGAAGCTTGGTCCTGGGATAACACCCGGGGCGAGTCTAACGTGCGTGTTTCTTGTGTGTAGGTGCTTGGGGACATTGGCAAGACCTCGTCCGAAAGATCTAACATAGTTCCGAACGACTTGCAAGTTTTTACCTCAACACCTACCTTCATGTATTTAGGATGCATTAACCTGCCAATCCTAAAGATAATGGTTTTGCATACATATTTAGGATACAATTTTCCGAAAATGCTCATTTTGTTTGGTCATTCTTATAAAGTATCCTATTTTAGTCAAATGTTATTAACTAACACATAAACCCACTATAATTAGTATGACCTGCCTTCATCTGATTTAAATATTACAGTATTTATTTATTTTTATTAATCTCCAACCGTTTTTTTTATAAAAAGTAGAACAAAAAGATGGGATTTATACACGGTCCAGATTGGCCTGGTTTTAGAATGGGTCACCTTTAACATGAGTAGATTGCCCATGGACCAAGGTACAGTACTCAATTATTTAGGCATTTGAAGTGGTGGGGCAAAATAGACATTCCCTTTTTCAATGATATCGAAAGCACAAGTGCACAACTTTGTTGGTTTGGGCCGAAAGCTTGGCTTTTTCAAAAATAGAAATGAAAGAATCCAATTAGTGTATGAATCTTGCTATATAAAGCACACCTTTATACACTAATATATGTTATATTCTTTATGTCGATATGGTATTAACTTTTGACAACCATTGATACAGGGAAGCGAAGAGGTCCATTCGGCATAAACAAGACAGTGCATATACCTAACGATACGAGTGGGTGCGTGGTGCTTCTTCTTGATATCAGACATGAGCTTTCCCATCACTTTTCCCCGAAGGATTTTAGATTTTCAAACAAGAAAAATGCCTTTAGATTTGGCAACATGACATATGGGTGGAGTCTTGTCATGCATTAAAAATCACCAAGATTTGAACACTTGTGTTTATCTAGCACTTAAGATTTCATCAAAGTGGCAATAAATTTAAAATTTGAATTTTGTAGTTTTCTACTAATGATTTTCTTCGTTGCTCAATATGGTCTAACAACATCGTTTAGTCCCATATTCAACATTTTCTAATGTAATTTACCCATCCATACCCTTGGGTTTAAGTTTATGTTCCTTCTATAATAATATCCATTTGTTTTCTTTATTTTGCTGGTGCAACCCACAAATTAGCCTATAGCTAAAAGTATCTGGGCTTATTGGGCCATTGCTTGAAGCTCATTGGGTTGGATTGACTTGCTTTTTGGCCTTCTTGTTTTGTTGCCTACTTTTCAATGGGGTATGGTAATTAGAATTACAATCAAAGTAAAAGATATATTATATGCCAAATGATACGACGTCGCTCTATGAACAGTTGACTTCGTGGGTTATTTTTTTTTGGCCCGGTTGATGTTGTCTAGCCCAATCCAAATCTTCACCCTCCTTATAATCCACACACATAAACGATAACCTAGAAGTTCCCAGATAAATCCACAAATCTCGCCACCATAACCATCCTCTTCTTGATTGTTCGATTCGAAGGTGCGGTGCGTTTGTAGTCCGCCTCGGTTTTTTTCCCCCGGCCATTAGTACAACAGTATCTTCTTCCACAACATCATTCATCGAGATTCACATGTGAAACGGCCAAAGGGATTTTGGATAAAGACATGTAAGATTTAGTTTATATTGATTTTGGCTTTAAGTATATTAATTTTACTTTTCACACTTTGTTGATACTTTTTTTTTTCTTCTTAATTTTAGGGTTGAAATTGGGCGGATTCAGGAATAACTGAATTGCGTTAGTTTGAATCTAAACCGGTATACAAAAATTATTACTTTTCAGTTTCAGTAACTGTGTGTTGTCCTTTTTCGGCTTATGACTGTCTTTTTGCCTGGATACAGATTGCTGAAAGCGAGAGGGTCGCTGACAAAATCCACGTTGTGTAAGCTTTTCATTCTTCACTTTGAATTTTGTTTATTATTGTCTTGATTTTGATGTCTATGAGCCACTCTTGGGTGGTTGTTTTGGGTATATGTTTTTTATGCTTAAACATAATCTTGGTATTGAGTTATTGCAGAACTTGATGGAGTGATAGTTTAATTATTTATGGGTAATGGGTGGACTTTGCTTTTTTGGGTTTTTAGAGGTTTTATGATAGGTATTAGCATATAGGTGAAAAAAACCTTTGAGGTGTGTGATTGTATGCAATAAAAAATGTTAAATAGGGCTGAATTAGTTGTCTTTGGTGATTCAAGTGGGGGTTAACATAGGTCACTTTGGAGCCTGAAACGGGTTGGGGACTGGGATTGAAACCAGGGCTAATACAGGTTTGTTTGGGTGTTAAAATGGGGCCTGCAATGGGTGTTGGAATGGCCTACAACGGGTATGTTCGGATGGGCTTACGACCCTCTTATTTTTCGTAAGCCCTTTTTTGTGCTCATTTTTTTACTTACCACCTTATTGTCGCTGTTTCTGATGTCTGTGCTACCGAGGGTCAATCGTTTTGTATTCATGCTGGAACTGGACACACCCGTACTGCGGCTCACCAAGTGTGGCTGTTTCAGAGGTCTGTACGTATATAGTCTAATTCGTGGGCACAAAGAAATGAATTATATATTATTTTTTAAGTTTTTTAAATATTGGGTGCAGATGCTAATGAAAGGAATTATCTTTTTTCTTCAAGTTTTGGCCTTAAACAAGAGTTGCATTGATATTCAACTCGAGAATGCTTACAAGAAGGTACGCCTGGTATAAATTTATTGCCTTTTATAGATGGTTTGGTTCTTTTTATTGAATATTTGTTTTGAATCAGATAATGTAGAGTGGTATGTTTCATGATTATGCATTTTTTAGGAATTGTGGAAGCATGTAGAAGAGACAAGGAAGAAAATTCAACAACGAAGTGTGCTGATACAGTCCGCTGTAGCAGGGGTTCGAGCGAAAGCCGAAAGAGAAAAGGTTTGTGTTACCATTTTTTATGGTCATGATTTTCCCGTTATCTAGGGTCTAAAATAATAGAAATCCTTGCTGAAGAATTGGAGTTTTGTTTAGGTTCATATACAAGTGAGGATCACGTAATGGACTGACCCCCAACAATGCCTTTTTTCATTGGCACAGGTCAACTTTTGAAGGTTCAGAAAAAGGTTTTAGCGGTATGCTTGGCGACAACAGTGAATGACAACCACGAATTAAAAATGTAAGTCGATCAGCAATTATAGAAAACTCCGAGACACACCAGTACACTTTATAATTTTTCTTCTATTGTAGCTATTAACAAAGGTTCACAAAGAGATTCTGACGGAATGCGTCGCAACAGCAGACAATGGCCATCGCGAATGTCAAAAGTAAGTCGACAGCGGTTTGTAACATTAGTTGGTAACGATCTGTCACGGTCAAACGTCAACCCACGGATGCAGGTACCATCACAGCTAAGATTATACCAGCAAATTGAATATATGCCATACCTGTTTCTTACCGGTTGGTTTGTCTATTTTAGTTTTGCAGCGGCCGCATGCATCTGAGACTTGCCAATCACATAAAAACATAAACTTTGAGGCTCAATAGCTAAATACATGGCGACTGAATCACAAGGTGCATTTGGGCTTATGTGTTTTGGATTTTTTTCCTGTTCTACATTGACGACTGTACAAATTTTCATGCGCATTGAGTTATTAAACTTAGTAAGATGTTTTCTTTCTTTCATTATTGATGAATTATTGAATTATATGATGATTAATATGGAACATTTGAGATAATTTGTTGCTATTTCATGACATCAGGAGAAAATAGAATGCTTATTGGCAATTTGGCATGCCAATTTGTAAATTGACAAATGTGCAACACTAAAATAACTATACTGCTATTTTAGTGTTGCACATTTTAGTGTTGCACATTTGTCATTTGTCATTTGTAAATTGACAAATGTGCAACACTAAAATTGACAAATGTGCAACCATGATATTTGCAGCCGTACGTCGTAGATCATTGGTACTGGACTTTGCAACAGGAACCATTCACCGTAAGACGGATTACATCGGTTCGAAAACAATTCAGGTCCATGTAACACGCACAACAAACTGCAATAAAGGCAAAAGACCCATGAAAGGTACCTTTAGGTTGTCAACAATCAATGTATTACATTTAATATGAGTAGCCATTAGTCATTACTTCCGGTTGTATATATAATGAGTTCCGACCTTTTTTTTTAAGCTCCAACTACTTTATTATTAATTTGTTTTGTAATTGATTTTATTTCTCAGGTTTACGGCATCCATCAACAGCCGAGAATTCCCAGTCTGATCATCATACCCATAACGCTCGGGAAATTATTGGTACGTTCACACTAATCTGCTTACCGTAAGCTAATCTATACATTTAGACACAATGAAATTATTTAACCTGACGTCAGGCTGCAGCAGTTTACATGTTATAAGAAGCAATGATGAATTTGAACAGGTTTAGTTTGCAGCCATGCCGTACACATTACACAGTCCCTGTATGGTTGACCGCTGCCCCAACAAAGCCTATTTCTAATGTTCGCTTGACAGCTTCTCAAGTTGATTACTATGAAATAACTGGGTAGTACATCACTTGATGTAACATTTGAACATATTGGTTTCTCTTGCAATGCTACATCTGACCATGCCATCATTTGTATACAAACATTCATATGCTGATGCTGACCCACTTTTGTGGATTTTCTTTTTCTAGACCACGTAATGTTCATGATGATCTCAGGTTTGAATATAACATATAGCTATTGCTTTCACGCCTTGCAATGAGTTATCTCATATTTTTTCTTTTCTTTTTTATTCTACAGCAAGCTAATACCTCAAGAACTCCCAACACCCCCGGCAAATGGAAATTTTGCTAATTTTGAGAAAGAAGAGGGAGAGTTATCACCTAATGTTGATTCTCATTAGACTCTATTAGCTGATGAATGCTCAAGGGAAGATCATGAAGAAAGAAACCGTGGTGATCTTCATGGTAAAGCAGAAAACGAAGGAGAGGCAGCGATAACGTTTTTGGCTGACTCTATTTGGGACGCAGCTTCAAAATGTGGTAACTGATGATGTAGACAACAAACTTCTTCAGCTTTACAAGTATGAAAGCTCAAAAACCTGATAAATTTATTGATTCGGTATACTATGAGAATGCACATATTCTCCTTCATGATGAATACATATACAGATTTCAGTATGTAAGCTTTCTCGCCCTTTATCTCACTTTAGTTATATATTCAGAAACATATATACATTCAAAAAATAGCAAAAAACCCGCGAGGCCGCAACGCGGCCGACCGTCGCCCGACTCGAATTACAATCAAAGTAAAAGTTAGCTAATTACTTGTAAATAAATAATCAATGTTAGTTAGAACATATTAATGGCACACACAAATGTTATAAATCTTGAAAAGTTAAAAGATTCTTGTGGCTATGACGATCCCACATTAAAGGACCATCACAAATGACAATATGACATTGATCATCTTTTACACAAAACAATAATCTCATGTGAACATGAAAACAAACCCAAGCATAACCTGATTGTTTTGCAAAAAACCTGAGCTTGAAAAATCTCAATCATTTTTACATTTCTTGATAAACAAAAGCATCTTCCTCGACATGGATACAGAAATCCAAAAGTTAAAACGACTACGTTCATTTAAGATTAAACGAGCCGGTACAAGCATAAACAAAGAAGATCCAGAAATTGACTATCGCGGGTATATAAGCTTAAAGGACGTATTAACGCATTCAACATCAAATTGTCATGTGACGAACAACGAAGAAAATCAAATTATCAACTCTTCAAACATTTCCATAAAAAATGTGCTAGTGAAGCATGCGGCATCAGCATATGTCCAATCTGCATTTCTAGTACAACGGGATACGAATTGCTTAGCAAGTCTTTTGGAAAGGGTTAGAGATCCGACCTCTTGTGGGTCATGCTGGCATATTTATGTGATCAAACCAATGGATGCTTGTTTTCGTGTAGCTTTTCAATTCTTTCATTATATGGTCAATGGGATCGAACGGTTATGGAGACATAGGATTACTATGTCCTAAGAAGATAGTTATAACGGGTTTGATTACATACGTCACATGAACAACTTTGTTTTAGATCTGTATGATTTGATATATGATCCCATTCTTGTAATATAGCTGTGAATATTAGCCTTGTATATATGGCTCGATATATGATCTCTTAATTAGGTCCTCTCGTAATGTTTGATAGATATTTATACCGATATGTGATGTGGTGATGGCATTGCTCTAGGCCAAGTGAGTCGAACTCGAGGAACAAGAACACACAACTCGATTCAGATTAGCTTGTCTACATCCCAATTTCAAGGTTCTTGTAGACATTTTACTCAAAATAATTACTCATAAATGAATTTTCTCCTTATATCATTGTTATCAGTTTCTTGAAAGTATTTTGCAACATTGCAGAATCATTGTCTAAACAACACAAGAGACCCGAATATTCATCTAGGAGAAATGTTACACACACAAAATATTGTACTAGTATTTTTCAATCTTTTTTCTGTCCTTCTATGATGTAGGTTACGCGAAAAAAACATACCATCGCGACGAGAATTAAATTATCTTTCTATAGATATGCACTTCTATATACTTTCGACTATTTTTTTTTTCAAAATTTCCGCCTAAAAAAATCACATATGATTCGGAAAAATCACATGTGATTCGGAAAAATCACATGTGATTCGGAAAAATCACATGTGATTTTTAAAATGAATCACATGTGATTTTTCTCGTCGGAAATTTTGAAAAAAAAAAAAAAAAAAAAAAAAAAAAAATTTGTTGAAAGTTTATAGAGTTTCATATCTATAGAAAGATAATTTAATTATCGTCGCGATTGTGTATTTTTCGTAGCTTGAAGATTTACCGTTTGCAAGATATGTTTGTTAAAAAAAAAAAAAAAAAAAAAAAAGAAAGTGAAAAATAATTTTTTATTAATTTTGATGAAAAATGCATGGTTAAAATTGATTCATTGAATCTACGTCAAATATGAGATCTATATCGATCTTTTGTTCATTCGACTAATTTATATTCGACTATGAGTCGGGCATATGTCGGGTCGTCACTGGCCCATGATGAAGCAATTTCAGAAATCAATGCACATAATCCACATATACTTCTTTTGAGATTCGTTAAACGGTTGTACTATTTCTAGCCCCTTTACCTCATCTACCCATTATTTATTAACTCGCAATATATATTGCTACCAAAGCAAAGAGAAAAAATGCTTACATGTACTATATTTTTGTCCATTGGATCAAATACACATTCAATCTTGACCATTGTAATTCCATAATTATCTACATGTAACAAACTTGAGCCAATATCTGTCTTACATAACATGTGCAAATTACAAAACAGATAAGTATGAAGATAAACACATTTGGTCAAAAGTATTATCTTGAATTTGTTATCATAATAGCTATATACCCGAAATTGACTCAACTCTCTTTGTGCTGCTCTTTCTTTAGCTTCACCAAATATGTGCTACCAACCCATAAATTGATATCCCTTTCATATTAAATTAATATCTGCACTCAAGATAATCTCAAGGCTTTCTTCTATGTATGCAAGAGCATATAATCAAGGTCACTTTCGCCATAAGTCAGCACCAGCACGGGAAGTCACACGTTGAAAAGTGCTTACTGATCACTTAGTCATGAAAAGTGCTTACTGATCTCAGTTTCGCCAAAGTTTGACTTTTCACGTGATACCTATTGTTTTACATATGCTTTCTTCTATGTATGTTTAGACATGGTATTGCAGCTCCACAAGGAATGGTGCTGACTTATGGTTTTTGATACTAACTTTTGTGCAATATCGTGTTTTTGATATTAAATCGCTTTGCTTACTAACTTTATGGTTAAAAAGTTCCTGATCATCCATCTTTACTAAACCATAGTTATTAGAACTGCTTATTTGTGCATTTTGTAAAGTCTACTTGCATTAGATCTTACATATAACAAATAATTTCAGGAATGAAAGTGAGAAGTATGATGCAGGAAAAAAGATGGTAACGAGGTAAGAGCATATTGTAGTAATTTGAGTGTAATACTTCATATCAATTAGTTCTCCATGCTTAAAGCTTAATTTATGTTTGTTTGTATTGTAGGCATGATGGTCAATATACTAGCAGTTACCAAACGGAAAGGCCAACATTAATCTCAAGGTGTGTTTTGATGGTTGACGCAGTTACACTCATAGCAAGGTTTGGGGAGAGAGGAAACAAACAAATAGAAATATAATGAAGATGCATGGTTGGTATGCATTCTTTGTTAGATGTTTTATCATGTTTGATTATGTTATTATACTGTATTCCAAAGAATCATATGCTACAATGATTGTATATATTTTACTAGAAGTAGAACGGATTGTACTAGAACTCATCACATAATATGTAACTTTTGGCATGATTGCATAAAACTAGAAATACATGTTTCGTGTACGTGTACGTTTTCATGTTATATCTTTTACCATGCTTTATTAAAAGCTCATGTTTGATAAATCTTTTGTTTACAGTTAAAAGTTGGACATATAAAAGCCGACGATATATAACGGGGCCAAAAAATCAAAACATAATATATGACTTCATATTTAAGCCTTTATAAAAGTTTTTTTTGTGATAATTTTTCTTCTCAAACTTGCATGTTGTATATTGTATATGTAATATGAGCAACTCTTTTCGACGAGCTGGAAGATGATAATGCAAATAAAGGGTAAAAATAGACGATTGCACAACATTTGAAATCTTTTATCAAACTTGGGATAGATACGGCATACTTTTGTTGAGTTTTTTTTTTTTTTTTTTTTTTTTTTTTTTTTTTTTCAATTCAGTTAATATTATTTGTAATTGTTGAACAAGATATAATATGCGGTGTTTAGTGAATATATGTATAAAGTCTAAAGTGTGACCTGTGCAACGCACGGGTATTGCACTTACCTCATCTACCCGTTATTTATTAACTCGCAAGATAGTTTTCGATGATTTTTGTTCCGTATTTTTTTTTTTCATTTACTACTTTTGGCTTGTCAAACTATATATTTTATGTTTTTTCACTTTTTCCGGCAGTTTTTTTCACTATATTAACAGCGCAAGACAATTTTTTATGGTTTTCTGCTCCGTATTTTTTATGTTTTCCTACTTTTGATTTGTAAAACTTTATATTTTTTGTTTTTTTTTTTTTTTAATTTCATAGTTTTATAATAAAAATAAAATAATAAAAGAAATAAAAAAATATTATAAAGGTATTCTTATTATCATTTTTGTTGGTTGGGAATAACCAAACCCAAATAAAAAACAGAAATGAGGCAGTTGTTCTTTGTGGTTCCAATAGTATGCATTGACCGTACGGTGATCACGCCTCTTGGTCCTTTACTATTCCGTACCCAAAGTCGTATTCAACGTGAGTGAGAGTACTGGAGTGAGGTAACTCATGATTCTCTCTATCATGTAGTACGAGTAATTTTTTTCTGTTGGGATTGCAGTTAGGTGTGTCATGGTCTTCCTGGCATGCTAGTTTTGGTTCACTGTAACTTTTATACTTATTACAACATAGTCTAGGGAGTTATTGGGGTCTTTGGGATCTTACAGGAAAATTAACATCCTAAGAGCACTCATGCCTACAAATATTAAAGTTTTCTGTTCTTAACCAGCTTTTAATCACTTTTTTACATAAATATTGATAATAGGCAAAGTCTATCAGCCTAAATGTCTCATTTAACAATATGTAGAAACTAATATTTTGACTCAGGTATCCAACGACCCACTTAGAATAGTGTATGTGTGTTCGTTTTAAGAAACGTAATTAACAACTTATTTTGGACACTCCTCTACTCCAGAACTAAATGACTAAGTTACACTACTAAAGTCTGTCCCCTTTTATATATATACACAACTAATTCATTTCTTTAGTTCATATATAATTCGTTGAAGCTAATTGTATGACATAAGTATTGGTATTATCACATGAGATATCAATTAGTTTAAGAAGATACAACTGACAAATTAATATTTTTCGACCATAAATTATATTATAGATATACTCTAGCTAGCAAGAAAGTGAAAGAAAATGAGAATTACAACGAATTTGTATAACCGACTTTCGGATTAAAAATCCGATCAACCCAACTAGGATTCTTTCTCTCTTATTCCTATCCAAGAATGCAAAAGAATTTTGATTTCTTCACCAAACGACTGAACGATGCTTTGAATCAAAACAAATTTTAGTTCTATATCACCAGATTAATGAATAAGAATTATGGGAAGAGATCCGGTGAGAAGAAAAAACTAAAATGAGAAGATTGAGAATGATTTATAGCCACAGATTTCAAATAAAAGTGAGAATTTTAAAGGGATGTGTCTACTTTTGTAAGTGTGTGTGATTGTAGTTTCTTCTCGCTTATTTTATTTTATTTTATTTTTTTCTCAGATCTAACTCAAAAAATTATACCTAGGTTCTAAGCTTTATGAAAGTTACTGTACAACCTTACATTATCCATATTATTCAACTTTAGTGCCTTACTATATGGGAATATATACCATGCTACTTGATCTTTTAGTTTTGATAAATCTCATCTCTTAAGATGTGCGATGTACATGAATTATTTATCTTGTTTCGCATATATACTACAAACTTACGCTCCGTTACTCCTTTATAAAGAGTGCATCATTTTGTCTTAAAATTTTTAAAGAGTACAAAATTTGATGTTAATAATACAACTACTTTAAGTTAACATATGAATGTTACATTGATAATTGATAATAAAAATATATGTTATGGTCATAATGATAATCTATGTTACTTTGGCTAAAAGAAGTGAAAGTTACAAATATGTATTTCCACATTATTATCATTTATTTTAGTTAATGAAAAAATAATGTCTTACAATAACTATTAAGTTTTGGTTACAATTTAAAAATATATTGATGATTCAAATTTTTGATAATCTTCTTAAGTATAAAACTGATCATTCAGATGAGATCAAATATTATGTGCTTGAAGATATATATAATTTGCTAATGTCGCAAAAAAATAAGCATGTTAGAGTCATCTAAGTTTGAGTTGAGACAACGAATTCGATACCGTTTTACAACAATGTGATACTATTTACAACAATCAACTCTTTCATTTTATTTTATATGTAATTTTAAATCGCTTATTGTCTACACTAATATTATTGGTTTACAATTAATCATAAACTTTTGTCTTTAAACATTGTCATGAGCATCGATAGTTCAACGCCGAATAAATTAATTACACGGATATTCATTGCCGCAACGCGCAAGTACCTGACTAGTTAACCTTGAATGCTTGCATAACCTTAGCATTATGACATCTCTGATGATTCTTAAAAATAATTAGTTAGTCGACAATGGATAAATTATATATTGTTATATATAGTCCAAAACTTGCAATTTATCCTTAGTTGTCGAGCTCCAAAGGTTATCTTAAAATTGTGATTTTTATAGTTCATAATATATTTCCATGAAAATCACAATTTTATCCTTAATAAAAGTTTCATATATATTTCCATGAAATGCCACGTTAGTTCATGTTTTACAGAAAAAAGTGTATCACAAACTAATTTTAGAGTATTATTAATGTGATTTCTTGCTTAGAAACAAGTTTTCAGGTAAAATATATAGTTCTCCATCATAAGTTTTTATTGTACCTCCAAATACTCTCATCTATTCTCTTATCATGATAGTAAATCAGTGAACTTACAAGTTAGTTAGTAATATGATGTGTACATCGTACGTATACGTTCTCCTGAAATATATAAGCATGCTTTTAAGGCTGTTACAATATATATCAACATAATGTATCATCTTCTAACGGTCACATGATATTCCCCATCTCTCTCTCTAGGACAAAAACCCTATAAATACAAACCCTAAACAAGAGACTTCATTTCTGTATAGCCCTAGCAACCTCTTTTTTTCCCTCTCGTTAAACTTAAATTTAGCAAAGTATTTGGTATGGAAATGATCAAGTTAAGCAACCAACAAGCATCAAGCGTCGTAATGGAAAGACGTACCACTGTCCCTGCATCGTCGAACATGGAGACAGTTTACGAAAGGGTGCATCACTTGGCTAATGGTAATGCGGTGGTGATTTTCACCCTAAGTGGTTGTTGTATGGGACATGTAGCGAAACAGCTTCTTGTTGGGCTTGGTGTCCGTACCACAGTGGTGGAATTGGACAAAGAGGCGTCTGGGCTCGAGATTCATGCTTTGCTCTACCGCCTTGCGGCTGCAAAAGAGCAGCCACAACCTGTTCCCGCCATCTTTGTTGGCGGGAAGTTTCTTGGAGGGATTGAGACGCTTATTGCATGTCATATCAATGGCACCCTAGTGCCTCTTCTCAAAGACGCGGGTGCTCTTTGGCTTTAAAACTTTATCGGGATCATCTATCGGATATGATAATCGAAGCATTATATAGCTTAACAGTGTAATTAGCATAAGTATTACATATCAAATGGAAATATTAATGGTACTTCTAGCCCAACTAGTTAACATTTAACATGTATTTGGACCTAACGGATCATAGATTCAAAGCATGTACGTTTCGTTGTTTGAATGAAATTAACTTGTTTTAGTTACTTACTTTGTGTGTGTGTGTTTTTTTTAATGGCGGATATTTTATAAAAGCTAGTAATTAAGCGTAGCTAGAAGAAAAGAATTACAATAAGTTCATACAAGCATTAGAAAGATTGCGGATCCAAAATCATATAACAACGGGTTTACATTCTTATTTCTATTTTTAACTTTTGCAATATTGAATTCAAGTAAAATTAATCTAGTACGTTATCTATATTAGGGTTTTCTATATACTCATACTTAATAGTTCATATATCTAGCTACTAACAACGCTGTCACATTACTCACATAATTAACTACATAACACGTTACATGTGTTTTCTATTAGTTACTCCCTCCGTCCCAAAATTATTGTCCCATTTTGACTTTTACGGTCTTTCTTTCTCAACTTTGACTATAAATATATAGTTCATATATCTAGTACGTTATCTATACTTCATAGTTCATAGTTCATATATCTAGTACGTTATCTATATTAGGGTTTTCTATATACAAAAACGTATGTAAAAGTGTATAAAAACGTATATTAAAAGTATATAATAATATATATAAAAACGTATACAAAAATGTATATAAAAACGTATACAAAAACCTATTCAAAAACGTATATAAAAACGTATAAAAGGTATATAAAAACATACATAAAAAGTAAATAAGTATATAAAAATGTGTGCAAAAACGTATATAAGAACGTGTATAAAAATGCATATAAAAACATACATATAAAAACGTATGTAAAAGCGTATAAAAATGTATATAAAAACATACATATATAAACGTATAAAAGGTAGATAATAATGTTTATGTTTTTATAAATACTATATACGTATAAAAGGTATATAAGAATGTATTGTATACAACAACGTATATAAAAACGTGTATAAAAAACGTATACAAAACTTATATAAAAACGTATTTAAAAGGTATAAAACTTATATAAAAACGTCTATATTTTTATAAAAATGTATATAAAAAATCAGAAAACTTTAAATAAACCGAAAATATTAAATTATAAATGGTCGTTAGTTTAAAGGATGGATGTTGCAACGGTCATTAGCTAAAAGGGCTAACGTGTAACTGTTAACGGAATCCAGTTAATGCTGGTTAAAACCTGGGACCAAAACGACCCAAAAGTTTCGCCACAGGGAGGCCGCCTACACTTATGGAAGACCATGGATGATTTCTGCAATCTTGGCAGACCACAAGGACGATTTCTGCAATTATTGAATTGTTTTCAAACGGTTGCATACGACCTCTATAAATAATAAGATGAAATTAAATAGAGAAAGCAACCATTCTAAATAATATGTTTTATATTACGTTCTCTTTAGTAACCCTTATATATAATATTTTTTAAATTATTTAGTACGGTGGAACTGAAAACCGTTTTAAAAAGTCCGTTGTAAAATACCCTTACTCTACTAGCGAGGAGTAGACAAAATTTGGACTGTAGGAGTATGTTTTGTATATCTTAAAATTTAAAAAGAGTAAAATGTTATGCTACTTAGACCTATCTAAATGTGATAGTAGTTATTTTTTATTTTTTCGTGTGTTTACTGCTATCACTATTATCTTTATATCTGAAGAATAGAAAAGTATGAAAAAATTATCCAGATTTAATATGATGGTGATGTGGTGAAATTTTACAGCATTAGCAGTTTTATGTTATTAAAAAAATCGAAAAAATGAAAAGAAAAAGAAAGAAGATGTTGGTAAGTGTAATAAACCAACGATGTGAAGTTATGTACTAGTAGAGATATCGCTACTACTTGTTGTATTATATTTATGGATTGCAAGGGAGTTAGCCGTTTTGGGAACGTCAACTATAGTTTATTCTTTGATTGAGACATCATTGAGTCTAATTCGTGTCTACCTAAAGCATGAGTTACAGTGTTAAATCGTGAGTTAGTCTATGATTTGTGTCTTTTTCATGGGATGGTTGGGAAGTAATTAACCACACCTGTTAGAATTTAATCTACCTGTTTGTTTATTTTATTTTACACCAATTTTATATATTTCCCAAAGTTTTATCCCTACTCTTTACCAAGTTACTGTATTCGTTCTTAGCTTTTGAGCATCCGGATATGGTAATGGCTTAGTGAGAATGTCAAGTGCATGAATAATGTAACACCCCCAAATTCAGGAATTGCAGAAGCATACATATTTGGGTGCTACTAAATCGATAATTACAACACAAAGATATAGAGAACGGATTAAAACCCGTTTTAAAATAGTTTATATTTCCAAAGTTAAATTGTCATACATCAAGTTCAATTAAATTAAAATGAAGCCCATTTATCAAATCGGTCCCAAATTCAGAGTTCAACGCATAAGCAAAAACATTTCCAACAAACTTATGACCATGGCCATGCCTTGCCTTCAGTAAACACATTCTAAAATACCTGAGAAAGCATGCTAAAAGTCAGCTAACGCTGGTGAGTTCATAGGTTTAAAGTAAATAAGCACATATGGACCATAGCAAATAATTCAGCAATCACACTAATTCGGTATGCAAACACTAAGCTCATCCAATCGAAACAAGACAAACAATATGCCAAGCTGGCACAGCAAATAAAGGGTGCCCGCGAGTGTTAATCCCCCGACACTCGGCCAATTCTTCATCTTCCTCTGACATAACAATCGGACCTTTTTTTAACTCTTCTTCTCGCGGCCGTCATGAATTAGCAACTTTGCTTCCATGTAGAGTTGCTTTCTACGTCTTCTTGACCCTCCTTGTGATCCTCAATTTTTCTCCTATTTCCATTAGTTGGATGCATGTCATTGTAATCCATCAGCTCATACCTTTCACTCCCTGCTAGACCTCTCACCGAAAGTGTGAAATGCTTCAAATTGCAATGGAGTATGCGAAAAAAAAAGAAAATGTAAAAATGAAAAGACATGAGTGTAACTCCTAGTACGTTTCTGTCTTAAACCGTTGTGTACAATAAAGATGAAAGCATTTACAGTTTTAAGCCGCAGATTCAGAGTCGAAAGACCGAATGACAATCATATGAAGTACGACAACGGCCAGACCAGCTTTCTCCAATGGCTTCCGCCCCTCCTCAACCGCCTCATCATTCACTTGGAAAACAGTCACATTTCATGACCAATACATTGACACTGAAAAAGAAACTTTTAACATGTTATAGGAAAACTAAAAGTTAAAGTCGATGAAAACAAACTTACGACAATACTCAGTCCGTCAATACTTTTATCAAACACCTTGCCACCACTAATTCCACCTAGTTCGTCTAACCAACTACAAAAGAACATGTAAATACAAAATATTATAGCTCATTTTGTTTCATAACTGATATTATATGATAAACATAAGCCTAAAAATTCATATCCAATAAACATAAGCCTAATTCCAAAACTTTAGATAATACAAAATACACAATCAAATCAATTTACAAAAAAAAAAAAAAAAAAAAAAAAAAAAAAAGAACCTTGAACCCATGCTATCTCGTTGTCGACTTTCTATTCAAATTCACAAACCCTTTGAACTCGTCATCTTCACTGTTACAAAAGATCAAAACACAATAGTGCTAAATTATTGAAACCCACAATTAAAAGTAAAATTATAACCTTCTAAAAGAAATCTATTGTCAAAAACAAAAGCTAAAATCCCAAAACAAAATTACAATACAAACTTTTCATAGTATAATTACTTACATGCAATCTCATTGTGTTTGCAACAATCTTCTTTTTAAATTGGACACAAATTGATATATAAAAAAGAATAGAAATCTGAACGGTATAGTGTTTGACCGGATCTAAACACACACGAGTTGTGTTGGAGATACTTTGAATATATACTTGATAGCACGCAGAATTTAGTACCAAGTACTTAGAAGAATATGTGTTTGGTGAATGTATGTGATCTTATGAATGTAACAGTAAGAATAACAAGACAATGTTTAACCAAACACTTTGCTTCAATATATTGAACGATTACAATGAAAAACATGAAGCTCTTAATGATGCATATACGTATGGATGTATATAAACCCTAACTAAGGATCTCTTTTTATAGCACAAAGAGTCCTTTACAAGTAAACAATCTACTGTATCAATCTATACAAATAAGATATTGATATGTGTCTAAATACACATATATTTTATATTGTTTAACCCCACAAAAACGACCAAAAACACACAAATGACCATATAAATGTTACAAATAGCATTGAAATGTGTTTTTATGTGATTCAGGTACAAAAAGATTGAAAACAAGTGAAAAATGATCAAAGTTCACACAATTGTCAATTTCAGTCCCTGAAGTTTCACAAAATGGCAAAACTAGTCCCTGAAGGTTTAAAATGAATGAAAAGTCAACTTAAGTCCTTGGACAATCAAACTTGTTCAAAATAGTCCCTGGATGAAAGTTTTCTACAAATGGCAACTTTTACCCCTCAAAATCCAAAATTGACATAAAAGGTCCTTGGAAGTTTTAAAATTGGAAATTTACAATTATGGTCCTTGTACTAATGTTAATTGGCAGGTGTGATCCCTGGAATGAAGTTTGGAAGTTTGTCACATCAGGCCCCTCATGTTTCAGAAATTACAACTTTAGTCCTTGGGCTTATCCATTATACAAAACCAACCGGATCCCTTTTATACATAAACCACAAATCCAGTCCAACCCAACCACTAAACCAAGCCCAAAAATAAACCCAGCCCAACCCCCTTCTTATATAATACCGGGTTGACCCCAGTCAAACCCACTTCCTTTCCCCCTTTTCCCTCCTTCTTCCTCACACATCACTGCAACACCAAACCACCATCACTGCTCCATACCAGCCCACAATATTCACTCCACCTCACCCCCCAGCTGTCTCTTACACCAATACATCCCTCCAAAATTCTTTAACTGCAAAAATTATGGCTGCAAGTTATCTTTGAGACTTTTGGCGCCAAAAGTAACTTTGATGGCTAGGATGAGTTTCAGTCAATCAATGGACAAGATTAAAGGTGGGATTTGACCAGAAAACCAAGTGGAACTCAGAATGTTATAAAAGAGAAGAGGAGGCAAGAGAAGAAGACACCTTGGGCTAGCCTTGGTCACGTAGTGTAATTTTTTAAATGCTTTCTTTAAATTTAAATGTCTTTTAATGTTTAAATGTTGTAATCTTCCTTAAAATAGTGTAATGGAACTTTATTTACAGTTTAATTTCAAGTTAATTTCAGTTTCAAGTTTTTGCTTAATTTCCTTTAATTTTCAAGTCAATTTAATTTCATGTTATGTAGTTGTTTAATGGACTCTTTAAGCTCACATAAGCTCCTGACAAAGCTTTAAAGCTTTTAGAGACCTTAATTCAGTCTTAGTCTTTAAAATTTAGAAAATACTAAAAAAAACCAAGAAAATAAATGAAAACCCAAAAATCCAGTGATCATGATGGAAACTGCTTGGAGCAAGGTAAATCTTGGAATGCCTTTGGTTTAGAAGCTTTGTGGAAAGCCTTAGGTAGTGAGTAAGCCCTTGGTTCTTTGGTTCTCAGCTTGATTCAATGTAAGCTCTTTTTACCATTTTTTGCACTTTACTGTTTCAGTCCTTTATGTGCTTTGATTTTCATGTTTTTATGTTTCTTTGCCATTAGATAGTGATATTATAGCTTAATCTTAGGTAAGTATGTTTTGGATTTGATTGTTGTTTGAAATTGCATTTTGACTGTCAATATGCTAGCTTTTGAGAAACCTAGGTTTAGACTTTTGTGACTACTTGTTTAAGCTTAAAAGGGTCTAATTTGACACATTGAGACCCCTGGATTTGATAAAAGTGGTTTACACAGTCATTTGCTTTGAAAAACTTCAACACAGTCCAATTTAAAGGTTGTTTGGATTTAATAGTGAATCTGTGTTGTAGGGTGTTTGAGTGGTTGTTCTTGTTTGATGTACTCCTCATATGGCCTAAACAACTCAGTGAAACCTTAATCAAGTGGTGTAGCATGTGTGAAAGTCAAATTGACACTTGATGATCTCTATATGAGCACTGTGAGATTGTTAGAACCTAGAACCTTGCATATCTGTTAAAAAGTTGTTAATCTTTGTTTATTTCATGTTCTTGTAGCTTAATGCAACTTACTTAGTCAGTAGATTAAGAGTTAAATTCACTTTAGTCAATTTTTTAGTTCTTAGTTAAAAGTCAAATTTTCATTTTTGTCATTTTTGAATAAACTAGATAATTTCCTCTAGGATTTGTTATTTAGTTTCAATCATTATGCTTTTAGGGTTTTAAAGTTTTGTTGCTAATCTTGCTTATTCTACTTTTGTTAATTTTTATGTGCCATGTTTAACTGCTTATCCCAGTGCTTTTTCTTTGATGTTTTTGCCCTGCACCAAGGTTTGGGCTGTCAAAACCATAAGCTTGCAGAAGCTTATGGAGTTGATCCTAGCCTGGGTACTTGGCTTCTTTGTGTAGCCCTTGTGGCCTATTTTTCATGTTTGCATTTTATTTTACATTTGTAGCTTAATTAGATAGCTTATTTCACCCACCTTGTTAATACAAATAGCGTCTCAAAAACGTTATTTATATTCTTTGATCTTTCATTAGTTTTGTTAATGACAAATATAAGGAATATCTTTTAGCAAATAATAAATACTAGCTTAAGTCTCTTAAGTACACATTTTACACTTCACATATTAACTAAGAATTACAAGTTTAGTAACTTGTTTCCTTAAAAGGAAACTTTAATTCTAAAACCATTCCATGACATCATTGCATGCATCACATAGAAGATCTTTGATATATCTTGGTTAGATTTGCAAGATACATAGTTGACATTTGAAGATCTTGGATGATTTGGTAAGATACAACTAAGATATGGTAAGAGACAACTAAACCTTAGCTGTCACGTCCCACGGATCCAAATCACATAAAGGACGGATCCCTTGTGAGGGATCCGTGGGATCCATGAGCTGAAGATCAGCTTGCCTATAAATAGGAAGCTGATCATTTGGCTCTTTCATCACTCATATAGCTTTAACACACATATTCATTCAGTACATATCTTACTAACATCATTCATAGTTGCATTTCACTTTGATCTTTCATTTTGTAGAAAGGAGATCAAGCATTCAAGGATCTACAGAACCGTAATCCTTTAGTTGCATTACTGTGTGATATTGTAGTTTGTTTCACACATCATATCTATCATTTGTAATCAGTGAGTGTGGTTAGTGCTTTAGTCCTTAAAGCACAAGGAGTGTAGGGAGTAGTTGTACCCGTGTAAAGAACTCGACATCTAGCTTAGTGTCGGTAAAGTAAGTAGGTGACATCAGGTTGGTTCTACCTTGTGAAAGAACCCGGTGTTTAGCTTAGTACCAGAAAAGGAAGTAAGCGACGTGTAAAGGTTTTCTCCACCTAGGAAAGGAGTTTGTTTCTTAGTGAAAGATAAACTCTCGAGTAGGAAACTCGGGGAGTGGAGTAGGGCAAGGAAGAGAGTCCTTGTAGCCGAACCACTATAAACAACAGTGTCGTGTGGTTTGATCTTTCCTCTCTTTATCTTTTACTTACATTGTGTGATTATTTATTTGTGATTGTTTCCTTTGAAACTAACATATAGTAACAAAGCAAAGAAAACTTTAAAACGGTAAAAACTATTCAACCCCCCTTCTAGTTTTCCACAATTGGTATCAGAGCTACGTTACTTAAGATCTTTAAAATATATTGTATTTTAAAACTTAAAACGATCCATGGATTTTGAAAACTTTAAAGAAGGGCAATCTATGCAGAGACCACCTCTATTTGAACCAAATTGTTTTATTTATTGGAAAAATCGCTTTGAGACTTATGTAAAGTCAAAGGACATAGATCTATGGTATATTATAGTTGATGGTGATTACAAACCTATTCGTAATAATATTTCGGGTGGTCGGGATGAAGGAGCTTCTCTTACTCGTCACAGTGATGAGCAAAAGAAACTAATTGCCAAAAATAATGAAGCCAAAATGATGCTTTATAATGCCTTACCTAAGAAAGAATATGAAAGAGTTTTTATGTGTAAAACGGCTAAAGATATTTGGCAATCTCTTATTATCACACATCAAGGGAACTCACAAGTAAAAGATAACAAAATTGATCTTCTTGTCCAACAATACGAACAATTTGTTATCTCTGAAGATGAGACCATTGATAGTGCGTTTGCTAAGTTCAATACTATTATTACATCACTTAAAGCACTTGATGAATCTTTTTCTAGTAAGAATTTTGTCAGGAAATTTCTAAGAGCACTCCATCCGAAATGGAGAGCAAAGGTGACAGCTATTGAAGAATCTAAAGATCTCTCAAGCATGACACTGGATGAGCTCATAGGAAACCTTAAAGTTCACGAAATGATTATGGAAAAAGACTCGGAAATTGTCAAAGGCAAAATGGAGAAGATTAAGTCTATTGCCTTGAAAGCCAAAGTCGAGTCAAGTGAAGATGATGAGTCTTGTTCTAACAGTGATGATGAAGAGTATGCCATGGCCGTGAGGGATTTCAAGAAATTCTTCAGGAGACGAGAAAAGTTTGTAAAACCACCTCGTGATGAAAAGAAATCCTCTCGGAAAGATCGTGACGATAAGAAAGGTAAGATTGATAGGAAATGCTATAGGTGTGGTGACTCCAGTCACTTAATAGGAGAATGTCCAAAGCCTCCAAAGACCAAGTCTCAAAGAGCCTTCGTTAGTGGAGCTTGGAGCGATAGTGAAGGAGATGATGATGATGAGCCTAAGAACAACGAAATGGCACTTATGGCTAATGACACAGAAGAGGTACATTCTGATTCATACTCCTCTATAGATGATGAAACCTTAGAAGTAGAATATAACAAACTGTGTGACGTAACTTTAAAAATCATAAACAAAAACAAGTTTTTGAAAACAAAGACATCACTTTTAGAAAATGAAGTATTTTGGCTTAAAGAAAAAGCAATACGAATTGAAAAAGGTAAAGATAGTAAAGAAACGTGTGTGTCTTGTCAAGAACTAAAACTTGAATTAGAAACCTTAAGAACCACACAGGAAGATTTAATCAAACAAAATTCAAAGTTTAAAAGGTTTGATAAAAACATAAGTTGTGCAGATGAAATAATGAAAATGCAAAAGCTACCTCATGATAAAATAGGACTAGGCTTTATGAAACTAGGAACCTTAAGTGATTATAAGGAACAGACTGTGAATAAAACTGATTCAACCAAGTTGGACACTCACGGATCCGACGGATCCAAAAATTTGGATCCGCCAAGTGTATCCAAAGGATCCGCGAGTACAGAAGTTGAACAGAAGGTTCACAAAGTCGACCGTTCCGAGTTTGTTAAAGTTACTAAGAAACCTAACAGTAGTATAAATAATAATAAACATAAACCAGCAGTATCTTTAGGAAGAGGACAAGCTAGAAATGAATATAGAGTTAAAACGGATCAACAGAGACCTCAAATGAGTTTTCCCAAACACCCCTTTCCAAAGAGTATAGTTAATCCACAACATACTTATCAAAATAATTGGAACCAAAACATACCTAGAAACTTTCATGGTCCTAGTTATATGTCATGGAACAATTTTCCACCATTTACATACATAAACCATGATAATGTCATGTTTAACCCAAACGGACCCATGAGATATTGGGGACCAAATGCTTGAGTCTTTTATAAACTTAGGTATGCTTGAAAGTTGATCTTGAACCTGATGAGTGGATCAAAGATAGTGGGTGCTCAAGACACATGACGGGAAACAAAAATCTTTTCTCAACCTATCAAGTGTATGACGGAGGTAATGTCACATTCGGTAGCAAGCTTAAAAGTAAAATCATCGGAAAAGGTACAATCTCTCATGACTCTCTATCTATTGATGATGTTGCTCATGTAGATAATTTAGGATTTAATTTACTTAGTATAAGTCAATTATGCCGCAAAAAGTATAACGTCCTTTTCAGTGAAAATGGAAGTAAAATACTTAAAGATGGCATAACCGTAGGAAAAGGTGTTTTAAAGAATAATATCTATGTTAAGAAATTAGATAAAACACCTAAAGATAAGTTATGTCTTACCTCCTTGGACGAAAACTCAACTCTATGGCATCGACGCTTAGGTCATGCTAATATGAGGCTTATTCAATCTTTGTCATCCAAAGAACTCGTTAGGAACCTACCCAAGTTGAAATATGACCAACACTTTTGTGATGCTTGCAAAATTGGGAAACAAGTACATAATAGCCATAAGGCTAAAAACATGGTATCTACATCTAGATGCCTAGAATTATTACATATGGATTTGTTTGGCCCGTCGGCTATACAAAGTTATGGAGGAAATTTTTACACTTTAGTCATAGTAGATGATTACTCTAGATATACATGGACAAAGTTTTTGAAAACTAAAAATGAGGCATTCGACAAATTTGAAATTCTAAGCAAGAAAATTCAAAATCAAATAGGAAGTAATATAGTATCTATTAGAACTGACCATGGTCGAGAATTTGACAATGAAATTCAATTTGGAAATTTTTGTGATAATAATGGAATAACTCATAATTTCTCGGCTCCTCGTACACCTCAATCTAATGGTGTAGTAGAACGTAAAAATAGAACAATTCAAGAAATGAGTAGAACTATGTTAAATGAACAAAACATACCACAAAAGTTTTGGTGTCACTCTGTAGATACTTCTACATATATCCTAAATAGAGTTTTAATTAGACAATTTTTAAATAAAACTCCTTATGAAATTTATCGAGGCAAAAAGCCTACATTAGGATATTTTAGAGTTTTTGGAAGCAAGTGCTTCATTTTAAACACAAAGGACTATCTCACTAAGTTCGACCCAAAGTCGTATGAAGGTGTATTTCTTGGGTACTCACAAAACAGTAAAGCATACATTATATTAAACAAAGAAACATCAAGAGTCGAGGAATCGTTGAACGTAACATTCAACGAAAGTCCACCTCCTTCTAAGACATCACCTTTGGTAGATGATGACTTAGTTGAAAGTCAAATGGTTAATGATATAGAAAACATTGAAAATGACAATGAACCCGTAAAAGGAGAAATAGTCAATATTAAAGAAACTAAAAGTCATCCATTAGAAAATGTCATAGGAAAACTTAATGAAAGAACATTAAGATCCAAAGCTCAAAATGAAAGTAATTATTTTTGTTTTATTTCAACCATTGAACCTAAAAATATAGACGATGCAATAAAAGATGAATCTTGGGTAATTGCTATGCAAGAAGAACTTAATCAATTTATTAGAAATGATGTTTGGACATTGGTTCCTCCACCTAAAAACCAAACCATAATAGGCACCAAATGGGTCTTTAGAAATAAAATGGATGAAAAGGGTATTATATCTAGAAATAAAGCTAGGCTAGTAGCTCAAGGTTACAATCAACAAGAAGGTATAGATTACAATGAAACCTTTGCACCCGTAGCTAGACTTGAGTCTATTAGAATATTACTTGCATATGCATGTGCACATGATTTTAAGTTATTTCAAATGGATGTCAAAAGTGCTTTCTTAAATGGTCTTATAAATGAAGAAGTATATGTTGCACAACCTCCCGGCTTTGCCGACTTTGAAAAACCAAATTATGTTTTTAAACTTAAGAAAGCTTTATACGGACTTAAGCAAGCACCAAAGGCTTGGTATGATCGACTTAAGACTTTCCTAGTTGACCATAAGTATACCATGGGCCTAGTAGACAATACTCTCTTCACCAAGAAAAAGGGATCACATATTATTATAGTCCAAATATATGTGGATGACATTATATTTGGTTCAACTTGTCAAGAGTTATGCGGCGATTTCTCAAAAATCATGCATGACGAGTTTGAAATGAGTATGATGGGGGAACTAAACTTTTTCTTAGGTCTCCAAATTAAACAATTAGAAGATGGGATATTCTTCAACCAATCAAAGTATATCAAAGATATGCTTAAGAAGTTTGGTCTTGAAGACTCAAAACCCATGAGAACACCCATGTCCTCCGAAACCAAACTTACTAAGGATGAAGAAAATGAATCCGTAGATAGCACTAAATATAGAGGAATGATTGGTAGTTTACTCTATCTTACGGCTAGTAGGCCTGACATTATGTATAGTGTTTGTCTATGTGCACGTTTTCAAGAAGATCCAAAAACGTCCCATCTTGAAGCCGTTAAAAGAATATTTAGGTACGTCAAAGGTACTACACACTTAGGATTATGGTATCCCAAAGGAACGGGTGTAGAAACCATAGTGTATACTGACTCAGATCACGCAGGTGATTATGTTGATAGGAAAAGTACTAGCGGTATTTGTACTTTTGTAGGATATTGTCTAACATCATGGTTCGCTAAGAAACAAACTGCCCTCGCAATCTCAACAACAGAGGCAGAGTATGTGTCTGCAGGAAAGGCGTGTCAACAAGCACTGTGGATGAAACAAGCTCTCGTCGACTATGGAATTGAACTTAACAACATTCCCATTCTTTGCGACAACAAAGGTGCTATCGATCTAAGCAAAAATCCAGTCCAACACGCTAGAACCAAACATATTGAAATACGCCATCACTTCCTTCGCGACAATGTACAGAAGGGAATCATCTCAATTGAGAAAGTTTCCTCAGAGGACAACATTGCCGATATTCTCACTAAACCACTTAAACGAGAACCTTTCAATTATCTTAGACTTGGATTAGGATTAATGGAACCTAGTGATTAGGAGAAACATTAGTGTAAACTTTAGTTTAGCCACACACGACACCAAACCAAAACATGTGTTCTGATCCGCGGATCCAATCGACAACAAAGACGGATCCTTTGTTTGGGATCCGCCAGATCCGTCGCATGCTGTGATCAGTTTATTATTAAATAAACAAGAACAGCTACTATTCATTCCTCACTCCAAAACATATCACCTTACTACATTCGACACACACTTAATCTCCATCACATTTTAGACCATTTTCTTCCACAAATTTGTGCTTCTAACATCACTGTAAGTATTCTTATCATATTTATACTCCTGATCTGCGTCTAGGATTTCCATTTCATGCACAAAACATAAACTTGGGGTATATGCATAATTCTTGAAAAATCATGAAGCATATTTATTGCATTATACTTAAAAACATGTTTTTCTTAGTTAGGAATTGCATCTCATAGCACATTGTCTTAATTTAACAAAAACCCCATGAAATTTTTTCACTAAAATCTTCTAACAACTAGGTAAAATGATTTTTTCTTACATTGTTCATACAAATGCAAAAACGTTATCTTTTAGACTTCACTTGCATAATGTCTCTTGAATGCTAAAGGGAATACATAACTAATATGTATTTTCGGGTACATTCAACCGTAGCTACATTGAAATAGGAGTGTTTGGGTTATCTCTCGTTTGTAAACAAAACTTGCATAAACTAATTTTTCTTGCATCAAAAGGAGTCGAGATAACCGCACCTCCACATTGTCCCCATGTAGGCACACACTAGGAATTTTACACTTCCTTTGATCATTTTAACTAAAACTATGTAACTTTTTGTACTTAGGAAAATCATGCCTCCCGCAACCAACTACGATCACAAGAAAACCGTTAACTACTTACCCAAAGTCCACAAAACCAAAGGTCTAACCAATGCCCAAATCGAAATTTTCAAAGCCTTAGAGAATAAGTATGTCCATGAGGGTAGAGCCGTAGATTCATCATTCTATGAAGGAACTCAACTTAGGGAACAATTAGCCGCAATTCGATTTGATTCTCTTTTAGACATAGATGAACCAATCATTCCTAGGTTCATACTTGAGTTCTATGCTAGTGTAGGTCTTAGCTCGAGTGATGAAGGTTACTTAAGTCTTCATTTTACTCTAAATGGAAATCTTGTCAACATCCCTCTTGATCAATTTGGTGAGGTCTTAGGAATTCCAAGTCAAGGAACATGTATTTACTCGGACAAATGGTCCTTAACAATCTTAGACTCCAATCTCGATAGGACGGCACCATATGCCACTCCTCTCCAATCAAAAGAAGTGATTAGGGAACATCTCTTCATTCCTAAGAACAACCCCACAAGAATGTATCGTGGTCGTGAAGTTGCTAGAGATCCATTTGCAATGGAACTTAATGAACTAAGACCCGAATTCAAGAAGATGGAGGATGTATTAAGGGCAAATGTGATGTGCACCATAGGAAACCGTGATCATATCAATGCTTGTTTATGCCACATGATGTACAACATCTCTACTCGTCAACCCTTCAATCTTGCTTATTATGTTGCCAAAAGAATGTGTGACATTCCGGTTCAAAGCAAGATTGCAATGCCTTATGGTATGCTCTTAACCCGACTCTATAGAGCCTTTGCACCCGCTCGTCCAAATCATTTAGGCTTTGTTCCGGATTACAATGAAATTGAACATACCTTCGTTCCTTTGAGTGACTTTAGGGTTAGTGTTGATAAGGGTAAACGTCCTCGTATACCAACATCATCCTCATCATCTTCAATGAGTGAAGATGATGGTATGCCAAATTCTAGGATTCCTCCACCCGAGTACTTGAGCCATCTTCCTCCAATTCAACATGAATCCGCTGAGTATCGAAACATCAAAGGAATGGTGAAGAATCTGGGTCGTTGGATGATGAAATTACACAAGGGGATGAAGAAGTTGAAGAAGAAGCTGAGTTGATGGAGTGTTTGGTTTTAAACAATGTTGGATATTGTGTTGCTAAACTACTATGTGTCTAGAATTTATCTGATAATACTTGTTGTGTATGTGTAATAACTAACACTTGCAGGTGGATAACCATCATGGTTATCAATTTTCCGAGTTATAGCCAGTGTTTGGCATAACACCTAAAACGGTAAGTTTCTATGTACGGATTAAACTATGTGCAATCATGTGTTAATTTTATCATATTTAGTTGTTTTGCTATACATATTAGATGTTAAGTAAGGTCTAGGTGAATTTTTGGGTTTTCGTCGAAAAACAAAAAATATGACATATGTTCTGTTTAGTTTTTAAGTTTTAGACATACGGATCCGGCGGTTCCCACAAAAGGGCTCCGCCATGGCTTATCGTTGGATCCGCCATCCGCAATCCTGCGGATTTGGCGGATTCCATAATAAGGTTCCGCATTTGATAACTATTGGATCCGCAGGTTTCCCTGTAAAATTTTAAAACTTTTTCGACTTATCCCGATTCTTAAATCTTAGTATTTAGTCTCAATTAGGATTCATTTTCTGATCATAATTCATCTTAGAATCATTTAGGAATTCTTAGAAACTTAGGAACAAAATTTCCCACCAAAATTTAAATTTTTGAATTTTAGGTGTGAGTTACCAAACAGATACAAAGAAGGAACCCTTTTTAGGGATCCGTCAAATCCGTGGAAATATCAAATCATCAGATTTTCCACTATCCTCTTGTATTAACTGCATATCCACAACATATTACTCAACCAAAGTTCAATGGATTGACTTCCTTGATATGACCTGCACAAATTTTTGTTCCAAATCATTAGAAACCAACATTCTCTATTGGATTCACATCAAATCCAAACACATAGACTCACACACCTTCTGTCTATAAATTACCACTTTAGGATCTTCAATTCACATCACAACCATCTCTTCTCCTGTACATTTTAGCTATCATACTTCACCAAATAGTCTCAATGACAAAATCAAACAACTCCTCCACATCCAAGCCACTAAAACGAACAGCCCGTATGAGTGTGAAACCTTGTTGTTTTATCAACATTCACAACTCATCCTCTGAAGAATCATCACCACTTAACATATCCTCACCCATTGCTAGTGAAAATTTCCTTACACTCTCCACCCCAACACCATCACATGTTGTTATACAAACACCACCACCAACCATTACTCCAATAGCCACTACTCCACCACCGGCTCCATCACAGCCTGTTAGATCACCATCACCACCAAAATCACCCACACTCCAACCCTTGGAATTATTTAGGACTCCTCCTACATCACCACATCTTGATGACTTAGAAGAACTTTCACCAAAATTACCCAATCTTCCACCCATGACCTTTGAAGGTCAACAACCCATGCTTTTTCACCCGGTTTACCCGGATATCCATGGCCCTTTATACCATGATGCACAATCATTCCAACCTCAACCACAACCTCTATCACCCACATCCACTCTAGTTGCCATTGACGAGGCAATGTGGATGAATATGCCTCAAACCCAAGAAGAGATTAGTGAAGAGCTCAACCGTCTCTACACTCTCTCGGGTATGGTTGACCATCGCCTTCATGAAGCAATGGACATTCAAAACATCCTTATGAACTCCCTCCAAACACCACAACAACCATCAAACAACAACAACAACCAACCACCACCACCACCACCACCGCAAAACTTGGAGCCTAGTCTCCCTCCCGGCTTCTCAAGTCATGATTGCGCACATTGTGAGAGAACGGCTCACTTGGCCCAAAGGACCAACATCTTGGTCCATGAGCTTCAAAATGAGATGAGGTTCATCTTGAACCATGTTCTTGAACGTTTAAACGCAATCTCTCATCCTCCTCAATAGGAGCTTTTCTAGACTAGTTGTTAGGACCTTTTAATTGTTGATTTTGGACTTTTTATTTCTTTTTCTAGGATGTATTTTCTTTTTAGTGTATTTGTAACATCCTTTCATTATTGTGACTTTTGTCACAAAATTTTCATTATCAATGAATGTGATGTTTTATGCTTATGAGTGATCAACATATTGCATATTATCATTATCATTGTGAACTAACATTCTTATATAGCATATATTATACCTTGATTATGATTACCCTAGGTACAAATAATGATCAGACACTTACTTTGACTTTTAAAAGTCAAAACTTATTGAAAGGCTTGTTTGGGAGAATACTTCACAAGCATTCTACTTCTTAATTGAAGTCATTCATTACTAACACTTCATTTGCAGCATATCATACCCTTCATAGTATACGTTGGTACTCGAGAAGTGAGGAGTATACATCAAGGGGGAGCATCTCATAAGCATTTCATATACTAACCGTTTGTTTTGTAGATTCATGCATTATTTCCTTGATTACTCCATCTAGGGGGAGTATAAAACAAGGGGGAGCTTTAAAGTTCTCAAAATCGCATTCCGCTACGCTACTCTTTTTGTTTCGACAAAAAGGGGGAGAAAGGAACTAAGTTTGCATCAACTGTGATTCATCACAGTACATACATTTTTTACAAAACTTTTCTTTAATAAACAAACTTAATATATATTTTTAAGAACTCATGCTATATGATGAGGCGAAAAGTGTACCGCTTTTAAGGGGTCATTTAAGCCCGAAATCGTATTTATTTGATCAAATATTGCCCTAAATCGTTCCTTTTGTCATTTTAGGTACTTTTGAGGAGAAATCTGGAAAAGGAGGCATTTTGGACGTTTTTGGAGCATTAAAGTGAAGAAAACGGCAAAGTCTCAAGAATCGGCTAAAAGTTACTCTTGACGGCGTCACAATTAACATGGGACGGCGTCATGCCTTGGCAAGAAAAGTTGGATGTGAAATTTACTCATGACGGGCCAGTGAGTTTGCATGAGAATTCTGACGGCGTCACGCTTTAACTAAATCAAGGGCGTCACGGCTTAAATCATAAGGGGACGGCGTCACGTTCATGATCCGACGGCGTCAAGCCTTGATAAGCCAGAATGGATTTTTGAAGAGCTAAAGAGGGACGGCGTCAAGATGGTCATCCGGGAACCCTAAAAGCGGCGAGGTGACGGCGTCACAATGCATAAGGTGACGCCGTCAGATGTCAAAGTCTATATATAGTTTTCTAATTTTTTGTCATTAGGGAGAGCTTAGTGTGTGGAATTTTGGGATAAAACCCTAAGACGATTTTAGCTACTTTTTCAGGGCTTTTTGCCTTGAGATCTTCCATGTTTCATTGAAAGATAAGTTATCAATTAATCATTCAATATGTCTATGTGTTGTTTGATTCTATCTTATGCTTGTCTTTTGTTTAACATGTTAGGCTAATTTTATCTTGTGTTTGCTTAGATCTAATGAAACCTAGCTATTGATTATTGGTTGTTAGTGTGTTGTTAGTTGTATTGGATGATTGTTTATCTATGTTAGGCTTAAGAAAACTGGCTAACTTCCTATTCGGTAACTTGCTTGAACGTCTTAAGAAACATGAACCAAACGCGTACTAAAGGTTTTTATGGTTGTATTTAATGCACAAGCGAATTCTAGTGATCCCATGTTAGGAGCTTCCTAGCCGGCTCGACATAGGAGTGAAGTAGGAGCTTGTAGAGTTTGGGGAAGTAAGTACGCCACCCCACGAATGGTATTAAGGAATACACCCGTCATCCACGCGACTAATACACACTAATTAACCGGTAAAAGATAGTTAGGGAGTAAGGAAATCTAAGTAAACACATTTCTCTACACATAAGTTTCTCACCACTTTTCATTTTTGTTATTTTATTTTATTTGCATTTGTAGTAATTTGGGTTAGTTGACTAGCAACTAATTCCGCCCACTCCTTCAAAACCCGAGATTTTACTTGCTTTTATAAAATATAAAAACATAAAAAGAATCTTCCTCAACCCTTAGACCTAATTAGAGTAGCCTTTCACACCTAACGAACACTATTCCCTGTGGAGAACGATCAATCCCCCGTACTTACCACTACACTATACTACATCGGTCAGGTACACTGCCTGGTGGGGTTGTAAGCCTCTTGAGATCCCTCGAGAGGTAAAACCTGTTGTAAGGTTGCAAAACCCACGCATCAAGTTTTTGGCGCCGTTGCCGGGGAATAGTTATTGTTTAGGTTGAATTTTTATTTCTATTAGGTCTACTCACTAGATTCCTTTCTAGTGAGATTTTTATTTTATTTTTCTAGGTTTTCTTTAGTCTATCTATTTTCTTTGTGCTTTTGTTCGTAACAAATTCTCATTGACTATTCAGTTTGCCATTATGGAAAACGCGAATCCACCCCTTACACCTGGCGAAGTAGCTTTGTTGCGTAGCCAACTTAAGAACGAGATTAGTGAGCTCAGGGAGCTCAGTAGAGTGATTGATATTGAGCTTGATTATGCCTTGAACAACTTAGGGACCGCCATATACTCAGATAATTACTTAGTACGTAATAATCTTACGGTTGATAAGTTGGTTGAGAAAATTGAGGAAGTAAAGGTAGATCCTAGGTTGGATGATTGTTTCAACGAATACCCCACTAAGGAGGAGATTGCTTACTATAACAACCTAGTTGATAACCCTCGACCACCTTTTGTTAGAATTGACCCAAAGATTAAGAGAGGTGATCCCGGGAATGTGAAGATACCATGTATGATTGGGTACCAATACGTTGAGCATGCTTACATTGACTGTGAATCCCCAATCAACGTTATGTCCTCAGGCCTTTATAGCCAAATCATAAATACACCACTTGAGCCTAGGATGGACCCCAAATGTCCAGGCGGAGTTTGCAACTTCGTTGGAAGGATTAAGGATATACATATCCTTGTTGGGAACTTTACCTTTATCACCAACTTCATGATTTTAGAAGATATGGCAAGTGTTGTTGACTGCCGCCTATCTCGCGTTGTGTTAGGTAAGCCATTTATCGAAGCATCCAATTTAAGGTATGACCGTTCGAAAGGCACGGTTCAGTTTTCTAATCACATAGATAGGATCACATATAGGATGCCTTATCGGGTTAAAGAATTTCGTTTTGTGCCTCGATTTGACATGGACAACATTGGTGCGATTGAGGACATCAATGAAGAGGATAAAGAAAAAGGCATGGACCATGTTTGGAATAAGAGAAGCCTTTATTATAAAGATTGCTTAAACCTTGGACCTAAATACAAAATTGATATGGAGGTTGTTAGGATGATTAGAGGGGCAATTGAGAAGCAAAACGGAAAAACGTAGACCCCGTGACTTTGAGTCTAGCTATAAGACTCGTTAATAAAGAAAGGCGCTTCTTGGGAGGCAACCCAAGCTTTATTTATTTTATTTGCTTTGTGTGTTCATTTGTTTGTGTGTTTGTTTTATTTGTTTCGTATGTGTGTGTAATTTTTATTCTTATTGATTCATGTTCAAAACTAAATTGTGAAAATGCTTTATTTTGTTTTTAACTTCGTCTTAACTACATATAAAGGTATTTTGCAAAAGATAAGTGTAAGGGAAATCTAAATCGGTTTATTAGAACACAAATGAACATGAATCATAATAATAATAAGTTAGCATACATATTCGTATTTGTTTGAGTCAAATGCTTGTATCGAGTCATAATGATGTTTTGCAGGATTTCCAGGAAGTAAGGTAAAGGTTTTTCAAGAAATTTGCGGAAACTTAAAATGAAAATTTTTGTCAGGTCATTTCTGACGGCGTCAGGGGTTATAACCTGACGGCGTCAGATTTAATTTCCAGAAATTTTTGAAAATTTTGTTTTCATAAAAAGTTTTTATTAAAATCTCCAACTTATAATCTCCAGGAATCTGCAAAGTTATCATTCCACAAGCATTATATCCTTATATATAGATTTTATCCCGCCGATGTTATGCAGGTTTTCGTGTTTGTTTTCTCAGGTTCAACAGGTTATTTTGGACAAGGAAATGTTTTGAATCAAGCTTATGGCGATGCATTAGTCATGGAGCTTCAACATTCTCTTTGGAGGAAGATTTAACCGTGTAATTTCATTATCCAACGAGCGAATCAGGGGAGTATTTGATTTCATTCTTTTACTTTATGCTTTTACATTTGTCATTTGAACATTGGGGACAATGTTCATCTTAAGTGTAAGGGGAGGGTAAAAGTACGATTTTAGAGAATACAATTGCGCTTGATTTTTGTTTGTTTAATAGTAGATGTGTAATAAAACTGAGAGAAATACTTGTTAAGGTAATTTTAGTGCCAAATTTAAAATTTTTTACAACATATAGGAGTGAAACTTTGATCCTAATAAGCGTCTCATGGATAGGAGTTATATGACTAGCACAAAAACCGTACCACTAAAAAATTTTCCACCCCCAAATATGTGAGGTTCGCCCCTAGAATTGGTAGGAAAAGCATTTATGCTATGATGTGTGTACCGGTAGCACTTAGATTCTAGAACTTGCGTTAGGACCATTCCGAGGCCACAAGTGAGACTACATTCGTGTAGTTAGATTTACTACATGATAAGAGGCATTAGGATTAACCCATGTTTTACACCTGTGTTTTTGTTATAATTACATTGGCTACATTGGTCAAGTAATTCTCCCACACCCTTTGCGTTGTACTCATTTTTAGTACACGATACCCCTAGTACACCCCTCAGAGTCTATCTTTTCGTTTCGACCTTTAAGCATTTTACTTAAAGGAAGAATTTGTTACACCCCACTTAAATGTACACCCAAATCGCCTTAGCCTACCTTGTATGCACTCATCTTTAGTGCATTATTGTTACAACATTTGTTTAAACCCAAGTTAATTATCTAGTTGATTACATGGTTGCTAAGTCGAGTCATATCCTTGTACATATTGTTTTGGGACGATTGGGACTCGTGGGTAAAGTACTAGTGTAATGGAGTAATGGGGAAGAACATCATTTATTACCCCCATATGTGCTAAATGTTTTAAAAGTACTCCAAGTTTTTCAATTATCTTAATTCGAGTCATTAGAATAGTTATTTGTAAAGTTATGTAAAAGTTCAAGTGTAAGGGGATGCAACGCCCCTATGATGTATTATTTTGGATGGTAGGGTAAAAGTGTATGCAAAAAAAAAAAAAAAAAAAAAAAAAAAAAAAATCAAGAAAAATACAAAAAAATGAGAAAAAAAAAAAAAAGAAAAATAGAAAAAACATACGGACTACCATCCCGTTTCATTTTATGTTTATTTTATGTTTATGTTTTGTTATTTTCTTTCATTAGCTTAAGATCGAGTCTAGTCTTGGCTTAGCAACGTTGTATAGTACATGTAATTGATCAAGATCTTTAACTCGCCACCAGTAAAATATCCTTTATCCAACAAAACCGTGTTTTCCTTTTCCCTACACCTAACGTTATAACCCATTTAAAAGCCCTCTTTGATAGTTTATCTTAAGTGCTTACGCCTAGTGGAGGAGGTTTTCGATCCTTTCCCAAGCCTATGGTAATCTATTTGCTATGACAGGTAGTGAGAGATATTTTCCGTTTTCATTTATGAGATTTATTTTGATGACACTTGAGAGATGTGAGTATCTAAACACTACTTGTGAGGTGCTAGTATGTAATCTCCGTGCTTATTATGATTGAAGTGGAACGAATATTTGTTGTAATTACTTTTATGTTTGCATTAAATGACCCCTAACTTGTATTTTGATTAGAATAAAAGCGCATTTGCTTGAGGACAAGCAAATCTCAAGTGTAAGGGTATTTGATGAGGCGAAAAGTGTACCGCTTTTAAGGGGTCATTTAAGCCCGAAATCGTATTTATTTGATCAAATATTGCCCTAAATCGTTCCTTTTGTCATTTTAGGTACTTTTGAGGAGAAATCTGGAAAAGGAGGCATTTTGGACGTTTTTGGAGCATTAAAGTGAAGAAAACGGCAAAGTCTCAAGAATCGGCTAAAAGTTACTCTTGACGGCGTCACAATTAACATGGGACGGCGTCATGCCTTGGCAAGAAAAGTTGGATGTGAAATTTACTCATGACGGGCCAGTGAGTTTGCATGAGAATTCTGACGGCGTCACGCTTTAACTAAATCAAGGGCGTCACGGCTTAAATCATAAGGGGACGGCGTCACGTTCATGATCCGACGGCGTCAAGCCTTGATAAGCCAGAATGGATTTTTGAAGAGCTAAAGAGGGACGGCGTCAAGATGGTCATCCGGGAACCCTAAAAGCGGCGAGGTGACGGCGTCACAATGCATAAGGTGACGCCGTCAGATGTCAAAGTCTATATATAGTTTTCTAATTTTTTGTCATTAGGGAGAGCTTAGTGTGTGGAATTTTGGGATAAAACCCTAAGACGATTTTAGCTACTTTTTCAGGGCTTTTTGCCTTGAGATCTTCCATGTTTCATTGAAAGATAAGTTATCAATTAATCATTCAATATGTCTATGTGTTGTTTGATTCTATCTTATGCTTGTCTTTTGTTTAACATGTTAGGCTAATTTTATCTTGTGTTTGCTTAGATCTAATGAAACCTAGCTATTGATTATTGGTTGTTAGTGTGTTGTTAGTTGTATTGGATGATTGTTTATCTATGTTAGGCTTAAGAAAACTGGCTAACTTCCTATTCGGTAACTTGCTTGAACGTCTTAAGAAACATGAACCAAACGCGTACTAAAGGTTTTTATGGTTGTATTTAATGCACAAGCGAATTCTAGTGATCCCATGTTAGGAGCTTCCTAGCCGGCTCGACATAGGAGTGAAGTAGGAGCTTGTAGAGTTTGGGGAAGTAAGTACGCCACCCCACGAATGGTATTAAGGAATACACCCGTCATCCACGCGACTAATACACACTAATTAACCGGTAAAAGATAGTTAGGGAGTAAGGAAATCTAAGTAAACACATTTCTCTACACATAAGTTTCTCACCACTTTTCATTTTTGTTATTTTATTTTATTTGCATTTGTAGTAATTTGGGTTAGTTGACTAGCAACTAATTCCGCCCACTCCTTCAAAACCCGAGATTTTACTTGCTTTATAAAATATAAAAACATAAAAAGAATCTTCCTCAACCCTTAGACCTAATTAGAGTAGCCTTTCACACCTAACGAACACTATTCCCTGTGGAGAACGATCAATCCCCCGTACTTACCACTACACTATACTACATCGGTCAGGTACACTGCCTGGTGGGTTTGTAAGCCTCTTGAGATCCCTCGAGAGGTAAAACCTGTTGTAAGGTTGCAAAACCCACGCATCACTATATTTATTCTCTTGCTCAAAAATATACCTTATGTTTTGTCATCAACAAAAAGGGGGAGATTGTTAATACAAATAGCGTCTCAAAAACGTTATTTATATTCTTTGATCTTTCATTAGTTTTGTTAATGACAAATATAAGGAATATCTTTTAGCAAATAATAAATACTAGCTTAAGTCTCTTAAGTACACATTTTACACTTCACATATTAACTAAGAATTACAAGTTTAGTAACTTGTTTCCTTAAAAGGAAACTTTAATTCTAAAACCATTCCATGACATCATTGCATGCATCACATAGAAGATCTTTGATATATCTTGGTTAGATTTGCAAGATACATAGTTGACATTTGAAGATCTTGGATGATTTGGTAAGATACAACTAAGATATGGTAAGAGACAACTAAACCTTAGCTGTCACGTCCCACGGATCCAAATCACATAAAGGACGGATCCCTTGTGAGGGATCCGTGGGATCCGTGAGCTGAAGATCAGCTTGCCTATAAATAGGAAGCTGATCATTTGGCTCTTTCATCACTCATATAGCTTTAACACACATATTCATTCAGTACATATCTTACTAACATCATTCATAGTTGCATTTCACTTTGATCTTTCATTTTGTAGAAAGGAGATCAAGCATTCAAGGATCTACAGAACCGTAATCCTTTAGTTGCATTACTGTGTGATATTGTAGTTTGTTTCACACATCATATCTATCATTTGTAATCAGTGAGTGTGGTTAGTGCTTTAGTCCTTAAAGCACAAGGAGTGTAGGGAGTAGTTGTACCCGTGTAAAGAACTCGACATCTAGCTTAGTGTCGGTAAAGTAAGTAGGCGACGTCAGGTTGGTTCTACCTTGTGAAAGAACCCGGTGTTTAGCTTAGTACCGGAAAAGGAAGTAAGCGACGTGTAAAGGTTTTCTCCACCTAGGAAAGGAGTTTGTTTCTTAGTGAAAGATAAACTCTCGAGTAGGAAACTCGGGGAGTGGAGTAGGGCAAGGAAGAGAGTCCTTGTAGCCGAACCACTATAAACAACAGTGTCGTGTGGTTTGATCTTTCCTCTCTTTATCTTTTACTTACATTGTGTGATTATTTATTTGTGATTGTTTCCTTTGAAACTAACATATAGTAACAAAGCAAAGAAAACTTTAAAATGGTAAAAACTATTCAACCCCCCTTCTAGTTTTCCACACACCTTTTTTGTCCCATCTAACTCACTCCACTGAAGCAAACAGTGGAGTTGGAGTTGTTTTCTTAAGCTCATTAAAAGCCCTCATTGAGCCTGAGCTTGTGATCTTATCCATCATACTCAGTGTCCCAGTGTTTCATATACTTGCACTATCTTTATTAGTTAGGATTAGCTTGTGTAATTTAATGTTTTGTGTAGCCTATCTGGCCATTATGTTATGTCTATTCTTGTTTTTCAGTTTGTAGCTTATTTAGACTGCTTATCTTATCCATCTATTTTGTCCCATCTCACTCACTTCACTGAGCAAACAGTGAAGGAGAGTGATTTTTCTAAGCTCACAAATAGCTCCTCATTGACCCCTAGCTTGTGATAATTGGCTTCATGTGAGGCTAACCAATCATACTTAAAGGTTCAGTGCTTGTTGAGCTTTCTTAAGCTTATTTGATAAGTTAAATTAGAGCTTGTTGTTTGCCCCATTTGCTGAGTATACTGAGTAATCAGTGTACTCATGCTTATTCCAACAACCCTATAAAGCTCATTAGTGATCATAAGCTTGTGTGGTTTAGCTTCATGTGAAGCTCATCTACCCAACTCTATGATCTTGCACTTAAATCTCACCTTGTAGCTCATTTGCTAGGGCTGCAAGGAGCTTGAACTTATCACCATTTTGATAAGTCTGCTGGCTTATCAGTATACTCTAGCCATCTTCATAAGCTCACAAAAAGCTCATTCCTAGGACTTAGCTTGTGATTTTTGTTTCTTTTAGAAGCTAACCCACTAGACTATAAGTTCCAATGCTTTAATTCCATGTTCTAGCTTATTTGCTAGGGCTGCTACTAGCTTTTTGTTTGTCCCATGTTCTCAGTGTATACTGAGAATCAGTGGAATCACCCCAACTTCATAAGCTCCTCAAAAGCTCATTTGTGGACCAAAAAGGTTGAGCTTTGGCTTTTTGGGAAGCCAACCAGGCCATCTTGCTACTTCAATTCTTATTTTGGCCTTTCAAGCTTATTCTCTCAGCTTAATTTGCCATTCAAAAAGGTTGCAGGCCTGTGTTTGGTTCTGAGTAGGATTTGGAATTGCTTATTAGCTTATACCAAGCTTATTGGTGAATCCAGTGCAATAATCTTGTTCGTACTTGTCCATTACACATGTGCACATATCCCTTTTCCTTTCATTTCCTTTTTTCAAGCTTATTTCAAGCTTATACTTCACTGTGAGCCAAAAGCTCAACTGAATGAGTAATAAGCCCATGAATCTGCTTATTTCCTTGGTTTGTATAATTCCATCTTCATTAAACTTGTATAATATCAGTATTTAGTTAGTCTAGAAAAAGAAAAAACCAAAAAGCTCCCCTTTTAAGCTAAGTGATAGCTTCTATTTAAGAAGCTTATTGCTTATTTGCTTATTTTCATTAAGCACATAGTGTTTTTATATTTTTCTTAGGTTCTTATATTTAATTTATAATTTTGTAAAAAGTTTCAGATTTTTCTTTATTCATTTAATACTTTTAATAAATCATTGATAGTTTTTAGTAATTAATAATATTAAATAATTAATAATAAATAGAATAATTGTGTAAAAAATACATTTTCAGTTTCAAAAATTCTTTTATAATATTTTAGATTTTTCAGATTCTTTATTTCATTTTTCTAAGTTAATTTTAGATTTTCTTATTTAATTCATTATTAAATACATTTAATTCATTTTTAATTTATAATAATTAAGTAAATAGTGTAAAAATTTATTTTAATTTTCTAATAATTTTCTTATCTTTTTAGGATTCCAAAAATATAATTTTCACATTTGTGGGAGTTGTATTGGACTGAATTCACTTTTTATTTTGTTACGTTTACGTAATTGTTTCGTACACGTACGCGTTTTAGGTTTTTACGTTTTCTTAACTTTTATATAAGTTTGTAAATTATAAGTAAATATTTTAAGTTTGTTTAATTTGCATTTAAGCCCCTAAGGCATGCAAATCCCTACTATAGTTATAATCGTTTTGTTTTTGTACGATTACGTTTAATTGAAGTTAAACGTACGTTTGTATATCTTTTACATTTTTAGGTTTCTGATTTTACGTTTTTAACGATATAGCTGTGACAGAGCTATTATTATTCACATTCCTAGTGTTAGTCAATCAGATTCCTGTTTTTGTACATTCTCCATTTCAGCACACACATTCGTTGTATTACAGTTTACACACCTCGTTGGGACATAACGACCCGGGGATATACTTCTATACTCCCATGGATTTAAATTGCATTTTTCTCCCTTATAGTTTGACTTGTATGGTTGACCGTTCACGAGTGGTTGGCTGATATAAAGATGACTGTTCGGGAGAGATCAAATTTTGGCGCCGTTGCCGGGGAGGTGTGGTGCGTATAATGAATTTGTGTTTTGTTGAAATATCTATCCCTTGTATATATTATATATAATATCCTATTTCAATTCCAAAAACAATATAAAGCACAAAAATATTTTCTTTTCCTTTGTATATATATAAAAGATAAAAATTCAAAAACATTTTCCCTTTTCTGTTTATATTATAAAATCAAAAATAAAAAATATTCTCCTTACCTTACTATTCATAATTCTGTGAGTGGTCCCCACTCCAATTTCTCATCCAATCATTTCCCCATGAACCAGTTAATTCGGGGTCGAGTCAAGCTAGCGACTCGGTAATCAAAAACAGTAGCTTCCTCATGAACAATTTAATTCGAGGTCGAGTCAAGCTAGCGACTCGGTAATCAAAAACAGTAGTACAACATGGTTTTCACCCATGTTTCTGTCTTCTTACCCCTTTCTACCACCTTAGTGTGGGGGTGATGCCCCACATGTTGTATATAGATATAAAAAATGAATGAAAATTGTAAATATTAAAAAAGAGAATAATTGTTGTATTTCCACACTTGGCTAAGAATGTTATCTTTTTACGTTCAAGGATTCGGCATAATAGCCGGGACTTTGAATATTGAGGACAATATTCAATTCTAAGTGTGGGGGGGGGGGGGGGGAGGAATTCTGGCGAATTTGATCGTATATGTACCCTTTTAGTGCCTTTTTTCCCCCATTTTTATCAGAAATTTTTTTTTTTTAGTGGAAGTGCTATATACTAAACACAACAAATGGTAATCAGTCCACCATGTCTAACCCACATAAGGATTGGCTAATCCGAGAGCAAACGGCTCTTGGTAAAGATAACTCAAATCCGTTTATGGCTTGCAATTTGCCAAAAATTGTATGGTATTCGACTCACCATATCCTTAAAAGTGAAGAGTTGGCTAGCCCGCAAGGTTATGGCTTGTGATAAAGGCAGTGGAAAAACCATAATTGGTAATCAGCTCACCAAAGATAATAGTGATAATTTATCTAAGAGTTGGCTAGTCCAGAAGCAAACGGCTTTTGGTAAAGACAAATCAAATCCGTTGACAACTGATGGTTTGCTCAAAATCATGTGGTTATCAGTGTACCACAGTTCTTACTTGAACTAAAACATTTGGCTACTCCAGAAGTAATGGCTTTTGGTAAAGAGATTAAAATCCATTAAGTTTTCATAAAAGATTGCTAGGGACTAGCAATAGTTTAGTGTGGGGGATTTGATATGTGTCTAAATACACATATATTTTATATTGTTTAACCCCACAAAAATGACCAAAAACACACAAATGACCATATAAATGTTACAAATAGCATTGAAATGTGTTTTTATGTGATTCAGGTACAAAAAGATTGAAAACAAGTGAAAAATGATCAAAGTTCACACAATTGTCAATTTCAGTCCCTGAAGTTTCACAAAATGGCAAAACTAGTCCCTGAAGGTTTAAAATGAATGAAAAGTCAACTTAAGTCCTTGGACAATCAAACTTGTTCAAAATAGTCCCTGGATGAAAGTTTTCTACAAATGGCAACTTTTACCCCTCAAAATCCAAAATTGACATAAAAGGTCTTTGGAAGTTTTAAAATTGGAAATTTACAATTATGGTCCTTGTACTAATGTTAATTGGCAGGTGTGATCCCTGGAATGAAGTTTGGAAGTTTGTCACATCAGGCCCCTCATGTTTCAGAAATTACAACTTTAGTCCTTGGGCTTATCCATTATACAAAACCAACCGGATCCCTTTTATACATAAACCACAAATCCAGTCCAACCCAACCACTAAACCAAGCCCAAAAATAAACCCAGCCCAACCCCCTTTTTATATAATACCGGGTTGACCCCAGTCAAACCCACTTCCTTTCCCCCTTTCCCCTCCTTCTTCCTCACACATCACTGCAACACCAAACCACCATCACTGCTCCATACCAGCCCACAATATTCACTCCACCTCACCCCCCAGCTGTCTCTTACACCAATACATCCCTCCAAAATTCTTTAATTACAAAAATTACGGCTGCAAGTTATCTTTGAGACTTTTGGCGCCAAAAGTAACTTTGATGGCTAGGATGAGTTTCAGTCAATCAATGGACAAGATTAAAGGTGGGATTTGACCAGAAAACCAAGTGGAACTCAGAATGTTATAAAAGAGAAGAGGAGGCAAGAGAAGAAGACACCTTGGGCTAGCCTTGGTCACGTAGTGTAATTTTTTAAATGCTTTCTTTAAATTTAAATGTCTTTTAATGTTTAAATGTTGTAATCTTCCTTAAAATAGTGTAATGGAACTTTATTTACAGTTTAATTTCAAGTTAATTTCAGTTTCAAGTTTTTGCTTAATTTCCTTTAATTTTCAAGTCAATTTAATTTCATGTTATGTAGTTGTTTAATGGACTCTTTAAGCTCACATAAGCTCCTGACAAAGCTTTAAAGCTTTTAGAGACCTTAATTCAGTCTTAGTCTTTAAAATTTAGAAAAGTACTAAAAATCAAGAAAATCCATGAAAAACCCAAAATCCAGTGATCATGATGGAAACTGCTTGGAGCAAGGTAAATCTTGGAATGCCTTTGGTCTAGAAGCTTTGTGGAAAGCCTTAGGTAGTGAGTAATCCCTTGGTTCATTGGTTTTCAGCAGGATTCATGTGTAAGCCCTTTTTAACCTTTTTTTTGCATTTTACTGTTTCAGTGTTTTAGATGCTTTAATTTTCATGTTTCTATGTTTATTTGCTGTTTGTTAGTGCTATTATAGCTTAAACTTATGTAAGTATGTTTTGGATTTGATTGTTGTTTGAAATTGCATTTTGACTGTCAATATGCCAAATTTTGGATAATCCTAGGTTTAACCTGTGTGACTACTTGTTTATGCTTAAAAGGGTCCAATTTGACACATTGTGACCCCTGGATTTGATAAAAGTGGTTTACACAGTCATTTGCTTTGAAAAACTTCAACACAGTCCAATTTAAAGGTTGTTTGGATTTAATAGTAAATCTGTGTTGTAGGGTGTTTGAGTGGTTGTTCTTGTTTGATGTACTCCTCATATGGCCTAAACAACTCAGTGAAACCTTAATCAAGTGGTGTAGCATGTGTGAAAGTCAAATTGACACTTGATGATCTCTATATGAGCACTGTGAGATTGTTAGAACCCAGAACCTTGCATATGTGTTTAAAAGTTGTTAATCTTTGTTACTTTCATGTTTTTATTGCTTAATATTCAATAATCAATCAGTAGATTAAGATCAAAATTCATATTAGTCAACTTTTAGTGTTTTTGTTAAAAGTCAAAATTCAGTTCTTCAGATTTTGAGTGAACTTATTAATTTTTGTATGCTCTTATTATTAGGTTTTAGCTTACCATCTTTTGGAATTTTAATATTTTGCTGCTCATCTTTAGTGTACTATTTTTAGTTGTCTTTATTAGCTTAGCTTAACTGCTTATTTGTTGCTTTCTTTTTAGCACTTTTCTGCAAATATGCCCTGTGCAGGCCTAATTCCCAGTTTTTCATATACTTGCACTATCTTTATTAGTTAGGATTAGCTTGTGTAATTTAATGTTTTGTGTAGCCTATCTGGCCATTATGTTATGTCTATTCTTGTTTTTCAGTTTGTAGCTTATTTAGACTGCTTATCTTATCCATCTATTTTGTCCCATCTCACTCACTTCACTGAGCAAACAGTGAAGGAGAGTGATTTTTCTAAGCTCACAAATAGCTCCTCATTGACCCCTAGCTTGTGATAATTGGCTTCATGTGAGGCTAACCAATCATACTCAAAGGTTCAGTGCTTGTTGAGCTTTCTTAAGCTTATTTGATAAGTTAAATTAGAGCTTGTTGTTTGCCCCATTTGCTGAGTATACTGAGTAATCAGTGTACTCATGCTTATTCCAACAGCCCTATAAAGCTCATTAGTGATCATAAGCTTGTGTGGTTTAGCTTCATGTGAAGCTCATCTACCCAACTCTATGATCTTGCACTTAAATCTCACCTTGTAGCTCATTTGCTAGGGCTGCAAGGAGCTTGAACTTATCACCATTTTGATAAGTCTGCTGGCTTATCAGTATACTCTAGCCATCTTCATAAGCTCACAAAAAGCTCATTCCTAGGACTTAGCTTGTGATTTTTGTTTCTTTTAGAAGCTAACCCACTAGACTATAAGTTCCAATGCTTTAATTCCATGTTCTAGCTTATTTGCTAGGGCTGCTACTAGCTTTTTGTTTGTCCCATGTTCTCAGTGTATATTGAGAATCAGTGGAATCACCCCAACTTCATAAGCTCCTCAAAAGCTCATTTGTGGACCAAAAAGGTTGAGCTTTGGCTTTTTGGGAAGCCAACCAGGCCATCTTGCTACTTCAATTCTTATTTTGGCCTTTCAAGCTTATTCTCTCAGCTTAATTTGCCATTCAAAAAGGTTGCAGGCCTGTGTTTGGTTCTGAGTAGGATTTGGAATTGCTTATTAGCTTATACCAAGCTTATTGGTGAATCCAGTGCAATAATCTTGTTCGTACTTGTCCATTACACATGTGCACATATCCCTTTTCCTTTCATTTCCTTTTTTCAAGCTTATTTCAAGCTTATACTTCACTGTGAGCCAAAAGCTCAACTGAATGAGTAATAAGCCCATGAATCTGCTTATTTCCTTGGTTTGTATAATTCCATCTTCATTAAACTTGTATAATATCAATATTTAGTTAGTCTAGAAAAAGAAAAAATCAAAAAGCTCCCCTTTTAAGCTAAGTGATAGCTTCTATTTAAGAAGCTTATTGCTTATTTGCTTATTTTCATTAAGCACATAGTGTTTTTATATTTTTCTTAGGTTCTTATATTTAATTTAGAATTATGTAAAAAGTTTCAGATTTTTCTTTATTCATTTAATACTTTTAATAAATCAATAATACTTTTTAGTAATTAATAATATTAAATAATTAATAATAAATAGAATAATTGTGTAAAAAAAAATACATTTTCAGTTTTAAAATTCATTTTATAATATTTTAGATTTTTCAGATTCTTTATTTCATTTATTTAGGTTAATTTTAGATTTTCTTATTATTTAATTCATTATTAAATACATTTAATTCATTTTTAATTTATAATAATTAAGTAAATAGTGTAAAAAATTATTTTAATTTTCTAATAATTTTCTTGTCTTTTTAGGATTCCAAAAATATGATTTTCACATTTGTGGGAGTTGTATTGGACTGAATTCACTTTTTATTTTGTTACGTTTACGTAATTGTAACGTACACGTACGCGTTTTAGATTTTAGATTTTCTTAACTTTTATATAAGTTTGTAAATTATAGATAAATATTTTAAGTTTGTTTAATTTGCATTTAAGCCCCTAAGGCATGCAAATCCCTACTATAGTTATAATCGTTTTGTTTTTGTACGTTTACGTTTAATTTAATTTAAACGTACGTTTGTATATCTTTTACGTTTTTTTAGGTTTCTGATTGTACGTTTTTAACGATATAGCTGTGACAGAGCTATGACTATTCACATTCCTAGTGTTAGTCAATCAGATTCCTGTTTATATATATTCAATATCATTTCATCACACACATTCGTTATATTACAGTTTGCACACCTCGTTGGGACTTAACGACCCGGGGATATAATTCTATACTCCCATGGATTTAAATTGCATTTGTTCCTGGATTAGTTTGACTTTTATGGTTGACCATTCACAAGTGGTTGACTAATATAATGATGACTGTTCGGGACCGATCAAATTTTGGCGCCGTTGCCGGGGACCGATCATATCCATTCCATATTTATCTTCATACGGTTTCATCTTAATCTTATAAGCCGTACTAACTCTTCTTACCAATAGTACCAACTGTTGATGTATTCTTCAGCAACACTTCAACCGTACTAACTTATACAGAACCGTACCAACTGCTTAATTTAATTCCCAACAATCCTCCCCTAAACTTATGATTTCTATGCAAATCAACAAGTTTCTTGAATTAAACTCCAACGTTATATGATGGGGTGGATTCTTTCAAACATTTTTCTTCAATCTTGAAACACTTGGGAATTTTCTTCAACTTTTTGACCAATATTCATAATAATACATCAAATTCAGTCAACTCTTCAAAAGTCTCCATAATTAAACTTATTCCTGCAAGGAATTAATTCCAAATACCAACCCAGCATTCAATGGCATTAAATCTCCATTGGTTCTATAAAAGTTCTTGAATTATCAACACTAACCCATCATTCTTCATAACATAACTATCAAACACAATGAGTTCATCCAATCCAAACATTGAGATTTCATCAGATTCGTCTTCGGATTCAGAAAGTGAAGGATGGAAAAATTACTTTCCACCGAACTACACTAATCTGACTATCAGGAATCCAAATCCACAAGCTGAAGAAGTATCTTCTGATGATGACCTTCCAACTTCCTCAGATGATGATGATCAGCAAGCACATCCACTTCCACTATCAGTTTTACTAACAATAGAGATCGAAAAAGCTGTATCAGGTATGAGTAGGATCTCAGTGCCTGTAAGAAATCAACCACGACCAAAACCAGATAAACAAGTGATGGGGCTCCCAAGTCCGAAGGTGTGGAACTCAATCAAAGACAAAGGAGTTCACAAGTCCATGCCTGATTTTAAGGATAAAGGGAAGAGGAAGCTTGAGTAGTGATGAAGGTGTTAGGTTTATGTGTTTAGGTTTGTGTGTTGGTTATGTTGACTTTGAGTCCAGGATTGTAAAAAAACTTCTGCTTATGTAATGAATGCATCACTTTAATGAATAAACTTTATCTCCTTGTGTGTTTAAACATTCACTATCAGCATAAACTTCACACTTATCTCAGATTCTGTATTTATATCCTCCCCTGAATTACATAATCATCTTTAACAGCAACTGAGCAAACTTTTAATTCCTCCCCTGTTTGGAAGAATCTTCACCATCAGATGAACTAGAACATAGAATATTCGAGCTCAGCATCCAATATGACAATTTGTACAAGTTACCATCAATTCAGTTTTGTAGTTTCAAACTGCTATCAACACTTCCAGATGTGTAACCTTCTGAGAGAGGTGAATCATAGAGCATAAACTTAGAATAAATCCAAGTTTGAAAAAGCAGTACAAACTAGTTGAAACTAGTAGTACTAACTGTTTAAAAAAAAAAAAATCTGAGATAAAATCAAAGTTAATTATAATGTGGATTTGAAAACACTTTTGTCCACGTATAGTTTTTAGCAAACTATCAGCTATCAACGGATTTGTTATGTCTTTACCAATAGCCGTTTGCTATGGACTAGCCAACTCTTCACACTTAGATATGGTGAGTTGATAACCATCCAGTTTTTGGTAAACTGTCAACCATAAACGGATTTGAGAAGTCTTTACCAGAAACCGTTTGATCTGGACTAGTTGGTTCTTATGTGGATTAGACATGGTGAACCAATTACCATTTGTTGTGTGACAAGCATGCACACTTGATAGTCCAAACTACCATACTTCCCAAAGCACAATCCAAAGCAAAAAGCTTTCCTTAACCTGAAATGTTAGTCCAAAACAAAAGAAAACACAATACACAATATTTTCTTTTAACAGTTATCACAATTGACTAACAAATTTACAAGCAGTAGTAAAAATTACCAAGCAGTACTAACTATACAAATAGCACAACTAGCAGTACAAAAACCAAAAACACTTAGACATTAATCTTTTGAAGGATTAAGCATTCCAATACCTGTTACCAAGTACTGAAATCTTCCTACATCAAAACCTTTTGTTAAGAGATTAGCAAAGTTGTCATCAGTATGTATTTTAACAACTTTTATTAATTTCTTTTCAGCACAGTCTCTTATAAAATGATGTCTAATTTCAATGTGTTTAGTTTTTGAATGTTGAACTGGATTCTTAATAATACACATTGTACTGCTATTGTCTATATGTATAATTGTGTTTAAGAAATTGTACCCATAATCAAGCATCTGGTTTTGAATCCAAAGAACTTGAGCACAACAACTTGCTGCTGCCACATATTCTGCTTTAGTAGTAGAAGTGGCCACCATAGTCTGCTTTTTACACTGCCAAGAAATTAATCTACAACCCAAGAACTGACAACCACCTGTTGTAGATTTTCTATCCATGCTAGCACTAGCATAATCAGAATCAGAGAATGCCACTAGATCAAATGCAGATTCTTTAGGATACCATAACCCCAAGTTAGGTTGACCTTTGAGGTATCTGAAGATTCTCTTTACTGCTGTGAGATGAGACACCTTAGGATTTACTTGGAATCTTGCACAAGCACAAACAGAAAACATAATGTCAGGCCTGGATGATGTGAGATACATCAAAGACCTAATCATAGATCTATACATGTGCACATCCACATCTTCACCACTGTGATCCTTTAATAGCAAATGTGTCTCCTTATCAACTGGTGTGCTAACAACCTTGGCATCTGTGAATTGGAATTTCCTCAATATTTCACCAACATATTTATCTTGAGAGATAAATATTCCATCAGACTTCTGCTGTACTTGAAGCCCAAGAAAGAAAGTAAGCTCACCCATAGAGCTCATATCAAACTGATCTTTCATTAATTTCTCAAACTCTCTTCACATTTCTTTGTTTGTAGAACCAAAGATGATATCATCTACATAAACTTGAACTAGTAGAATATCACCCTTGTTCTTCTTGATAAACAGAGTTTGATCAATTTTACCCCTATTGAACCTATTCTTCAATAAATAAGTAGCAAAAGTCCCATACCAAGCTCTTGGAGCTTGATGCAATCCATAAAGAGCTTTAACCACCTTATAAACTTTTTCAGGATGGTCTGGGTCTATGAAACCAGGAGGTGGAGATACATATACCTGCTCATCAATAGTACCATATGTTAATACAAATATTGTCCTAAAAACGTTATTTATATTTTATGATCTTTACTTAGTTTTGTTAATGACAATTGCAAAGTATATCCTTTAGCAAATTATAAATGCTAGCTAAAGTCTCTTTAAAACACATTTTACATTTCACAAGTTTACTTAGAATTACATTTTACACATCTACTAGTTTATTTCCTTAAAAGGAAACTTTATCTTTAAAATGATACAATGACATCATGGCATGCATCATACATAATATCTTGGCTAGATCTTCAAGCAAGATAGTTGACTTTGGAAGATCTTGATATGACATTACAAAGGTGTGGAGGATACAGCTGGATTTGGAAAGATTTCCAAAACTATTAGCTGTCATATTGCTGTCAAGTCGGCGGATCCAATCGACATAAAGGATGGATCCCTTTTATGGGATCCGTCGGATTCGCCGGCTGTTCATCAGCTTGCCTATAAATAGCAAGCTGATCATTTGGACACACCATCACTCATAGAGCCTAACATTCATACTCATTAATTTACATATCATCTAACATTTATCATTCATTCATTTCATTGATCTTTCCTTTTGTAGCAAAGGAGATTAAGCATCAAGGTTTAACACAGAAGTGTAAACCTTTAGCATAGTTACTGTGTGATATAGTTGTAGTTCACACATCATTTGTATCATTTATCTCAGTGAGTGTGGTTAGTGTTTTAGTCCTCAAAATACAAAGAGTGTAGGGAGTGGTTGTACCCTTGTGAAAGAACCAAACGGGAGTGGTTGTACCCTTGTAAAGAACTCGACATCTAGCTTAGTGTCGGTAATCATATAGGCGACGTAAGGTTGGTTCTACCTTGTAATAGAACCCGGTGTTTAGCTTAGTACCGGAAAAGGAAGTAAGCGACGTGTAAATGTTTTCTCCACCTAGAAGAGAGTTTGTTTCTTAGTGAAGGATAACTCTCGAGTTAGAGGCTCGAGGAGTGGAGTAGGGCAAGGAAGAGAGTCCTTGTAGCCGAACCACTATAAACATCCGTGTTGTGTGGTTTGATCTTTCCTTTCTTTACTTCTCATATATATATTGTGTGAATATTTGTTTGTGCTTGTTTCCTTTGAAATAACATAAAGTAACAAAGTGATTTAATTTTAAAACGGTAAAACTATTCAACCCCCCCTTCTAGTTTTCCACAATTGGCATCAAGAGCTACGTTACTTAAGATTTTTAAAATATATTGTATTTTAAAACTTAAAACGATCCATGGATTTTGAAAACTTTAAAGAAGGGCAATCTATGCAAAGACCACCTCTATTCGAACCTAATTGTTTTATTTATTGGAAAAATCGCTTTGAAACTTATGTGAAGTCAAAGGATATTGATCTATGGTTTATAATTGTTGAGGGTGATTACAAGGCCATAAGTAATGATATTTCGGGTGGTCGGGATGTAGAAGCTTCTCTTACTCGTCACAGTGATGAGCAAAAGAAGTTGATTGCCAAAAATAATGAAGCCAAAATGATGCTTTACAATGCTTTACCTAAGAAAGAATATGAAAGAGTTTTTATGTGTAAAACGGCTAAAGATATTTGGCAATCTCTAATTGTCACTGATCAAGGAAACTCACAAGTCAAAGATAACAAAATTGATCTTCTTGTTCAATAATATGAACAATTTGTTATCTCTGAAGATGAGATCATTGATAGTGCGTTTGCTAGGTTTAATACTATTATTACATCACTTAAAGCACTTGACGAATCTTTTTCTAGTAAGAATTTTTTCAGAAAATTTCTAAGAGCACTTCACCTAAAGTGGAGAGCAAAAGTGACAGCTATTGAAGAATCCAAGGATCTTTCAAGCATGACACTGGATGAGCTCATAGAAAATCTTAAAGTTCACGAAATGGTGATGGAAAAAGATTCAGAAATAGTTAAAGGCAAGAAGGAGAAAATGAAGTCCATTGCCTTGAAAGCTAGAGCTGAGTCAAGTGATGATGAAGAATCTTGTTCTAGTAGTGAAGACGAAGAATATGCCATGGCCGTAAGAGATTTCAAGAAATTCTTCAGGAGACGAGGAAAGTTCGTAAGACCACCTCGTGAAGAAAAGAAATCCCTTCGTAAAGACCGTGATGATAGAAAAGGCAAGTTAGAGAGGAAGTGCTATAGGTGTGGAGATTCCGGTCACTTTATAGGTGATTGTCCAAAGCCTCCAAAGAACAAGTCTCAAAAAGCATTTGTTAGTGGAGCTTGGAGTGATAGTGAAGGAGATGATGATGAGCATAAGAACAACGAAGTTGCCCTTATGGCTCATGACATAGAAGAGGTACATTCTGACTCATACTCCTCTATAGATGATGAAACCTTAGAAGTAGAATATAACAAACTATGTGATATAACATTAAAAATCATCAACAAAAACAAATTCTTGAAAACTAAAACAACACTTTTAGAAAATGAAGTGTATTGGCTTAAAGAAAAAGAGATACGAATAGAAAAAGGCAAAAATAGTAAAGATACATGTGTCTCGTGTCAAGAACTAAAATTAGAATTAGATGCACTAAAAACCACATAGGAAGATCTCATTAAGCAAAACTCTAAGTTTAAAAAGTTTGATAAAAACATAAGTTGTGCAGATGAGATAATGAAGATGCAAAAACTTCCTCATGATAAAACCGGACTAGGTTTTATGAAACAAGGAACCTTAGGTGACTTTAAGAAACAAACTGTGAATGAAAAAGAAACTGTTTCAACTATGTCAGAAGCCCACGGATCCGACGGATCCAAAGTTTTGGATCCGCCAGTTGTACCCAAGGGATCCGCGGGTACAGAAGTTGAACAGAAGGATCTCAAAATGAACCGTACTGAATTCGTTAAGGTCACTAGAAAACCTAGCACTAGTATAACTAACAACAAGCTAAAACCAGCTGTTTCTGTAGGAAGAGGTCAAGCTAGGAATGAGTATAGAGTTAAAACAACTCAACAAAGACCTCAGACTAGGTTTCCCAAACACCCCTTTCCTAAGAGTAATGTTAACTCAAAACATCATTATCAAAATAATTGGAACCAAAACATGCCTAGAAACTTCCAAGGTCCCAATTACATGTCATGGAACAACTATCCTCCATTTGCGTACATAAACCATGATAATGTTATGTTTAACCCAAACGGACCCATGAGATATTGGGGACCAAACGCTTGAGTCTTTCTTGATCTTAGGTATGCTTAAAGGTTGATCTAGAACCTGATGAGTGGATCAAAGATAGTGGGTGTTCAAGACATATGACGGGAAACAAAAACCTTTTCTCTACTTACCAAGTGTACGACGGAGGTAATGTCACATTCGGTAGCAAACTTAAAAGTAAAATCATTGGAAAAGGTACGATCTCTCATGACTCTCTCTCTATTGATGATGTTGCTCATGTAGATAATTTAGGATTTAACTTGCTTAGTATAAGTCAATTTTGTCGCAAAAAGTATAACATCCTTTTCAGTGAAAATGGAAGTAAAATACTTAAAGACGGCATAACCATAGGAAGAGGTGTTTTAAAGAATAACGTATATGTTATGAAATTAGATAAAACACCTAAAGACAAGCTTTGTCTTACATCTCTGGACGAAAACTCTACTCTATGGCATCGACGTTTAGGTCATGCCAACATGAGGCTTATTCAATCCTTATCTTCTAAGGAACTCGTTAGGAACCTACCCAAGTTGAAATATGACCAACACTTTTGTGATGCTTGCAAAATTGGGAAACAAGTGCATAATAGCCATAAGGCTAAAAACATGGTATCTACATCTAGGTGTCTAGAATTATTGCATATGGATTTGTTTGGCCCGTCGGCTATACAAAGTTATGGAGGAAATTTTTACACTTTAGTTATAGTAGATGATTACTCTAGATATACGTGGACTAAATTTTTGAAAACCAAAAATGAGGCCTTTGATAAATTTGAAATTCTAAGCAAGAAAATTCAAAATAAAATAGGAAGTAACATAGTATCTATTAGAACTGATCATGGGCGAGAATTTGACAACGAAATCCAATTTGGAACTTTTTGTGATAATAATGGAATAACACATAATTTCTCGGCTCCCCGAACTCCACAATCTAATGGTGTAGTAGAACGGAAAAATAGGACAATTCAAGAAATGAGTAGAACTATGTTAAATGAACAAAACATACCTCAAAAGTTTTGGTGTCACGCTGTAGATACATCTACATATATTCTAAATCGAGTTCTAATTAGACCATTTTTAGGAAAAACTCCATATGAGTTATATAGAGGCAAAAAGCCTACTTTAGGGTACTTTAGAGTTTTTGGAAGCAAATGCTTCATTCTTAACATAAAAGATTATCTCACCAAGTTCGACCCAAAGTCGTATGAAGGTGTGTTTCTCGGGTATTCGCAAAATAGTAAAGCATACATAGTGTTGAACAAAGAAACCTCAAGAGTCGAGGAATCATTGAACATAACATTCGATGAAAGTCCACCTCCCTCTAAGACATCACCTTTGGTAGATGATGACTTAGTTGAAGACCAAATGGTTGAAAATTTAGAGGATGAACCAGAAAATAAAGAAATTATCAACATTAAAGAATCTAAAAGTCATCCATTAGAAAACGTCATCGGAAAACTTAATAAAAGAACATTAAGATCTCAAGCTCAAAATGCAAACCACGGATGGAACGGATCCAAAAATAGGGATCCGTCCGTTATGCTGTTTGGTTCCGTGGGAGCCTGACAGCAAATCTCCTAAAATCTTCACCAAATCTAACCAAGATATTTCCATATCTTTTCTTTGCGTAAAGATCATTTCAAGATATTCATATGATCTTCAAGATCTTCTAAAGATATCAAAGTGATGCATGCCATGATTTCATTGTATAATTTCCAATTTAAAATGAAAATGAAAATGTATGTAACTTGTAAATGTATGAATGCAACATGTATATGTATGAATGTATGTAGCATGTAGATGAGTTTAAAAACTTTGTGATTATAAATGTAAAACACTTACCTTAAATTTATGCTTTGCTAAAGATAAAGTTTATAATTGTCATTAACAAAATATAGCAAAGATCGTAAAATATAAATAATGTTTTTTAGACGATATTTGTATTAACAATCTCCTCCTTTATGTTGATGACAAAACATAAAGTTTATTTTTAAGCAATGAAATAAATAAAGTGCAAGTCTTTTAAAAATATATATTAAACTAGTTTTATGCAATTTTTAAAATCAATTTAGGCATATTAAATTGTATAAAACATGTTATGTATGAGTTTAATATTATCTCCCCCTTTTTGTCTAAACAAAAAGAAGAAATGCAAAGCGGAATGTAGTGCAAGGCCTTTAGTCAATACTCCCCCTTGTTGGGGTGCCAAATTATATGATGCAAGGATGAAGAATGCTACAAAACAAAGGATAGTTGTAAATAGTTCAAACCAACCAAGTAATATAATGCATGAGTAATGAGAGCTATAAAACAAAGGTTCAACCAAGTCTAATAGTTCAAACCAACCATATAATGCACAATAAGTGATCACAATCAACACATGAACAACAACAAACACCTTTCATTGGAAAATTATTTGTGACAAAGGTCACAAATGTAGATGCTTACAAAGGAAAGAAATAAAAAAAAAATTTAGAAAAAAAAATTCTAGAATAAAATCCTATAAAAGAAAATTCCTAAGAAAAGCTCTTAGTGAGCATCTATTGAGGTGGGTGAGAGAGAGCGTTGAGGCGCTTAAGGAAATGGTTCAAGATGAACCTCATCTCATTTTGTAACTCATGTACCAAAATGTTGGTTCTTTGAGTGAGATGGGCGGTTTGCTCACACATGGAGCATATAACGCCCTAAAAATCCGGATAACATTTTATTTTTTATTTTGAATATAACCTAAGTTTAATAAATAAATAAGTAATATTAAAACTATATGTTATGAAATAAGTATACATTATTAACGTCTGTCCTAGATTAGACTTAACTAAAATACTTGACACATTTGTTTTACTAATCCGAATGACGCACTCTTCTGAGTTTTCACTTCACATGTTACATTCATTCATACAAGATAAGAACTGATTTTCTTTTTATCAAGCCCACACGCTTTGATGAGACAAGAAAACAAGCCTAATCCTCTTAACCTTTTAGAAGATACGATCCATATCTCTTGCCATATATCTAAACATGACATTCCCTTTTTCCCGATATTCCCCTACACGTTTCCTCTTTGAAACTGTGCAACATATATCTGTCTTTCTTTCTTCTCCAAACCGATTCCAAACAACCTAAACATTTCCAAATCTGTTATTTGCTGCTACCAAGGATAATAGACGAAGACCTGCAGTCCTATTGGTGATCGTTGGGGTAGTTTTCAACCTTGTTTAAAATCGTTTGTCCTTGTTTCTTTTGGTCTCTCAAATCTGCCCTAAGGTATCTTCATGATTCATCCTTGTCGATTTGTAATATGTATATATGAAACCAAACCTAATCGAAATTCATTAAACCTGAATTTAACCAATAGTTGAACACATTAATTATGCATATTAAAACCTAGAAAAAACCCTAGGAATTAATTATGGGTCGATTAGGGTTTAAAGGGTTAGGGTTTGGTTGTGATTCTATGTGAACATGCTGTCCAGAATTTGGGTCGGATTCAAAGGGGTCTAATTTAATGATGCCAACATGTTTTTGTATGATTCTTGAGTCTAAAATTAAGTTTACGTTGCATACTTTCTAAATATATAAATTTCATGGTTATTGGAGGTCGGGGAGGCAGTTTCTTGAATTTTAGAAGATTAAGTGTCAAAACTGAATTTCGGGTCTGGAAATTCAGTCAGTTTTTATGATTTTTATTTTACAAACTATAATGTCTGGGAAGCCCCAATTTTGGCAAGAGAATATTTAATATGTCTATTAGTTACTGGAATTTTGGTGGATTTTACTAAAGGGTTGAAATAGGTTGGTTAAGTGCAAACTTTCTGGGTGTCTGTGCAGTTATTTTTCTGGAACAGGTTTGAAAAACGATTTTTGTTTGGATACTTGCACTAGGAGATAAAATCTATAAAAATTAGGGGAAGTATTTAACATATATAGGTGTCTCTCGTAAAAATTATTGAACCAAAGGAGCTTGGTTGAGTTATTTTAAAAATCATAAAAATATGAACCAGAATCACATGAGAAACCCTAAACATGTTATTAAATGACAGTAAGGATTAAAATCCGTTATGACATTAATTGAACACATAAGTATTAAATGATCCCTAATACGTGTAGATTCGTTGAAGAAGGCGTGACGTTGTTTTCCTTGTGATCACTATTCCGTATGCTTCCATTTCATTCGCTAAGGTACATATATTCCACCCTTTTTCAGTAAGGGTATCTCATGACTTTTGATTCCTTGATATTTGCTATTTTGAGTTATGATTCATTTGATAATCATTTGGTTATTCTGTCTAATATGGTTTGATTCATCTGTTCTCTATTGTGACTTCAATATCCGTATTAGAATTCTTTGATACTTTGTAACCCATTTAATATTATAACTTCGTGTGAAAACCTTTCTTAAATATATCGTGATAATGTTTTGAGAAAAACTCCTTTAAAATGATTGCTTTGAAACCGAGGCGATACCACTTTTATATGACGGTTTATTAACTTTTATGAAAACTACTTTTAAACTATTACTTTTATGAAAACGATGTTTAATAGATTTCTCGCGGTCACATAAATTATTTGTACAGATAATTGTTTTGCTATCCTGTTTTGATATGATATTCAGTTTAATTAGACATATCTCTGTTTGGACATATTATGATTTGTTTCGTTATGTTTGTTTATTCTGTTACCCGAGCTAACTAGTCATGGAGGTACCATGGCCATGTCATCGAGGCACCAATAGCATGACACTATTTGTGGCGATGTGATTGGTCCACGGCGTTCCCTTGTGATGTGTATATTATTATTGAGCTCGTCCACTTACTTTCCATTTTGGTACACCAATATATTTGTCTGAGTACAAGTGTATGGTGGTGTATATAACTTTGTCTTGCAGGGAGTGTATGCATTCTAGGTAAGTTTTGTAATATGTTTCTGATATGGATTTTCAGTAAATGGTTTGTGTGTGCCATATACCCCATGTCACTTTTGGGAGCCGTACACTCCATTTGTTATGATATGATTATGTAGTTAAGCAGGTGGCTTGCTTTGTGAGCTCGTGGATATTTTCTTATGATTCGCTGACTTCATTATCTTTCACTTGATTCATTATTCATTGATTCTCATGACCTGTGACATCTTATTCGGCAGATTCTTTTTGTTTTCATTCCATATACTTATTTATACTCAGTTCATTATTCATTTATATATGTTCACTGGGATGTTTAAGCTCAGCCGCATTTTCTTTTCCATGCGGCAGGTATTCAAGCGGGATGCTGGGATTTGAGTGATGAGAGTAGGAGCTTTTAGTGGACCACCCTGACGATAGTTACCCAATTGATTTTGGATTAGATTTGAAGTTATCCATCATTTAGACTTCAATTGGAATTGTATTTCATTTAGAAGTTATTCTGTTTCAGACTTAGTATTTTATTATTTCCTTAGAAGAACTTATGTAACCTTATTATTAATAAAAGTCTTCCGCTTTGCGTTTATGTTCTGATTTGTCACCATAATGTAGCATTTTAGCCCTTGTCGGGTTGGGGTGTTACAATTATGGTATCAGAGCTTTGGCTTCGACCTGTAGTACCTTAAGTGATAACGTATGAAGATGTGGCCCTTAGGATTGCACTATAGGAGCTTAAGAATTGACCCTTGAGAAATTTGCTTTATGTTTGCACTGTAGAAGCTTATGAGATGACCTTTAAGAATTTGCCTTAGGATCTTCCTGTAGGAACTTAAGTTGTGACCGGTGAGGATTGGGTAGACTATAAGACATTTGTCTAAGTATCATTCCTTCGCATCATTTTGATTCATACCCCTTGTTGACATAAGTAATGCCTAAAAACATTATTCATACTTATTCATATCTCTATTTTTTGATAATCACAAAATGAAAACTCATTAAACATAAAATTATCAAATAAACAAGTATTTAGTTGTAAATATTCATTTCTACAACTAAATCACTTAAGGTATGAATAAACAAGTGCTTAATGCATTATATGATCAAAGGAACATTTTCTTAATCTCTAAACTTTTTATAAAATGTCAAAAACATTTTATATATTTTTGAAAAACATTTTTGGTATTAAATAAATATGTTTAATCTAATATAAATATATGAATTCAAATTTTCAACCAAAAATGGCAAAAATGTCCCAGAAAAACCTTCCCCACAAAAAGACAAAACTGGGCAACGTTCGGCAGGGGCGGCCCCCTTAATTATACAAGGCGGTCCCCTTAAAATTAAGGGGACCGCCCCCGCTCCAGTAGGTCCCAGATTTTGCCTATAAATACTGGTTTTTCTCTGGCATTTTTCCTAACCTTTTGCACTAAAAACTTTCTGGTTTAGATCTCATTTCATATTTTCAAAAACCCTTTGATCATATAATTATAAGCTTTTGTTTCAAGTGATCCAAAGCTTCAACCTCTCAAGTGCAAGAGAAGAATACTTCTATCCTTCAAGACAAGAAGTATTACAACTTGGTGTATCTCTTCCATCCAAGTTGTTGGTGTATCATAATTGTAAATCATTCATTCATTTGTGTAAAGTGTGTGTTTAAGGTGTAAACATAAATGACTAGACACTACAAGAAAACAGGGCTTTACCCACGGAAATTACCCACGTACATTGATATGTGTGTATATTCCCTCATATTACCCATTAGTTACCCACAATTAGCAAATCCAAAGTCTAGAATAAATCACCCTCGATTTTCCCATAGTTTTACCCATAAATTTACCCATCAAATAATATATCGTGTGTAGTTTGTGGCTAAATGGTTCCCGCCAAAATATTTCCCACATATTACACACAATTTTTTTTATCACGGGTAAAGTCATGGCTAATTTTATGGGTAATTTTTTTTACCCACAGACTACACACATCTTTTGTATTCGTTGGTAATATTTGTGGGTGGTTTATGGGTAACATTTATACTTGTAGCTTTTCACAGACCCAGTTTCCCATTTAACATCTCGAGTGTAATTTACGTGGCTAAATTTACATTACCCATTTATTAGAGTCATCCTTTGTGCTCGTGGGTAATTTGGTGCGTGTAATTTGTGGGTAAAAATATGCCCATGATTATGGCGATGGTTAACTTTTGTGCCTAAATTATTTTGCTCATTTATTAGACACTTCTTTTGTATGATATCACCACAGTGTGCTGCAAATGTCCTTGATCTCAGCTTAAAATCCAAACACACCCAATGCAAAAAACCAGACAACCTGCTGCAAGTACTGGGCTACAACACGAGACCAAAGCAATCTAAACAATGTCGGACACACCCAATAACATTATTTAAAGTACTTTTGAACCCCACTGACCCCAACACAAAACTTTGATATTTAAACCTTTTGTAATATATCATCACAGTGTGCAGCAAATGTCCTTGAACTCAGCTTAAAATCCAAACACACACGTAGGCAAAACACTTAATATCCCATAAAATACTCACGATCCACTCACCACTTGAAGAAGTCTTATATTCCATCCCACTGAGAAGAATATAACCACTATAGCACAATGAGGAAACAACAAAAGATAAAAAGATACATAAGGTAACCGGACCACACCCAACTGTCACCCTACCATACCTTTTTGCCATTGTGCTATAGTGGTTATATTTTTATCTTGAATGATAATGTGATAGATGATATAAAATTAGATTTTGGTTTTAGAAAAAGAAAAGAAATTAGCAAAAACCCAAATAAATGACAGTGGAGTAAAATTTGTCTTTGTTTCATAAAACCCAAAAAATGACATTTCTCCTTTCCATATAGTGGCGAAAAGAGAGATCCCATCTCATATACACCAGATTAGTACTTCTTTTCAATTTATTCTTCCATTTATTTACATTAGAGCTGGCAATTTCTAACACGGACCTGTTAACACGACACGACACGACCTGGTCTTAACAGGTTTCGTGTCACCCCTTAACAGGTTTCGTGTCTTAACAGGTCCGGACCTGTTAAGATACAAATAAAATTAACAAGTTTCGTGTTTTAACAGGTCCGGACCTGTTAAGACCTCTTAACATTATATATATGTTTCAAAAATAAACCCTACTTTACTCTTTGTCTCTTTCCATATGTCAGCCTCCAATCTCTTATCTCCGACTCCAATCCATGGCTCCACCTCCATTCGACCATTCCTCCACCATTAATCGATCCATATCTTTTTATCTTTTTATCCATAAACCTTAATCGATCCACAATCTTCTCATCAAATCGATCCAACATTATTAATTAATCTATCGATCCACGGCCTCCATTATTAACAGGTAATCTATCGATTTATGTTATAATTTAGTTTATATGTAATCGATTTATGTTATATTTTAGTAATGTGATGTGGACCACTTTGGAATCCCATAGATTATTTTTTGCTAAGAAAGGATTATGGGAACCACCATGTAGTGACTGGTACTATTTTCAGTTCTAGAGTTTAGAGAAAGGTTATCACTTTTAATTACCTTTATTGTTTGTTGAATTGTTGTCTTGATTCGTGAATTCGTGAGTCCAATTATTGTGTCTTTTCACTAAAAATAGAATAGCAATCAAGATATGGAGCCTTTATGAACTTTTGGAGGTGCGTCAACTATCAAGAAGAGTATACAGTTTCTTGATTGCTTAGTTACTAATTTTTTTCTCCGTATTGTTTGTAATATTTTCTTATCTATAACATCGAATTTATATCACTTGTTAAGTAATGATAAGATATAGCAATGATATAGCAATGAAAGTTATTATTATTATGTAAGCAATAGAACAACGTTCTCTTTGTTCAACTGTGGTCAGTTGGTTGATTCTGTTCTACAGTAGCAACTCTAAGATTATTTAGATTACGTATGGAAATGTAGGCACTGTTTGGTGTTAACTTGCTTTCTGTGATCTGATGTGATGTGGTCAGTCGTATGTGCAAGTTGCATCCTATGTCAAGTTCATTGTTTTAAGTCCAGACTAGTATGGAAATGTAGGCAATGCTTGGTGTTAACTTGCTTTCTGTGATCCTGTACTTATGAATTATGATGAGGCCTTCTGATGGTGATCCTAGCAAAGTTGCACTGATTTTGCTTTCTTTGTATGGTAGTTTGTTTACTGCTTAATTGTTGTATGAGCGTAGTTCTCTATTTGTTTCTTTAGTTGTAATGTTGCGTTCTGGGCATGTCCAGTTTATCCAAAATTAGCAACTTGGTTTCACCACTTTCACCAAAAAAACGAAGTCCAGGCTATAGAGAAGTCCAGACTGTAATCCACCTCATAAATTGGTGTGAGCAGCACATGAACTAACCAGGCTCAGTGCTTGGTATGAGCAACGCAAGTGGTCCCTAGAATTTCATTTTATTAGAAATATATGTGAATCTGATCATGTAATTATTATTTTCACTTTTCAGGTATGAAGAATTGAAGTTGCGGACACGGGATTACGGGTGAAGAGTGAAGACATTAGAATTGTTTACTTTTGTTTCATTATGTATTACTTATAAGGATTTATTAAGGAATTTTTATTTCGTTATGTATTAGTTAAAGATATTATTAGGAACTCTCGTTAAATTGTTTACTCGTTTTGTTTCATTATGTATTGTCTGCGTAATTTATATTTTACAGCTCTTTCAAAATTTGTGCAGATATTTCATATTAATTTCAATCAAATCGTTTATCGAAAAATTCCCACAAGTTTTACATGTACTTTTCGTGGTTAATATTAATTACCCACCAATTATTGTGGGTAAACTTCTAATATTACCCTTTGCTTTCCTACCAATTGTTGTGGGTAAACTTCACCGATTTAATGAACACACCCACAGATTATGTGCTGGCTAAATATACCCATAGATTACCCACATGACAATTTGTGGGTATTTTCGTGGTAGCTTAGAAAATCCCATGCAACATTTACCCACGGATTGAATGAAAATGCCCACAAACAATGTCGTGGTTAACATTACCCACATGTCAAAAAAGTCGTGGCTAGGCAATTACCCTCGAAGGTTTTCCCCATTAAAACAGATTCATGGATAATCCGTGGGTATTCATCAGTTACCCACGAATTTGGCCCTTTTACCCACAAAATCTGTCCGTGGCTATTCGCCTGAATTCTTGTAGTGAGATATGTATAGTGTGTAAGTAGTGAAGAAGGTGTATAAGTAGTTGTGGTGTAAAGAGGTCAAGTAGAAGTTCTAAAGCCATGGTGTAGAAGTTGTGAAGTCGCGGTGTAGAAGTCGTGAAGCCGTAGCTTGGAAGTTGTGAAGTCGTCATCTAGAAGTCATGAAGCCATAGCCTAGGAGTCGTGAAGTCGTCATGTAGAAGTCATGAAGCCATTGCTTAGAAGTTGTGAAGTCATCATGTAGAGGTCGTGAAGCCATAGCTTGGAAGTTGTGAAGTCGTCATGTAGAAGTCGTGAAGCAATAGCTTGGAAGTTGTGAAGTCATCATGTAGAAGTCGTGAAGTCGTAGCTTAGAAGTTGTGAAGCTGTCGTGTTGAAGTTGTGAAGTCCAAGTCGTGAAGTCCTAGTGTTGAAGTCGTGAAGCCGTAGCATAGAAGTTGTGAAGCGGTCGTGTTGAAGTCGTGAAGTCCTAGTCGTGAAGTTCTAGAGTTCAAGTCGTGAAGCCGTTGTGAATAAGTCGTGAAGAAGTTGTGTTGTGAAGTTGTGAGATTGGTTCTAGCTACTATTAGAACTCGACATTTAGCTTTGTGTCGTTAAACCGGTGTAAGCCAAGGTTGTGTAAGGTTTTCTCCGCCATAAGGGAGCTTGTTGAAGTAGTGAAGAAAACTCTCGAGCAAGGTGTGCTCGGGGAGTGGAGTAGGGCAAGGAAGGTGTCCTTGTAGCCGAACCACTATAAATCCCTCGTGTCTCGGTTTGATCTTTCCATCTCTTACTTATTTCTTTATATCGTCATTACTTTCATACATATAGGCATATATAACTGTTAGTATTAATTAGAAGTTGATTTCACATAAAGATCAATTTAAAACTCCATTCATAAAAAGAAAACTTTTATAACAAATCTAAAAGGATACCCATATAATCAATAATATTGTTCACGTATCATTTTTCATATAAACTCAAAACTAAGGTTTTAAAAGGAAACAAAGTTTTCATAATAAAACTAAAAAGACGTAAAATTATTCAACCCCCCCTTCTAGTTTTCCACAATTGGTATCAGGAGCCACGTCAATCAAGATCTTTAAAATATACTGTATTTTAAAACTTGAATCGATCTATGGAATCCGAAAAATATTTAGAAGGGGAATTTATGCAAACACCACCGATATTTGAAAACTATGCTTTTCTTGAATGGAAAAATAAATTTGAAAATTATGTGAAATCAATTGATCTAGATCTTTGGCATGTCATTTCGATTGGTGATTTTCAACCAACAAAAACGGATTTTGAAAGACAAACAAAAACGGATTTTGAAAGTCAAATAGATTATTTGAAAACAAAGAATGAAATAAATAATAAAGCTAATATAATTATTTATAAAACCTTGCCGAAAGTTGAATATGAAAGAATATCCTTCTGTAAAACGGCAAATGATATTTGAAAAAATTTCTTAAACTTTCATCAAGAAAAATGTCAAGCCAAAGATGAGGATTTTGATCTTGTACATGAATTAGTTATCTTAGAAAATTTAATAGATAAACATTTAGATAAAATAGATACATGTGCTACTAGTTCAAATGTTGTTAATGAAGGTGTTAACGACGAAGACTACATGAATCAACTCCAAAGTGAACTCAATCCAAAATCATGGAGTGACACAGACGAAGGAGAAGATCATCATCCGACTCACCTATCATTCACACGTCGATCATCACCTGAGACATTACGAAGAAAAGCTAGGACGTGAGGTAAGTTCTCTTTTTAAATTTCATAAGTAATTACTTCATGCATATAATCTTATTAATGCCTTAGGATACGCTTAGTCTGATTGGTTGCTTTGCCTCTACACTTTAGTTATATTCGTTATGTGGCTTAATGAACTAGAAACCCTTTAGTTAGCCCCCCTAAGTATTAGTAAACCAAGCAATCTTCATATTTGGTACTCTTCGATAGATAAATTTAGGAACTTAATTTCTTCTAAAAAGAGAATGACTACTGGAGAATCTATTGACTAGAAACTCAATTTGACCTAACGGTTTAATTGCTTCTATGTGAGAAGTTGGGTGTGTGTAACCCGTAAAAACGGTCGTGTTTAGCCTGAATTGAGCACCACTAGTAATAGTCTCATACTCATTCTCCAACTTGAATACATTATTCTTCCTAAATATACCTAACGATAGTTTACTGTTATGAACTTTGCTTTTCACTAGAGCTTTTCATTCCTAGATTTATGTCATCTTGCATATATAAAATTTCTAGATGTTTACTCGCTCCTATGTGATTTGACTGCATGCCTTCGTAATTATTTGTTTACTTGTTGAATGCATTGTCATTATAATAGCTTTTGTTTTTCTCTAACTACTCTGACATGATGTATTTTTGTATTTAGTCATAATACATGCTTAAATGCCATAGGATATGTAGAAAGAGGTAGCATGTGACAATAGACTTAACCAATACCCTTGAGCATGAGATCTTTTATAAACCACTATTTTTAAACCTATAATTAATGGGACTTATTTTTAAATTTGCAAAAATTTCACATTTTGGAAAAATGATTTTCAAAAGATTGTGACACATTTCTATTTTACATGTTTCACCATCCTACCTTTCTTCCAAACTTGTGTCCATAATTACGTGTTTATTAAAACCAAAGATTGGAAAAATATGTTTTCTTTCCTCATAAAAACATTTTGAAATAAAACCAAAACTATTTCATTAAAATATTTTTCACATCTACATAAAAACCCACTTTCAAACATTGTTGAATAATGCCAAAAATATTTCTTTAAATCATGCATGGTGATCTCATATCTGTCATCTATATTTATGTATGTGACATTTAAAAGTGAACTAAATTTGAAAATAACCATAATTTATTCACTACGACCTCACTTGATACAAGTCTAGAAGTCCATGCTATCACAACTCTACATTCCCATGCACATAGATATTCATTAAGATTATTTAACTAGCTTATTAATCTTCCTAAATATGATACTATGAATTACTTGGTGCTATGTAGTGTTTTCTTGTCTAACATATATATGTGATGAACTCAAATAAGTACATTTCATTATCATCATTTATCCTATTTATTTGGACTTGTTTATTATATTTATAATATGAAATCGATACATTAATGTTTACTTTAGTAATTCTCAGGTAAAAAAAAGCATTATGTGAAACTTGACTATTTTGGACTAATTATGGAGTAAAACAAGCGAGATGTCAAAAGTCTACTGAAATCCAGAAGATGCGCCTTATCTCACTCAACAGATACGACGCAATATCATACTTAGATGAATTCGAAGACCATTGCCTGACTTTGAAGAATGCGCCGCATGCAATTCTGTCATGCGCCGCATATGAAACTTTGGTCAAAGAAGAAGATCAAGCTCGTTCTACTCCAGATACGCCGCAATATACTTCTAACATACGGCGTATCACTATCAAGATTTCACCAGTTACAATCCAAGACAGCTAGAGTACATGCACCGCATACAAAGATCAAGTTACGCCGCATCTGAAGACGGTGTACGAAATATTCCAGAATATTTAATCTTGGACCCACGCGAAGTTAAGTCAATGCGCCGCATCTATCAACTCAATGCGCCGCATCGATCCCTCAGACAGAAACTATAAATACCCCAAGGTCAGACGAATTTAAGAGACCATATATATAAACCCTAGAGCCGAATCCAGACGTCCAAGCAGCACAAGACATACCTCAAACAAAGATACAAGAGCTGTAAAAGGTCCTGCATGTATTAAATTTTCATTAAGTAGTTTTGTTTTATTGTTTTTAGTACGCTTTAATTCATCAGGATGATGGGCTTGTGTCATGTGACTACGGAAGATCATGCACTCCCCTTAATATTGCTTTCCCATTAATTAAAGTTTATATGTTGATGTCTTTGGGACTTTATTAGTGCATTGATAACCTCTGTGTCTAGCTGAGTCTTGCTTGGGTCGCCATGGCCCCTTCCTCGCCTATTTATTCTAGCGTCTCTAGAAAAGTAGGATAGACATAAGTAATCATTAAGGGTTTACTCGCCGATAAGATTAGAGCCAACGAGAAAGGTTTAATTATATACACTTCATATAAAAACTAGCAATAAAACAAGTGACAAGCTATTTAATTATCAGGACAGGTCTAATTATTGTCTCGAGTATCTATCTGTGTACGTGTGTGCTAATCGCTGATTCGTGCTCATTAGTTTAGTTTTCTATTTAATTATAACCAAACTGTGCCAGTCTCTCAGGTTGAACCCCCTTGCGTTAGATTAGGTTGTATAACTAACTTAGGATATTAAAATACTGATTAGAATAACTAGATAATACGTTCCACTCTTAGTGATCGACACTCTGCTTACCATTATATTCATACTGACCGGTACACTGCTCGTTAAGTGTGTGTGTTATTGATAAGTCGGCTAAATATAAATTTAAAACTTGAGTAGGCATTAATACTGCTAAACCGCAACGACACATCACGCGCATCAAGTTTTTGGCGCCGCTGCCGGGGAGTGAATTGTTATTATCTGTTAATTTGATTAAGTATTTTAATTAGGTTTTTCTTTTTAGTTTTTTTTAAGATTCTAACCACTAACCCTGTTGTATATTAGATAGATTGCATTCATTGTATAATTTGCATATTACTGTTTTTTTGTGTTTTGTTTTCTATAATTTTTGTTTCTTTTTTTTTGTTTTTATTTTTGTTTTTCTTTTTTTTTCTGTATTTTTCTGCATTCTGCTGTCATTGTATTGTGCTGATACAAACGATACGGCGGATCTGTTTTAAAACAGATACGGCGTATTACGTTTAATTTTATAAAATACAACGCGTTTAATAAATTCGAGTACGACGCATCTTTCCCCAAGATACGGCGTATTCTGTTTTTAATAAGAAATTTTTCTAAACACTAACGCCATACGACGCATCTGTTTTAACAGATACGGCGTATTATCTATTTAAATTAAAAACAGTTTTTCGAATTATTAAACAGAAGCGACGCATCGATCTTTATCGATACGGCGCATCTACTAAATCAAAAATATTGTATTTTGAAACGTAACGAAAATACGGCGCATTAGCTTTTGTTAATACGACGCATTTAATTTTAAAAAATATAATCGATTTTTGATAATTTAAACTTGATACGGCGCATTCTAATTCATAAGCGGTGTATCTGTTTTCTGAATAAAAGTCTGATTAAATTTTAACGTAAAAAGATACGGCGTATCCAACCTTCTGGATACGGCGCATCGTCCGCAGATATCAGCCATTTTTATTCTTTATATTCGTTTCTAAATTCATTAATTCCTCTTCTAGCGAACAGATCCTACTGACGATTTTACCTATGATGACAGGTTTTGCTATGGAAGATATGTCCATGAACGGATATCTTGCTAAGGAACTTATGAAAGATAAGCACAATGAAAAGTCCCGCACCAAAAAGCCGTTAATTCTGGAAAGTGATGACGAGTGTGATAACTATGAAGTTAGCTTGAGCAAGTTCCTAGCATTAAGCATTACTAAAAGCTCAGAATTGGAAAAGGAACTCTTGCTTTCGGATTCATTCAAAAAATTTCGATGCTATTACTTGCAACTTACCTACGATCGATGCTTTACTCAAATCCGTATCTCAAACCAACATGCCCTTCTACTCAGTGGAAGTTTATGAAGATGTCAACTTCAATGTACTCACGATTGATGCCGATTTATTTTCTTGGGAAACTCCTCTTGAAGCTACTTATATGGAATTCAACGCTTATGCAATATTGAAGATGGGATATTCTCTTATGATTTACTAATGAGCTACACTGAAGATGAATTGTTACTCTTATGGCCTATCATTGAATCTAAAGGATTAACTTGGACGACTATCGAAGAAAAAAATGGGAAATTCCAAATTGAATACATGAACTCAGCTAATGCAGTCAACAAATCGAGCAACAAATGCTATGGTAGAGGAAATATCCAACCTTTACAAACTTCTTATATGCCTTATTCCGAACAGTATTGGGGATTAGATAAAAGCAATCTGGATGATGAAAGAATTTATGCTGAATCGGAGATACTGTTTCATAAAAAGTTGGTAAGGTTTGATGGATATCTCTTTAGAAGAATGGCTTGAACTTAAATACGGTGATCCCAAATTTGCTCCTACGAATGAAGCCAAACGGATTGTGACCTCATGGTTGACACGAAGCTTTAAAGAACAATTTAATGATTCATGGAGAATAAGGAGGAAAATGATTGGTAATACTAGCTTTGACGTTAACTACGATCCTAACAATGTTGATTTTCAGATTGGTTAGCTAGTAAGTTCAATAACCATAAGATCATGGACCGAGCTACTAAAGATGTGTTATGGGTATATTGGATGAGAGGGGAAGATGAGGAAGTAGAAAGTAACAATGGATCATCACATGACGATTCAACGATCGAGGAAGGCATTGAAGAATTGTTCAGCATAGACATTGATGTGTTCAATTATGAGACACCCTTGTGCAAACAATTCAAAGAATTTAATTACCTCCTTCAAATCGACACGATGTGGCTAACTGGAGATCTACCAGGATTCAAAACTTATGATGTTTAAAAAACACCTGGTACTACCGAATGGAATGACCAGATACTATGGGTTTGGGATAAACCATGGGAATTTGGGCATATTAATCACACTTGTAAACCTTTCCGTTTCAAGGATGGAAGTAGTGAATGGCCAACTTGTGATTGGAAGAATGATGGAACCTGCAATGGGGGAAGTATAATTGGAATGAAACGAGTTGGAAACGATGTATACTTTGAAGACTATGATTGGTATGAAAAAGTTGAAGACCTCCCCACGTAGGGCAAAGGCTTTGCAAGAAAAAGGTAAATCAAATACTTAAAAGAACAAAGGGAGCATCGAATACTACTTTCTGGGAATGGGTGCATAGAAAATGTGATGATTACACAAGGCTTAATCGACGCTTACAATGGGAATTGAAAAAAAGTGGGACGAGACTCAAGATTATTATCAATCCATTAACTTGGTTAATTATTATCCCTATGATAATAACGATGAGTCACAAGGAAAATTAATTGATGAACTTGATGACTATTTGAATAAGGATCCTTATTTCAAGTTTGTTGATAAAGACGAAGAAGAATTCATCGAGAGAAAATGTCGACTACTTGGGGTCACTTATAATAACCCACCCATGATAATTTCTGAAAAATTTGAAGTCATCAAATACTCTTTGGGACCATATGAGGAATATGTTGCGACAAAGACCAAAGAATATATTAGATTAAGTCGAATGGAAGAAAATGTTGCGGAGCTATACGGTAACATCTTTCGGATGAAAGAAGAAGGATGGCATGTAACAAGAACGAAATAAGGAGCTGAACATGAGTCTAACTTGAAGACTCTGGAATAAAGACAAGTGCTGACCGGGAGAACAACCCGAAGGAAAATTTTTTACTTTTCTGTTCTGTGTCGAGTCTGTCAGACCTGCAGAAGATGCGGCGCATCTCCATCATAAGATGTGACGCATCACCTGCACTGGTCATATCTTATTTCATTTTATGCATTTTTATTTTTGACTTTAAAACTTTCTGTCAGTTTATTTAATGCGGCGCATCCCTGGTTAAGGATGCGACGCATCTTTTATTCTGATTCGTATTTATTCCAGACTCGATACGGCGTATCTTCTTCCATAAGATACGGCGTATCGACTGACCTGATGATTTACAGTTTAATTTTTTTTTAGGTTTTATTTTTATTAACTACTAATGTATTATGCAAGTTTGAACCTTCTTAACTCAGGTGTGTTAAAGTCTAAATGGTATTATAGATTCCTGCATTTTTGTGGATACATCATTTATGAAGCTTAAACGTTCTCATCCACAAGAAAGTTGATTTTTGCTCTTATACGAATAATGGAGGATCATACCGAGCAAATCTCAGGGGAGTTTTTCTGTTCTAATTCTTTTATTTTCCAGTTTTTAACCTTTGACACAAACAACGAGGACGTTGTTTAACTTAAGTGGGGGGATGGAGAATTAGAACATTTACTTGTCCTAAACTTTTTCAAAATATGCTTAAAAATGCGCTTAATATATCAAAATTTAAAATTTTTTAGCATGTTTTTTTTTTAAAGTTTAAATTACATAACCGCACAACATAACTCTATTATTTCAAAAATATTAAAAAATTTTTGTGTGCCGGTGACTTGTAAACTTTAGAACTTGGCTTTATACATTCGAGACCACCATAATGAGTATTATCTATATAATTGGAGTGACTTGTCTAAATTGGTAAATTTCTAGGATTACACCCAAATAGCCTTTATATGATATGTGATATTAACTAACTACACTGGTTAGTTAACCCCTGTATAAACCCTTTTTTTACTCTCACTTTTAGAGTAAGATACCCCTAGAAAAACCCTCAAGCCATTCCTTTCGTTTCTTACACCTTTGTTATAATGTTTCGATACACCCTTACACCTTAGCCTACCCTGTAGATTAAAATCCGTGGTTAATTGCTTTAGGCAAAGTGTGTTTCTTTACATTACCTGTGTTCCGGCGTGCGTAATTCATTATCTTTGGTTAGGTCGGGAAATTGCACAATGCAATTGGTATGAAATAAATATTGTATAACTTTTAGTTTTTTTTTCGTGTGTTTGCTACTTTCACTATTACAGTTATTTCTGAAAGTATGAAGAGTAATGGAAAAATTATTCGAAAAAATAGTGATAGAAAAGTTTGTGAAATTTTACACATATATGTTGATGTCAAAAAAAAAAAAAAAAAAGAAAGGAAAAGTTGGAAGTTTTTTTTAAAACCAGCTTATGTAAAGTTTTGTATTAAGTGGGTGATATCACCACTATTTGTTGTATATTATATTTATGGATTGAATGGGAGTTGGCCGTTATGGGAACGCTAACTAAGGTTATTCTTTGATTGAGATTTTGTTGAGTATAATTCGTGTCTACCTAAAGCGTGTGTTTCAAGTGTTAAAGCGTGAGTTATTCAATGATATGAGTCTTATTCATGGGATGGTTGGGAAAGTGATTAACCACACTTAGGATTTTAATTTATCTGTTTTGTTTATTTTTCATTTTACACCAATTTGTATCCCAAATATTGTCCATACCCTATATCATTCTTCATCCAAACCTTTGATTTATTGAGATTAGGGATTTGAGCAATCTTAAGTATCGTAGTCGTGGATTCGGCTATGTATTTATGATTTTGTCGCCCTTTTTGATATAATATTATTTGTGAAGATTACTTGGTCATATCTTTAGCCCATTCGAGTTAAGGAATTGAGCAATTGCAAGTATCGTGGTCGTGGATTCGATCATGTATTTGTAATTTTGTCGCCTTTTCTGGAATATGAGATCGATAGAGATTAAAAAGGATGATCAACCCTTACCAACAAACCCTTTTTTCCGCTTTAGACTTGTTACTCCTTGGCTTTAGTGGGGAGATGCGTATACTTGCCAAGCCTATGATAGAATATTCGTCACGACTAAGCAACTAAACGATTTAGAATTGTTTTACATTAAAAATTATTTTGGTTTCTACTTCGTTAAGTGTTTGGTTGTGTGATTATGACAAAACGAATACGTGCTTAAATATAAAAATAAATCCTAATATCTTTTAGGATACATTTTCATATGATTAATTCTAAGGTTTACTTGGGGACAAGTAAAGTTCAAGTGGGGGGATATTTGATGAACTCAAATAAGTACATTTCATTATCATCATTTATCCTATTTATTTGACTTGTTTTATTATATTATATATGAGAATCGATACATTAATGTTTACTTTAGTAATTCTCAGGTAAAAACAAGCATTATGTGAAACTTGGCGATTTTGGACTAATTATGGAGCAAAACAAGCGAGATGTCAAAAGTCTACTGAAATCCAGAAGATGCGCCGTATCTCACTCAACAATACGACGCAATATCATACTTAGATGAATTCGAAGACCATTGCCTGACTTTGAAGAATGCGCCGCATGCAATTCTGTCATGCGCCGCATATGAAACTTTGGTCAAAGAAGAAGATCAAGCTCGTTCTACTCCAGATACGCCGCAATATACTTCTAACATACGGCGTATCACTATCAAGATTTCACCAGTTACAATCCAAGACAGCTAGAGTACATGCGCCGCATACAAAGATCAAGTTACGCCGCATCTGAAGACGGTTAACGAATATTCTAGAATATATTAATCTTGGACCCCACGCGAAGTTAAGTCAATGCGCCGCATCTATCAACTCAATGCGCCGCATCGATCCCTCAGACAGAAACTATAAATACCCCAAGGTCAGACGAATTTAAGAGACCATATATATAACCCTAGAGCCGAATCCAGACGACCAAGCAGCACAAGACACACCTTAAACGAAGATACAAGAGCTGTAAGAAGGTCCTGCATGTATTCAATTCATTAAGTAGTTTTGTTTTATTGTTTTTTGTACGCTTTAATTCATCAGGATTAATGGGCTTGTGTCATGTGACTACGGAAGATCATGCACTCCCCTTAATATTGCTTTCCCATTAATTTTAAAATTTATATGTTGATGTCTTTGGTGACTTTTATTAGTGCATTGATAACCTCTGTGTCTAGCTGAGTCTTGTTGGGTCGCCATGCCCCTTCCTCGCCTATTTATTCTAGCGTCTCTAGAAAAGTAGGATAGACATAAGTAATCATTAAGGGTTTTTCTCGCCGATAAGATTAGAGCCAACGAGAAAGGTTTAATTATATACACTTCATATAAAACTAGCAATAAAACAAGTTACAAGCTATTTAATTATCAGGACAGGTCTAATTATTGTCTCGAGTATCTATCTGTGTACGTATGTGTTAATCGCTGATTTGTGCTCATTAGTTTAGTTTTCTATTTAATTATAACCAAACTGTGCCAGTCTCTCAGGCTGAACCCCCTTGCGTTAGATTAGGTTGTATAACTAACTTAGGATATTAAAATACTGATTAGAATAACTAGATAATACGTTCCACTCTTAGTGATCGACACTCTGCTTACCATTATATTCATACTGACCGGGTACACTGCTCGTTAAGTGTGTGTGTTATTGATAAGTCGGATAAATATAAATTTAAAACTTGAGTAGGCATTAATACTGCTAAACCGCAACGACACATCACACGCATCAATATGCTACATCCTAAATGAGTTGTTTGCATGCTAGTTAATAATGTCTAATGAATATGCTTAGCATACATAAGTTATTAAATCCTAAATTGCCTCAAAAGAAGTTGGACTTGCTTGAAACTAAACCCAAAACACAACCCTTTCAACAATTTTCTGCCAAAAAAACCCATTTCCAGTAACCTGGAAAATTAGCAGATGGGCGGCCCCTTAAATTCATTAGGCGGCCCCCTTAATTTTTAAGGGGACCGGCCCCATAAATTAGGGGCCCGGGCCCATCTGATGGTCGAAGGTGCTGCTCCCTTTTTTATTTTTTACCCCTTTTTTTCCTATACTTCCAAAATTCACAAACCACCCACCAAAACTTACCTTCCAAAAATCACATCATCATACAACATAAATACCAACTCCCATCATTAATGTCATCCATATCATCCATCCAAAACATGTCATCACTAACCCCCCAAGACCAAGCCTTCAAGATTTTGCCAAAATCTCAGTGAGGGCCCATTTGGAGGAGGAAGCTTGACATTTGCCAAAACCCCAAACCCAAATGAGTTGTTCAAACTCAACCAACCCAACCTCATCCTAATAAACCCTTTCATACACATAACCAATCATCCATATGTCCACCTTCATTCACTCAAATTTTCCCAAGTTCACAAATGTCTCCACCACCAAGAGTGCCCACCACTCCACCAAATAACAACCCACTCTCCATTATCCATCACCTCCATCAACCTTGAAGTTCATTGAAGAACTCAAGGAAGCCCATGAGCTTATGCCTCTTGCTTTGCACCTTGCTCAAAGCAACTTAAACCCATCCCCATCCATCCCCATCTTATCTTCATCACCCATCACTTGAGTCAAATTGGGAAAAACTGTCAAACAATTGTCCTTGTCGCATCTTTCTCCAAAACAAACCATCGCCTTAAATGAGCGTCTCACTTGGATTGAGTATCTTCCCCACTAATCTAATCCAACACCCCACTTGAACAACATCAAAACCCTATTAAAACATGGTCAAGCCCAAGTTTCCACCCCCAAATTTTCCTCCATCAACACTCTCTCCAACATCCATACACCCAAACTTACAACCCCATTAATCCAACTTTTTCCCCCTCTTTACCTCATCCCTTCCAAAATAATTAAGTTTTTCATGTCTCAAAGCAAGTAAAATGGATCTCTTAGGCATTTAAAATTTTCTACTTATTGTATGCTATAAGCAAATATGTGGTTGTATCAATAATTATGTTTTTTAACATAATTTTTTTAACTAAGAATGCTTTATTTCTTGTCTTTAATATATGATTGTTATGCTTATTGCTTGTATACTCAATATCATGATATATATACATGCTTGATGATTAATAAACATGCTTATTCCATAAATGTTTTAAATGTTACATCGTATTTAAACGTTTATGCCCACTATTTAATCATTCTTAGTACATGATTCAAATGGAGCTTGCTGCAAAAAAAACCTAAAAATGACCCTTTTTTGAAAAAATTTCAAATTTGGTCCGCCTGGGGGAAAACACCAGATGGGGGGGCCCCCTTAAATTTCCCCTGGGGCGGTCCTTAATTTTAAGGGGGCCGGCCTAAATTAAGGGGGATGGGCCATCTGGGCATAAAATTTACTGTTTTCTTTTGCTTCTTGTGACCCTTTTATCACCCCCAGCTACCATTTCTCTTAAAGGACGAATGGTATTAGAATTTTAACCAAACAAAACCTTCAAACCTTACCTAATAAACCATCACCTCCATCAAACACCCATTTTCATTCACCATGCTATCACCAAAATCACTATCTCTAAGACATCCAAGAAACACAAAATTCTCATCATACCACCAGAACAACTCTTCATTGACTTAACCCAAGAAGAAAACCAAAAAACCTCACCACCACCTCAATGTTCACCCCAAGTGCACCAAAGCACCATCAAAAACACCCTCCATCATGGCACATCATCTTATCCATACCTTCAACTTCATCCATCAATAAAAAACATCAACTCACACCCATCATCCACCCCATCAAGAGCACAACTCCACCTCCTACTCAAAAACCTCCCTTCCCCCCCAACTTGCATTTCCATATTACCAATAACACCTCTTGATGCTATTTCCATCATCACCAATCCACCCGCCAGCTTTCCCATCCCTTGGGCTTTACTTGAACCCATGGAGACAATTACCTTTGTTGCATCCACAACCTTCCATCATTTTGGTCTTAGAGATGAGATACACTACATGTTTTCATCCCTTGAACACATGCTTAACAACCAACCTCCACCACAACCTCCACCATTTTCACCCACTACACCACCACCCCCCTCCTTCTTACCAAATTAAGCTTATGCAATGCTTAATCAAAAATAATTTTTCAAACCATTTTTTGTGCAAGCCCCATGGAAGATCAGTACTCCTAGAATGATTATGTAGATTGCATAAATCTTGGATAGTTGTGTATTTATACACAACTTTTAATGAAGTCTTTATATCTGCTTATTTTTGCTATATATATGCTTGTCTTCTAATATTTTTCTTGCAAGTATTCCCTAAAATCGATTCCTTGGTGCCCCCAAACAGGGGGGGAGCACACATCAAGGGGGAGTTCTGTCCCGACAAATTTTATCTCAAAAATTGTCGGCATAACCTTTTTGATTCTACAAAAAGGGGGAGAAGTGAAATAAACTCACTAAATACTTGTCCAAAAATAATTTTTGGATTTAATGAGTTTTAGTTTTGTAATCATCAAAAGGGGAGATTGTTGACATAAGTAATGCTAAAAACATTATTCTACTTATTCTATCTCTATGTTTTGAAAATACAAAATGAAAAACTCTTAAACAAAAACTTATCAAATAAACAAGTTTTTAGTTGTAAATATTCATTTCTACAATAAATCACTTAAGGTATGAATAAACAAGTACTTAATGCTTTATGATCAAAGGAACATTTTCTTAATCTCTAAACTTTTTATAAAATGTCAAAAACATTTTATATATTTTTGAAAAACATTTTTGGTATTAAAAAAAATATGTTTAATCTAATATAAATATATGAATCAAATTTTCAACCAAAAATGGCAAAAATGTCCCAGAAAAACCTTCCCCACAAAAAGAAAAAATTGGGCAACGTTCGGCAGGGGCGGCCCCCTTAATTTAATACAAGGCGGTCCCCTTAAAATTAAGGGGGACCGCCCCCGCTCCAGTAGGTCCAGATTTTGCCTATAAATACTGGTTTTTCTCTGGCATTTTTCCTAACCTTTTGCACAAAAAAATTTTCTGGTTTAGATCTCATTTCTATTTTCAAAAACCCTTTATCATAATAATTATAAGCTTTTTGTTTCAAGTGACCCAAAGCTTCAACCTCTAAAGTGCAAGAGAAGAATACTTCTATCCTTCAAGACAAAATTACAATTGGTGTATCTTTTCCCAAACCAAGTTTTTTGGTGTATCATAATTGTAAATCATTCATTCATTTGTGAAAGTGTGTGTATAAGGTGTAAACATAATTACTAGATATGTATAGTGTGTAATATGAAGAAGGTGTATAAGTAGTTATGGTGTAAAGAGGTCATGTAGAAGTTGTAAAGCCATGGTGTGAGAAGTTGTGAAGTCGCGGTGTAGAAGGTCGTGAAGCCGTAGCTTGGAAGTTGTGAAGTCGTCATCTAGAAGTCATGAAGCCATATCCTAGGAGTCGTGAAGTCGTCATGTAGAAGTCATGAAGCCATTGCTTAGAAGTTTGTGAAGTCATCATGTAGAGGTCGTGAAGCCATAGCTTGGAAGTTGTGAAGTCGTCATGTAGAAGTCGGAAGCAATAGCTTGGAAGTTGTGAAGTCATCATGTAGAAGTCGTGAAGTCGTAGCTTAGAAGTTGTGAAGCTGTCGTGTTGAAGTTGTGAAGTCCTAGTGTTGAAGTCGTGAAGCCGTAGCATAGAAATTGTGAAGCGGTCGTGTTGAAGTCGTGAAGTCCTAGTCGTGAAGTTCTAGAGTTCAAGTCGTGAAGCCGTTGTGAATAAGTCGTGAAGAAGTTGTGTTGTGAAGTTGTGAGATTGGTTCTAGCTACTATTAGAACTCGACATTTAGCTTTGTGTCGTTAAACCGGGTAAGCCAAAGTTGTTAAGGTTTTCTCCGCCATAAGGGAGCTTGTTGAAGTAGTGAAGAAAACTCTCGAGCAAGGTGTGCTCGGGGAGTGGAGTAGGGCAAGGAAGGTGTCCTTGTAGCCGAACCACTATAAATCCCTAGTGTCTATGTTTGATCTTTCCATCTCTTACTTATTTCTTTATATCGTCATTACTTTCATACATATAGGCATATATAACTGTTAGTATTAATTAGAAGTTGATTTCACATAAAGATCAATTTTAAACTCTATTCATAAAAAGAAAACTTTTATAACAAATCTAAAAGGATACCCATATAATCAATAATATTGTTCACGTATCATTTTTCATATAAACTCAAAACTAAGGTTTTAAAAGGAAACAAAGTTTTCATAATAAAATTAAAAAGACGTAAAACTATTCAACCCCCCCTTCTAGTTTTCCACACCCCTCCTTTAGCTAAGCCCTTTTAAGATCATTCCTTCCGGAGATTTAGAAAACTTATCATATTGCGCAACATAAGTTTTTAAGTAACCAAATAAGTTAGAATGCTTGAGAATTTGGTGGTAATCCCTTCACTGTATAGGTTTCACCTTTTAATATCATCACATCTTTTGAATCCGATCGTAATATTTATTCGTTTTTTAAAAACCCTTTAATCCCTTCGCCATTTTGAGAATTTTTGCGATCAGATGTGTTGGACACATTTTGGGTTTCTTTGCTTTTGCTAAACACCTTAAGGTTCCCCCTTTAAAACTATTAGATTATGCCATACCCATTTCTTTTCCTATGAAAATCTTGTGGTTCTAATCACGAGTATAGGAGTTATTATTCACATTTTCATTTGTTCGTCGATATCTTAGCTTGAATTAATTGATGAAGTTTTTTTTTTTATCGTTGGCATTTCCTACGTATTTAGTCATCTTCAATTGTGCATTAAAGTGTCTTTCCTGAGAGGGTTACACTATCGTTCGTTATTATATGTTTCGTATCCGTTTGGATCAAGTTCATAAAGATTTGTCATTCGTTAAAAAACCTGATCTATATTAGACCGCAAAGATCGTGTCATGAGAATCAAAATTTTCCTTCGTTAAATCTTTTGGAAGCAATCATCCGAGTGAGTCAATCATTTTCATTTCCTTTCATTATTTGGTACGTTTCTGTTAAATCTTTCAATTCAATTTCGCGGACGAAATTTTTTTTTTCGAGGGAATAATTATAATGCCCTAAAAATCCAGATAACATTTTATTTTTCATTTTGAATAACCTAAGTTTAACAAATAAATAATTAATATTAAAACTATATGTAGAAATAAGTATACATTATTAACGTCTATCCTAGTTAGACTTAACTTTAAAAAACTTGACACATTTGTTTTACTAATCCGAACGACACACTCTTTTGATTTTTCCTTTCACATGTTACATTCATTCATACAAGATAAGAACCCATTTTCTTTTTATCAACCCACACTTTTGATGAACAAGAAAACAAGCCCAATCCTTTAACCTTTTAGAAGAAATGATCCATATATCTTGCCATATATCTAAACCGACATTCCTTTTTTACTGATATTCCCTACACTTTTCTATTTGAAACCGTGCAACTTATCGTCTTTCTTTCTTTTTCCCAAACCGATTCCAAACAACCTAAACAATTCCAAATCCGTTATTTGCTACTGCCAAGGATAAGAGACAAAGACTTGCAGCCCTATTGGTGATTGTTGGAGTAGTTTGCAGCCTTGTTTAAATCGTTTGTCCTTGTTTCTTTTGGTCTCTCAAATCTGCCCTAAGGTATCTTCATGATTCATCCTTGTCGATTTGTAATATGTATATATGAAACCAAAGCTAATCGAAATTCATTAAACCTGAATTTAACCAATAATTGAACACATTAATTATGCATATTAAAACCTAGAAAAAAAGGAATTAATTATGGGTCGATTAGGGTTTAAAGGGTTAGGGTTTGGTTGTGATTCTATGTGAACATGTTGTCCAGAATTTGGGTCAGATTCAAAGGGGTCTAATTTAATGATGCCAACGTGTTTTTGTATGATTCTTGAGTCTAAAATTAAGTTTAAGTTTCCTACTTTCTGAATATATAAATTTCGTTGTAATTGGAGATCGGGGAAGTAGTTTCTTGAATTTTAGAAGATTAAGTGTCAAAACTGAATTTTGGGTCTGGTAATTCAGTCAGTTTTTATGATTTTTATTTTACAAATTATAAGGTCTGGGAAGCCCCATTTTGGCAGGGGAATATCTATTATGTCTATTAGTTACTGGAATTTTGGTTGAGTTTTCTGAGGTGTCGAAATAGGTTTGAAAAACAATTTTTGTTTGGATACTTTCGCTAGGAGATAAAATCTGTAAAAATTAGGGGAAGTATTAAACATATATAGGTGTCTCTCGTAAAAATTATAGAACCACAAGAGCATGTTTGAGGTATTTTAGAAATCATAAGAATTGTTGGGAATTTCAGAAATAAGATATTTCTTGTTGCTGCCGATAGTGAAAGTTGGTTCCTGCCGATAGCTTTGGTTCCTGCTGAAGCTCATTGCTGCTGATAGTGATATTTTGTTTCTACTGATAGTGTTTGTTGCTGCGGATATTATTGTTAGTTATCCGTATGTCTAGTATGTTTATTTTTAGAAGAGATCATGTTTATCTCTTTACACGTTTTCTTGTATGACGGGTTAGGGTTAGGGTTAGGGTTTCTTATCATTATAAAAGAAACACCCCGTCTATGAGTTTGAGACATCTTTGTAAGTTAACAATCTTCAATAAAAATCATCTTTTAGTTCATTATACGATCCATAGAGGATCATAGCATTAGTTCTTTTCTGTTCAACTTCATATTCGGAGATTCTCTTGTAGTGTGCTTGTGATTACATAGGCATCCTACCGATCCACTAAGGCTCAAAGATCTAGCAGGCGTGTTAGATTCAACAAGTGGTATCAGAGCCTCGTGAGGATCTCTGATCAAGAAGCAAAAGTTCTCAAAAACATTCTCTCTAATCCATTACACTATGTCTGGATCAGCGATAAATTCGAAAGGTGGACCATGAAAGTCAGAACCCTGCTACTTTTAACTCAAGGGAAAATGGACATAACTTGCTGACGCTGATAGTCTCAACCAAACTCAAAACATGGTTCATAATGCAAAGAATAAAGTGAAAGAATATGCTCTTGTGGGTGCCTCTCATCAGGTACAACATTGTCAATTTGGGTGTCATGAATTATACTTGAACCTTAGGAAAGAGTTTGATGAAATGGAGCCTGAATATAATAAATTGTTTGTAGAAATTCAAGCTTATAAAAAGGCTCTTAAAACTGTGGAAAAACAAAAGGCTTGGCATGAAGCTAATCAGCTAGCATATGAACAAAAGATAAGGGTTTTTGAAAGAGACTTAGAGAACTCCAATAACTGTCTAAAACATTCTGAAAGAGAATATGCTAAGCTGAAATTAGAAAATCAGGAATTACAGGCTAAACTGGATAGTGAAGTGGCTAGGATAAATTCATGGCAACAATCTGAAAAATATCTTGTTAATTATAATGGTAATCAGTCAGGTTGGCGTAAGAAAGGGTTGGGATTTGATGTTGGGGATTATCACCCTAGAATATTTGACCCTACCCCTAAGGAAGTTGATTATCAAATTCCTGTTAAGTTTGTTAAGGAAGGAGGGATGAATGCAGTTCCTCCACCTGTAAGAGGTGTTTTCAAGCCTGTCCCTATCCACTCAACCCTTGATCTTGACTCAGATGAATCTCACATGACATATGGGAAAAAATCAAATGACTTAACAGATTCTGAGTGTGAGTCTGATGACTTTGTCTCCTGTTCCAAAAGTAACAAGTCCTATGAATCTAAGTCCACAGGCTATACCTCATGTGATTCATATGATAAGTCCAACTTCACCCAAGTCTCATGACTTCACTTCTGGAGCAACTAATGATGAATCTATTTCTAAAATAGCTTCCCCTGACAACAGCTCTCTTAACTCTGTTAAAAAAAACATTGTCTCTAGTTCCAGTAGTGATAATTTTGTCTTAATAAGAAAAGTTCTGGTAAGATCAAGGCTGTTAGGAAGAAGACATGTTTTGTGTGTGGTAGTCAATATCATCTCATTAAAGATTGTGACTATCATGAGAAGAGAATGAAGATGAAAGGTGGGCAACAACAGACCAGATCGTTGTGGAAAAATGTTAAACAAATACCACCATATGTTCCACAAGCAGCAGGAATGAACCCTTAAAAGAGCTCCCTTTCCTGCTGATAGACCTGTTCCTGTTGTTATGCCTGTTGCTGCTGATAGTCAGGGAACTATTCCTGCTGGTGCTTCCTCATCCTTTCAGAGAGATTTTAGGTCTGTTTATTATAATCCAATCTTTGGAGGGGGAATGGCTTACTCTCCATGGTTTCCTTAGTAATTGTCCTGTTTGGTTGATCATGTTGTTGTATACTTCTCTGGTGGTTTTAAGGGGAGGCATTAGCCTAAGGGGAGGCTAATGCTTGTAATTTTGTCTTGTTTCTCATTCTTTTATGTTTTATGTGTTACTAACTTTGTTTTGCAGGTTTTAGTGTGTTTTGTTCTACTAACTATGTTTTGCAGCTCACAATTTCACAATGCTTGGAATTAAAACTAAAGACAGTAATTTACATTCATCTTGATTACATTCAGTCACAAAACACAAAAGCTATTTAAACATCCTACCAACCTACTCTGCTTCACATTCCTCATCACCACTCCACCTAAACCCCACTACCTATTCCACCTTCCCTTTTCCCTTACCCATACAATCAGGCATGAACCTCCTACCCCTCTGACGACTAATTTCTTCATATACATGGGGGGGCTGGAAGTGCCAACACCACTGGGAGTGGCTGTCTTGGTTCAGGGGCTGGATGATCCCTCATTGGAGTTGAAGAACTTGGGGTAGTTTGTCTCTGATGTGATCTGGGGCGTAACCTTGCAGTTGGCTGACTTGGATGTGGAGCTGGCTGGCTTGTCTGAGGAGTTGGTCTGGTGGAATGACTTCTTTGTCTTGGATCTTGGCTTTCACGTTGTCGATTGTGTCCAAGGATTCGACTTCGAAGGTGTTGGCTTTTCCGGTTAGGATTTTCACGAGAATCTGCATCTCCTTTTGGTACCGGTACCTTGTAGAAGGTAGCAGCTGTCCTTTCCATCTCTTCACTAAGCAGAGCCACAGTTTTCTTCATCTCTTCCCTTAACTTATCTGTGATGGGAAAATTGGGAGGATATGTCTCCCATTCACCCTGATAATAAGTCATGGATTTCAGTTCTGATGATCCTTCATCATCGGAGCTAGAGTACTCAAATGACAAAGGAGTAGATGGAAGAGGATCATATAAATCCTCCTCAACCTTTGCCTTACCTTTGTTCTGAGAAGATGATGCAGTTTGGGGAAAGTAATTTTCCCACCCTGAGTCAGTGGAGGAGGAGGAGTCTGATGAGATTTCGATGATTGGAATTTTAGATGAACTCATGATTTTGCTTGATTTGAAGATTATTGGTTAGGTTTGTGATAATGAAGTTATTTGATTTGAGGCTTATATAATGAGAAGGAGATTAGTGCGAATTTATTATTGGTTGGTGTTGAGATTTAATTCAGGCGCTTTATTACTAATGACTGGATTTGGAAGGTTGACTTTGGTCAAACCACTTCATTGCTGCCGATTGATCAAGTGTTTGGAAGATTGACTTTGGTCAAACCACTTCATTGCTGCCGATTGACCAAATGTTACTACCGGTTGACCAATGGTTCCTGCCGAATATGTTAAATTTGGGGAAGATCATTAAGTCAATTGGTCAAAGATACGTGCACGAAATTGCAGCAATTTAAATTGCTATATTTGGCAACCTAACCTAAAATTGCACTTCTCACATCTCATTTTCTCAAAATCCTTTCAAACCCTAATTTGTTATTCTTCTCATTTCGAACCCTAGTTCATTCATCCTATACAATGACAACACTTCGCTACAAGGATGATCACAACAAGGTTGCATACTTAGAGTCTTCTTCTAGAAGTGATGGTTATGATGAGGTGTTAGCTTTTCTTCGTTGGTAATCTATTCACTATGCACTCACTCATTGTCCTGTAACGGTGTATGATTCGCTGATTAAGCAGTTTTGGGCAACAGCTAAGGTTAGACACATTGTGGGAAGGGAGGACGACATCGTTGCCACCATTGATGAGCACGAAGTCATCATTACAGAGGGGTTGATTCGGGAACAGCTTCGATTTCCTGAGGAGCATGGGGAATATGATCTTTCCAGGCAAGAAATCAATGATGGTATGGCTGCTATAGGTTATCCTGTCACTGGTAGTTGTACATTTTATAAAAATAAGTTGTCTCCTCAATGGAGATTTCTTATTCATACGTTACTCCAGTGTATGAGTATAAAGACTGGTGGTTGGGACCAATGTCCTAGTCCCATTGCGTCTGGTCTTGTTTGTCTGTCTCAGGGTAGGATATATAATTGGGCCAAATATATTTTTGAAGGGATAATTGAAAATATCACTAATGATAAAAACAGATTTTTAATGTATCCGAGATTTCTTCAAATTATCTTAGGTGTTCAAACAGATAACCTATCCCCTAAGATAGTGAATCGGATGACTGCCAAAATGTTTGCTATAATGAAGATGAATTTTGCAGGCCAACATTTGCCATTATTACCTGCCATGTTACATAACCCAGATCCTGCTGACAATGTCAGTGTCCCACCATCACCCAATGCAGCTGATGCTGGTGCATCCAATGCTGCTGGTGAAGGGACTTCAGTTGCTGCTGATGCATCTGCATCTGTTGCTGCTGATGACCCATTACCACCATCACCTAGACCAGCCACACCTAGACCTGAGACTAATGTCCCTGATGAGCCCAGTGTCCAGACCACCACAGTTGGTACACCTGTTGTCCAGCCAACACCTTCTGTGGACTTGCCTTCTTCTTCAAGGCTTTCAACTCCTAGTCCTTCTAGGCAGACTTTTAGTGAAGACACTCATATTGGGGGAGAATTTCATATATCCCCACCTAGATCCAATGAAGCTCCTAAAACCTCAGGCATTCCTGCTGGTGGAGCTGAGGATGCTGCTGATCTCACTTTTATGTCCTAGTTACTTGACAGGTCTGTGCAGAAAATTGAAGCATTGGAGTCAGATCTTAAAGAGACCAAAAGTGTTTTTAGTGAGAAGGTGGGAAATTTGGAAAAGGAGCTCAAGGACACTAAAGAAACTTTTAGTGAGATTATTCAAAAGCTAAATGAAAGGATCAGCTCTTTAGAAGCTCAACATCTGCAAAAGAAAAGAAGGGTTGTGCTTTCTGAATCTGAGGATGATCAGGATGATATGTCATTTGATGGGCTTAATGTGCTAGCTTCTGTTTCTCTTGATCGTGCACACACTGAAGTACCTACCTCTTCTGAGCCCACTACAACTTCTAAACCTCAGGATTTTGCAAGAACAAGGACAAAGTAGCCCTCAAGAGTGTCTGTTTTTAAGAAGTTTCAATCCACCATTGCTGCTGATATCTCTGGTGTTGCCTCTGATGTTCCTGCTGAAGTTGGTAGTGTTTCTTCTGAGTCTAAGGTTCCTGGTAATACTGCTGGTAGCTCATCCATTGCAGTTGGTAGTGACACCATTCCTCCTGAAGCAACACAAAATGATGCTGAGATAGCTGAACAGGTGCAGACACAGGAAATTGCTGCTGAACAAGCTAGACTAGCTCAGGTTGCTCAAGATGAGGAGCTTGCAAGGAAAATGTCTGCTGATGAGAGGAACATAGCTGGGATTATGAATAACACAAGATCAGAAGATCTTACTTCAAAAGAGTTCAGTGAGCAAGTTGAATACTTGTTGGCTTCTGATATGATCATTAGAGCTCATGGGTTTATGATTCTTCAAGATTCAGAGTTGGATATGGAAGAAAAGTCAGATCAGCTCAAGGCATTTATCTTAAAGACTCATAGAGCATCCACTTGGAATGACTTGATGCATAGGATCAGTCAAAGGCAAAAGTCAGGTTATAAGATGCCTACAAACAAAGATAATGTCAATTTTATGAAGGATTATCTGAAGAATCAAGCTAACTACAAGCTCAGTGACTTCAAAAGTTAGACTGATGCTGCAATTCAAAAGCTGTTCCTTGATACCTATGCAAGGATAAATTCTTCAGTCAAGACAGACATTCATCAAAGCAAGAAAAGAGAGTCTTCATCTTTAGAGTCTGATGTTATAAAGAAACTGAAGTCTGGAGAGACATTGACTGGTGTATCTTCTTTTATTCCTACTGAAGGTTCTCAGGATACCACATTCGTTTCTCCAATTCCTTCTGTAGATGCATCTGGTGCACTACAAGAAGTTCCTATTCCTGATGGTATTCCTGTTGCTCATAAAACTGATTCCATTTGTGTTGATAAGGTTGAACCATCTTCCTCAGTTCCTATTCAGCAATATGGTCTAAGGACAAGGCAGAAGAGTCACTCTTACCACCCTCCTTCTAGGGATATTTCTGAAGTGGATGATCAAGAATTGGTTCGGGTTGACTCAGACAGTGATTCAGAAGGTGATTCCATTCATTCTTGGGGTCATATTGCTCACTGGGAGATTAGGTCTACTCCTGAAGGTGAAGTCAATGTTTGGTTTTCCCTTGATGGGACAGTCAAATTCTTTACCTTTCTGAGGGAGCTCTTGAATAAGGTAGAGAGGAAAGATTTGGAGAATCTTTATAAGATAGTGGATAATCACTATCAAACTCATACTCCTACTGGGATTGGCCTACTGCTTTGTGGAGATTTACAAGTTTTAATGAATTCATTGAAAGGAGAAAAGGCACAATTGGTGTGGGGTAATCAATCATCCTGGAGAGTATTTTCTTGGAGGTTATATCCTTCTTCCAATGTTCATGTAGTGGAGCTCATTTCTGGCAAGATCCTGTCTATGTTTGTGGATGTCACTTATCCTTTATCTGAGGGACTTATGAAGAGAATGCTCACACAGAAGGTCCGAGTTCCCAAACATACTATTGGAAATGATTTAACCACAGCTGAACAGTTGGTCAAATTCATCAAAGATAAACTTGCAGCTGCTAAAGGTTCTTCTATCTGATCAGGCTTCTTGTTGTTGTATATCTTTCTTTCTTATCTTTTCTTTCTTTTTCTTTTGGTTTGTTTCTTGGTTCTTTTAAGTTCAAAAAAAAAAAAAAAAAAAAAAAAAAAATTATTGTATATTTTGTGTGCTAATAAGTTGGTTTTGAGCAACACCTTGCAGGTATAGTGTTGGTGTTCACACCTACACAACAAATGGTATTCACCTCACCATGTCTCACAGACAAGAAAGAGTTGACTCACCATGCGGGTACGGCTCTGGTGTGATAATCAAATCTGTTGATAGCTGTAATAGCTTGCTCAAAGCTATATTGTACTTCAACTCACCCATGGTTCATTCCTGAGATTTGAAATGGTTCTCAATTCACCATGGATGTAACCCTTTATGGGATCCAAAGAATTGGCTAGTCCACAAAAGTATGGTTTGTGGTAAAGACATTTGGTATCCATATTTGGTATTCAATTCACCAAGGTTCAGTTGAAACCAAAGAATTGGCTAGTCCTGAGCAAACGACTACAGGTAAAGACAACTCAAATCCGTTTCCAGTTGCTGGTTTACTCAAAATCAGATGGTTATCAATGTACCATGGTCTTACTCACCAAAACATAGGCTACTCCAGTAGTGATGGCTATTGGTAAAGAGACATCAAATCCATTAATTTTCAATGATTCACCTCTCACAGAAGTTAACACACCTGGATGTGATGAGAATAGTATGAAACTTAAAGTGATTTGATGTACATATTGTCATAGTAGCAGTCAAGCTCAAGTGAATGACATGGTGACCAGCTTAAATTTTCTTTTGAAGACAATTTCCTATTGCTGCTGAACTATTGAAGTTGCTGCTGGAAGTTTCAAGTGTTGCTGCTGGTTACTTACTGATGCTGCTGCTGGTCTAATCCTCTCCCTGTGAAACTTCAAAGTACTTTCAGAGTAGAGTGAACACTTAGGGAATCTTGTCGGAAATAAGCTATTTCCTCAAGATTAGGGGAGGATTGTTGGGAATTTCGGAAATAAGATATTTCTTGTTGCTGCCGATAGTGAAAGTTGGTTCCTGCCGATAGCTTTGGTTCCTGCTGAAGCTCATTGTTGTTGATAGTGATATTTTGTTTCTACTGATAGTGTTTGTTGCTGCGGATATTATTGTTAGTTATCCGTATGTCTAGTATGTTTATTTTTAGAAGAGATCATGTTTATCTCTTTACACGTTTTCTTGTATGACGGGTTAGGGTTAGGGTTTCTTATCATTATAAAAGAAACACCCCGTCTATGAGTTTGAGACATCTTTGTAAGTTAACAATCTTCAATAAAAATAATCTTTTAGTTCATTATACGATCCATAGAGGATCATAGCATTAGTTCTTTTTTGTTCTACTTCATATTCAGAGATTCTCTTGTAGTGTGCTTGTGATTACAAAGGCATCCTACCGATCCACTAAGGCTCAAAGATCTAGCAGGCGTGTTAGATTCAACAAGAATATGAACCAGAATCACATGACAAACCCTAAACATGTTATTAAATGACAATGAGTACTAAAATCCGTTATGACATTAATTGAACACAAAAGTATTAAATGATCCCTAATCCGTGTAGATTCGTTGAAGAAGGCGTGACGTTGTTTTTCTTGTGATCACTGTTCCGTTTGCTTCCATTTCATTCGCTAAGGTACAGATATTCCACCCTTTTTTAGTAAGGGTATCTCATGACTCTTGATTCCATTATATTTGCTATTTTGCGTTATGATTCATTTGATATTCATTTGGTTATTCTGTCTAATATGGTTTGATTCATCCGTTCTCTCTTGTGACTTCAAAATCCGTATTAGAATCCTTTGATACTTTGTAACCCATTTAATATTATAACTTCGTGTGAAAAACTTTCTTAAATATATCATGGTAATGTTTTGAGAAAAACTGCTTTAAAATGATTGCTATGAAACCGAGGCGATACCACTTTTATATGACAGTTTATTAACTTTTATGAAAACTACTTTTAACAAATTAGTTTTATGAAAACGATGTTTAATAGATTTCTCGCAGTCACATAAATTATTTGTACAGATAATTGTTTTCCTATCCCGTTTTGATATGATATTCAGTTTAGTTAGACATATCTCTGTTTGGACATATTATGATTTGTTTCGTTATGTTTGTTTATTCTGTTACCCGAGCTAACTAGTCATGGAGGTACCATGGCCATGTCATCGAGGCACCAATGGCATGACACTATCTGTGGCGGTGTTATTGGTCCACGGCATTCCCTTGTGATGTGTATATTATTATTGAGCTTGTGCACTTAATTTCCATTTTGGTACGCCAATATATTTGTCTGAGTACAGGTTTATGGTGGTGTACATAACTTTGTTTTGCAGGGAGCGTATGGATGCATCCTAGGTAAGTTTTGTAATATGTTTCTGATATGGCTTTGTAGTGAATGGTTTGTGTGTGCCATACACCCCATGACACTTTTGGGAGCCGTACACTCCATTTGTTATGATATGATTATGTAGTTAAGCAGGTGGCTTGCTTTGTGAGCTCGTGGATATTTTCTTATGATTCACTGATTTCATTATCTTTCACTTGATTCATTATTCATTGATTCTCATGACCTGTGACATCTTGTTTGGCAGATTCTTTTTGTTTTCATTTCATATACTTATTTATACTCAGTTCATTATTCGTTTATATCTGTTCACTAGGCTTTTTAAGCTCAGCCGCATTTTCTTTTTCCTGCGGCAGGTATTCAAGCGGGATGCTGGGATTTGAGTGATGAGAGTAGAAGCTTTTAGTGGACCACCCTGACGATAGTTACCCAATTGCTTTTGGATTAGATTTGAAGTTATCCTTCATTTAGACTTCAATTGGAATTGTATTTCATTTAGAAGTTATTCTGTTTCAGACTTAGTATTTTATTATTTCCTTAGAAGAACTTGTGTAACCTTATTATTAACATAAGTCTTCCGCTTTGCGTTTATGTTCTGATTTGTCACCATAATGTAGCATTTTAGCCCTTGTCGGGTTGGGGTGTTACAGAGCAACCATGGCGAGGGAAGTTTGGTGGAAGGGTTGGTTCGTTTGTTGTTGGTGGTGGTGTTGGTTGTGGTGGAGCATGAGTTGATTGGTGGTTTGTTGGAGGTGGTGGAACATAAGTTGGAGTTTTGGAGATCTAGGACGTGATGGTGATTTGGGCAATTATGATGGTGCGGGAGGTGGTGTGGTGGCCCTTGGTTTTTTGTTGGTGGAGGAGTGGTGATGATGATATGTGGAGGTGTTGGAGTTGGCAATGTGAGGAAGTTCTCATCATTGATTGGTGATGAGATGTTTAGAGGTGATAATTCTGAGGATGTGGAGTTGATGTTGACAAAGCAACATGGTCTGACAATTATCCTAGCGGTTCTTCGTTGAGGTCTTGATGATGAGGAGTTGTTTGACTTAGTCATTATGAGGAAGAAGGTTGAGATATGCAGAAATGTTACTAGAAGTGGTAGTGAAGGTGTGAGAATTATTCATCCTAAAGCTCCTAATTTATAGATTCCAAGATTTATGGAAGAGTGTGTTTGGATTTGATGTTAAACCATACAAAAATGGTGGTTTCTAATGATTTGGAAGTGGAAGAGAAGCTAGTCATATCATCAAAGTCAATCCAATGAGATGGAGTTGAGTGAGATGAAGAAGATATGCAGTTAATGCATAGTGGTGAGTGGGAAATCTAATGATTTGATTGATCCACGGATTGCAAGGAACCATTTTGAGGGATCCTTACATGTTAGAGAAAGGTAACTTGAGTGGATTTTTGAAATTTCAAGTTTTGGTGGGAAATGAGTTTCCTATTGTTCTAAGTGATCTAAGATGATCCTAATATGAGTTATTATCAGTAAAAGTATCCTAATAACAAAAGTGAGTGAACTAGAGGGCGGGATTAATCAAAAATTTAAAAATGTAGCTGTTGATCCGCGGAACCAAATGATAACACAGGCGGATCCCTATTTTTGGTTCCGCCTGATCCGTCAGGTGGTTTTTGGCGGTACCAAAAACTTGGATAGACGGAACCATATTTTTGGTTCCGCCATATCCGCCGATCAAAAAAAGTAAAAAGTGGGCATTTTTGAAAGCCCAAAACCCGTTCAAATCCCATAAATTTTCCTAAAACATGTGTAATTAATTAGTTGTGATTGAACAATAACAAAAAAACAGGTATTAACACATGTAAGCATATAGATCAAACCGGGGCTAATGAACTTACTAATAATAGAAGTTATGCCAAACAATGGCTTAAGCATAGAAAATTGATAACATCAAAATGTTAGCTCCCTGCATGATCACGTTATTTCTCATAGTTGTTCAACGATAAGTTAATATCCTACAATCATAAAAATTCATCACATCATTGTTTAAAATCAATTGTACCAAACACTCATTAAACTCTCATTGCCTGTCAAGTTTCTTGTTGATCTTCGTTAAGAAATGCCCGATGCACTTGAACATCCCTCTCGTTTGCTTGAACTCTTTAGTTTGTTGTTCAATGCTCGGAAGTTGGTTCATATATTCTAGAGGTGGAAGCCTAGAGTTTGGGAGTCCGTCATCCTCGCTCGTAGATGATGATGATGAAGAGCTTGGTGGATGACGACATTTTCATAATTTGGCTACTCTCTTATCACTAAAGGGTACAAATGTGTGGGGAATGAGGGAGTAGTCGGGGCAAAAACCTCTAGTATTAGGAGGGATAGGTGCAAAAGCTCTAAGAAGATGGGTGAGAAACATCCCGTATGGAAGAGCAGTGGTTCCTAACATCGGTATGTCGGCCATCCTTTTGGTGACATAGTAGGCAAGATTGAAAGGTTGGTGAGTTGACAAGCAATAGAGCATGTAGCACAGACAAGCATTGATGTGGTCTCTATTCCCTATGGTGCACAAGACATTGGCCCGAAGAATTTCTTCCCATTTCTTAAATTGTGGCCTAAGTTCGTTTAGCTCCATGCCAAACGAGTCTCGATTAACTGCATTGCCTTGTCGGGTGGTTCTAGTGTGGGAAGTTCTAGGGAGGAAGAGATGGTCTCGGATAATCTCTTTTGGTGTCAAAGGAGTGTCGTATGGAGGTATACGATCGACAATAGAATCAAGGGTTGACAAAGACCATTTGTCCAAATAAAGGAAAGTACCTTCACCCGGAATTCCAAGGACTTCCTCAAATTGGTTTAAGGGAATGTTGAATTGGGATTGATTGACTTTGAAATGGATGGAGATGAGACCATAATCATTTGAGCTAAGGACAACACTAGCATAAAACTTTAATACAAATCTAGGACATATTGGTTCGTCAATGTCCAAGAGACTATCAAAGTGAATGGCAGCTAGTTGTTGGCGAATGTTGGTTCCTTCTAGAAAGGAAGGGTCTATGGTTCTACCCTCGTGAACATATCTCTTCTCTAAGGCTTTAAAGAATTTTACTTGTTCCGGTGTAAGTCCCTTAGTCTTATGGTGTTTTGGGAGGTAGTTAAGGGTATCTTTGTGATCGTAGAAGGTTGCGGGAGGCATGATTTATCCTAGATACAAAAATTACATAGTTTAGTTAAAACTAACGAGAGTTTAGATGTAATGTTCTAGTGTATGCCTATATGGGGACAACGTGGAGGTGTAGTTATCTCGACTCTTTTTAATGCATGAAAATTATGTAACAAAATGAGAGATAACCTAAACGCTCTTAATTCAATGTAGGTTCGATTGAATGTACCCAAAAATACATATTAGTTATGTATTTCCTTTAGCATTCAAGAGACATTATGCAAATGATGTTTTAAACATAACATTTTTATTTGTATGAACAATGTGAAAAATCATTTTTCCTAATAGTGAGAAGCTTTTTAAAAAAAAATTGACATGGGGTTTTAAGTGAATTATGATAATGTCTTACAATATGCAATTTCTAACTAAGGGAAACATGATTAGTTATGTAATTTAACATATATACTTCATGATTTTACAAAAAGATGCATAATCCCCAAGTTTTGGTTTTGTGCAAGAAATAGAAATCCGAGACTCAGATCATGAGTGTAAATATAGTTGGGATACTTACAGATTGGATTAGAGCACAAATTGGTTGAAGTAGAATGTCTAAATTCTGAGAATGGTTTGCTATGGGGCGAGTTTGTGTTACTTATGTGTTGTAGGAAGGAGAAAAGGAGTGTTTGTTTAATATATTTAAAAACTGACCTAGGAACCCAGGGCGAGAAGACCTCAGTTGGAGACGGGGCGGCTTTCTTCACGAAGATTTCATTTTCGGATAGGACGGAACCAGATTTCGGATAGGGCGGAACCAAATTTCTGGTTCCGTCCTCTTTGTCGAAGGGTTCCATGGGACTGTTTTAGTTTTTGGTTGTTTTTGTCGTGTTTGGTTAAGCTAAGGTTTTAACTATACATTTGGTTCCATTAATCCTAAACCAAGTCTAAGAAGGTTAAATGGTTCTCTCTTAAGAGGTTTCATGAGAATATCAACAATGTTGTCTTCTGAGGATACTTTCTCGATTGAGGTGTTTTCTTTTTGAACATTGTCGCGAAAAAAGTGATGACGGATTTCTATGTGTTTGGTTCTAGCATGTTGAACTGGATTCTTACTAAAATCGATAGCTCCTTTGTTGTCGCAAAGAATAGGAATATCGTTTTGTTGAATTCCATAGTCGACGAGAGCTTGTTTCATCTAGAGATCTTGTTGGCATGCTTTTCCTGCTGACACGTACTCGGCTTCGGTTGTTGAGATTGCTAGAGCCATTTGTTTCTTTGCAAACCATGAGGTAAGACAATGCCCAACAAAAGTACAAATACCACTTGTACTTTTTCTATCGACATAGTCACCGGCATGGTCTGAGTCGGCATATACTATGGTTTCAACACCCGTTCCTTTGGGATACCATAAACCTAAGTGTGTAGTACCTTTAATGTATCTAAATATTCGTTTTACGGCTTCAAGATGGGATGTTTTAAGATCTTCTTGAAAGCGAGCACATAGACAAACACTAAACATAATGTCGGGTCTACTAGCCGTGAGATAGAGTAGACTACCAATCATTCCTCTATATTTAGTGTTATCTACGGATTCACCTTCTTCATCCTTGGTGAGTTTAGTTTCCGAGGACATAGGTGTTTTCATAGGTTTGGAGTCTTCAAGACCAAATTTCTTAAGCATATCTTTGATATACTTAGATTGGTTAAAGAATATCCCATCTTCTAATTGTTTTATTTGAAGGCCTAAGAAAAAGTTTAGTTCTCCCATCATACTCATTTCAAACTCGTCATGCATGATTTTTGAGAAATCGTCGCATAACTCTTGACAAGTTGATCCGAATATAATGCCATCCACATATATTTGAACTATGATAATATATGATCCCTTTTTCTTAGTGAAAAAAGTGTTGTCTACTAGTCTCATGGTATACTTATGTTCAACTAGGAATGTTTTAAGTCGATCATACTAGGCTTTCGGTGCTTGCTTAAGTCCGTATAAAGTTTTTTTAAGTTTGTAGACATGATTAGGTTTTTCAAAATGGGCAAAGCCGAGAGGTTGTGCGACATACACTTCCTCATTAATGAAACCATTAAGAAATGCACTTTGACATCCATTTGAAAAAGTTTAAAGTCATGTGCACATGCATATGCAAGTAATATTCTAATTGACTCGAGCCTAGCTACCGGAGCAAAAGTTTCGTCGTAGTCAATACCTTCTTGTTGATTATAGCCTTGAGCTACTAGCCTAGCTTTGTTTCTAGACACTACACCATTTTTATCCATTTTATTTCTAAAGACCCATTTTGTTCCAATTATGGTTTGACACTTTGGCTGAGGAATTAATGTCCAAACATCATTTCTAACAAATTGGTTTAATTCTTCTTGCATTGCTATGACCCAAGATTCATCTTTTATAGCTTCATTTATGTTTTTGGGTTCAATGGTTGAAACAAAACAAAAGAAGTTAATTTGGTTTTGAACTTTTGATCTTAAGGTTCTTTCATTGATTTCTCCTATGACATTATCTAATAAACGACTTTTAGATTCTTTGACATTTACGATTTCCTTATTTAATAGTTCATATTCCTTGTCATTATCTAGATTCTCTTGGTTTTCAACCATTTAACTTTCAACTAAGTCATCATCTACCAAAGGTGATGTCTTAGAGGGAGGTGGACTTTCGTCAAATGTTACGTTCAACGATTCCTCGACTCTTAAGGTTTCTTTGTTCAAAATGATATAGGCTTTACTATTTTGCGAATATCCAAGGAGCACACCTTCATAAGACTTTGGGTCAAACTTGGTGAGATAGTCCTTAGTGTTTAAAATAAAGCACTTGCTTCCAAAAACTCTAAAGTATCATAATGTGGGCTTTTTGCCTCTATGTAATTCATATGGAGTCTTTTTCAAAAATGGTATTATTAAAACTCTATTTAGGATATAGGTGGATGTGTCAACGGCATTACACCAAAATTTTTGTGGTATGTTTTGTTCATTTAGCATTGTTCTACTCATTTCTTGAAGAGTTCAGTTTTTACGTTCTATTACACCGTTTGATTGAGGAGTACGAGGAGCTGAAAAGTTATGTGTTATGCCATTAGCATCACAAAAAGCTCCAAAAGGAGTTTCGTTATCAAAATCACGACCGTGATCCGTTCTAATTGATACAATGCTACTTCCTAGTTGATTTTGAATTTTCTTACTTAGAATTTCAAATTTGTCGAAAGCTTCATTTTTACTTTTCAAAAATTTAGTCCAAGTGTATCTTGAATAATCATCTACTATAACCAAAGTGTAGAAGTTTCCTCCATAACTTTGTATAGCGGATGGACCAAACAAATCCATATGAAAAAGTTATAGACACCTAGATGTAGACACCATATTTTTAGCCTTATGGCTATTATGAACTTGTTTCCTAATTTTGCAAGCATCACAAATGTGTTGGTCATATTTCAACTTGGGTAGGTTCCTAACGAGTTCCTTAGATGATAGAGATTGGATGAGTCTCATATTGGCGTGACCTAAGCGTCTATGCCAAAGAGTTGAGTTGTCGTCTAGAGAGGTGAGGCAAAGTTTATCTTTAGATGTCTTGTCTAGTTTCATAACGTATACGTTATTTTTCAAAACACCTTTACCTATGGTTATACTGTCTTTAAGTATTTTACTTCCGTTTTCACTAAAAAGGACGTCATACTTTTTACGGAATAGTTGGCTAATGCTAAGTAAGTTAAATCCTAAGTTATCAACATGAGCAACATCATCAATAGAGAGAGAGAGTCATGAGAGATAGTACCTTTTTTGAAGATTTTGCTTTTTAGCTGCTACCAAAAGTAACATTACCTCCGTCGTATTCTTGGTAGGTTGAGAAAAGGCTTTTGTTTCCCGTCATGTGCCTTGAACACCCGCTATCTTTTATCCACTCGTCTGGTTCCAACCCGACTTTCAAGCATACCTAAGTTATAGAAAAACTCAAGCATTTGGTCCCCAATACCTCATGAGTCCATTTGGGTTAAACATCCCATTAACTTGATTCACGTATGGGAATGGTGGATATGGGTTCCATGGCATGTAGTTGGGACTTTGGTAATTCCTAGGAAAGTTTGGGTTCCAACTATTTTGATAATGCGGTTGTGTATTGTAGTTGCTTTTTGAAAAGGGGCGTTTGGGAATAGTCGTCCTAGGTCTTGGTTGAGTAGTTCTAGCTCTAAATTCATTTCTAGCTTGTCCTACTCCTATAGTAATAACTGGTTTTTGTTTATTAACAGTTGAGCTAGTATTAGGTTCCGTCTGATCCGTGGGTATCTGAAACTGTTGGAACAGTTTCTTATACTTTTACGGCTTGTTTATTTAAACTACTTAAGTCTCCTAATTTCATAAAACCTAGTCCAGTTTTATCATGAGGTAATTTTTGAATTTTCATTATCTCATCTACACAACTGATATTTTTATCAAACCTTTTAAACTTAGAGTTTTGTTTGATAAGTGCATCCTGTGTGTTCTCAAGCTTTTCTAATTCTAGTCTAAGTTCTTGACATGATACACATACCTCTTCAATAGCTTTACTCTTTTCTAATCGTTTAGCTTTTTCTTTTAACTCATAAACTTCATTTTCTAAAAATCCCTTTTTGGTTTTAAAAAACTTATTTTTGTTTATGATTTTCAAGCTAAGTTCGCATAGTTTGTTATATTCTATTTGCAAGGTGTCATCATCAATAGAAGAATAAGATGAGTAAGATTGTACCTCGTTTGAGTCATGAGCCATAAGAGCAACTTCGTCATTCTTAGGCTCTTCGTCATCATCTTCACTGTCACTCCAAGCACCGCTTACAAAAGCTATTTGAGTTTTGTTCTTAGGTGGCTTAGGACAATCTCCTATTAGATGACTTGTATCACCGCATCTAAAGCATTTTCTTTCCCCTTTTCCTTTCTTGTCATCACGGTCCTTCCGGAAGGATTTCTTTTCTTCTAGAGGTTGTCTTACGAACTTACCTCGTCTTCTAAAGAACTTCTTGATATCTCTTACGGCCATGGCATATTCTTCATCTTCGCTACCCGAACTAGACTCTTCATCATCACTTGAATCTACTCTAGCTTTTAAAGCAATGGATTTGACTTTTTCCTTCTTGCCTTTAACTATTTCCGAATCTTTTTCCATAACCATCTCATGAACTTTGAGATTTTCGATTAGCTCGTCAAGTGACATGCTTGAAAGATCCTTGGATTCTTCAATGGCCGTCACTTTTGCTCTCCACTTCGGATGGAGTGCCCTAAGGAATTTCCTGACAAAGTTCTTACTACAAAAAGATTCGTCAAGTGCTTTAAGAGAAGTAATGATAGTACTAAACCTAGCAAATGCACTATCAATGGTCTCATCTTCAGGGATAACAAATTGTTCATATTGTTGAACAAGAAGATCAATTTTGTTATCCTTGACTTGTGAGTTCCCTTGATGAGTGATAATTAAAGATTGCCAAATTTCTTTAGCGGTTTTACACATAAAGACTCTTTCATATTCTTTCATAGGTAAAGCATTGTAAAGTATCATTTTAGCCTCATTATTTTTGGCAATCAACTTCTTTTGCTCATCACTGTGACGAGCAAGTGAAGTATCCTCATCCTGACCACTTAATATATTTTTTATTATAGGTTTATGATCACCCTCTATAATAATATACCATAGATCTATGTCTTTTGACTTCACAGAAGTTTCAAAGCTATTTTTCCAATATATAAAACTATTTGGTTCAAATAGTGGTGGTTTTTGCATAGATTGCCCTTCTTTGAAATTTTCAAAATCCATGGATCGTTCCAAGTTATAAAATACAATATATTTTAAAGATCTTGAGTAACGTAGCTCTTGATGCCAATTGTGGAAAACTAGAAGGGGGGTTGAATAGTTTTACCGTTTTAAAATTAATTTGCTTTGAATACTTAACGTGAGTTCAACTATTGCAAACAATAAACAATATATGTAATGCAAGTAAGGAAAGAAACGATCAAACCACAACACGGATGTTTATAGTGGTTCGGTCTACAAGGACTCTCTTCCCTGCCCTACTCCACTCCTTGAGCCTCTAACTCGAGAGTTTTTCTTCACTAAGAAACAAGCTCCCTTCTCGGCGGAGAAAACTTTTATACACGTCGCTCACACTTTTTCCAGTACAAAACTAAATACCGAGTTCTTTTACAAGGGCACAACCACTCTCGACACTCTATGTATTTTGAGGACTAAAATACTAACCGATCACTACAGATATGATTATTTGGTACAAACAATGATGTGTGAAAAACAACAAATTCACACTATGACTAATCTAACAAGTTTTGCAACGCTTTGTTGAAGCTTGTGATGCTTTGATCTTCTTGCTACAAAGAGAGATCACTAAAATGAAATATGAATGGGTTAGAAATGAATGAAAGAATGTATGATGTTGTTTATGCTTAAGAGTGATGAGAAAACATGAATGTGTGGCTTGCTATTTATAGGCCAACTACCATTGCAAACAACGGATGGGACGGATCCAAAAATAGGGATCCGTCCGTTATGTTGTTTGGTTCCGTGGGAGCCTGACAGCCAATCTCCTAAAATCTTCACCAAATCTAACCAAGATATTTCCATATCGTTTCTTTGAGTAAAGATCATTCCAAGATATTCATATGATCTTCAAGATCTTCTAAAGATATCAAAGAGATGCATGCCATGATGTCATTGTATAATTTACAATTTTAAAATTAAAATGAAAATGGATGTAACTTGTAAATGTATGAATGTAACATGTATATGTATGAATGTATGTAGCATGTAGATGAGTTTAAAAACTTTGTGACTATAAATGTAAAAGACTTACCTTAAATTTATGATATGCTAAAGATAAAGTCTATAATTGTCATTAACAAAATATAGTAAAGATCGTAAAATATAAATAACGTTTTTTGGACGATATTTGTATTAACAAAACTTAATTATAAATTCATTTTATATTAGTAAAAAGTGTGATTTACTTTTGCATGATCACTATTAAAAATTCATGTTCTTGACAAAGCATAGACTTTAAGCATACAAAACACATAATTAAACCTCTAAAACTGAATTTTCAAACAAAAGTTTCATTATGGAATTTTATCAAACAGTTGGCGTACATCTAAAAACAACATATGCAATAATGAATAATCTATACAACTCCCTTAGCTTTTAGGAAAAATATACCCATAACTTCGGTAAAAACATCTAGCTATCAACCAATTAATAGCAAATAAAAAAGAGGCAATTTAATCATTCATTCACAGTAATTTACGGAGTTTACCATTTCCAGTACATTCATATCTCTCTTGCTCTCCTATCAAAAGACTACAAATTGACTTTCTAGCAAAAGTTTTAAACACATGAATTCACAGAAATTTAAACACTTGAAAACGACTATTTGCGTTTTCATAATCTAAATATGACAATGACATTAACCATAATATTGATAACAATCTTTTCATAATAATAGCAATCTCCAATGCACATACTTGATCTTCTCAATTAAAAGTAAAGTGACACTTTGGTGATTGAAAACACTAATAAGCATGTCAATAACCTGAGTATTTCAATTGAAGTTGCCACGAATGAACATGATGATGATTTTAATAAAATTGAAGGTTTTAACTGATAAAGATGGCGATTGTTGATATTTAATTTGATGAACTGAATGCTAGATTATGGTTTGATAAGTTGATTTAGAATTTGGGGAAGATGATAGAAAATTGGGGAAAAGTGAGGAGAGAGAACACACTTAATATGTGTGAAAAAATGAGGAATAAAATGACGGATAAAAAAGAAATTTTTTATATACCTGGACAAGAAAATAGGTTGTTTGATTAAATTTTAGGTTTAATCTCCACCATTAGATAAAAGTAAATGGATGGCGGGGATTAGTCTCTTAGTATGTAGCAAAATAAGGGTATGTAAATGAACTTTTCTCACATTAAAAATTATTAGTAATAAAAATAAAAATTAGTATAAAGGTAAAAAAAATGAATGAATAAAATAATAAATATTTGGTATACTTAAATGATGTGAAAATTGATGTAACTACTTGAATACAATGATGATGGTTAAAACTCTCATATGAATATATTACTATAGGACTATAACAAGTAATATATTACTATAACAAATACATACTTTTAGGGATTTGAATGACACACATTAAATATGAGTTTTACTATAGCCTCCTACATTATATTCTTACATATTCTTCTACACACATAATAATATAGAGTTTTGCTATATCTTCCTACATTATATTTCTACATATCCTTCTACACACAATAATATAATAAGAAATGTTAAACATTCCTACAAAAGCCTCCTACGAATGTGTCTACTTACAGGATGCTGACACTTGTCAGAACTGACAGTTTGAATGCAGAGAGAAAATGAGTGGAAAAAAATAATATAATATTGTTGCGTGTAGGATTATTTGTAGGAGAAAATGGTAGGAGGGTGTAGCAAATCTCTAATATAATATGTTTTTTCTCCACTCATTATCTGTCTCCATCGAAACCGTTTATTCTGACACTTGTCAGGATCCTGTGAGTAGGAATATGAGTAAGAACATGTAGTAGGAGGAAATATTATTTCTCAATAATTTAATATGTTTTTTCTCCACTCGTTATCTCTTTGCATTTAATCCGTCTATTCTGACATTTGTCAGGATACTGTGAGTAACAATATGAGTAGGAACATGTAGTAGAAGGATATATCATTTCTCATTAAATATTGATTGAGACACTTCAATGTATGCATTAGATACTTGTATATAATATTAATATTTTGCTTTAATTGTTTGTATTTTTAAGTGTGCACATAAAAAGTTAAAGTGTACAAATCTTCTCCCATACTATTATTTAGTGGTGTTACTGATATTTTATATTTACTTATTATATTAATAAGATATTATGTGATTGTTATTTGTTGGTGTATAAAATATGGCTTATGCATGCTAATACCCGTAGCAGTGATCAGCTAGGAAAGCATATTATATAGGAGACCAACTATCTAAAAGGCCTATCAAGAACACCAATCAGATAAATCAAACATACTTACCAAACACCCATGAAGCAAACACACAAATAAGCCAAACCCATAAGAAACATGAATCAACACAAATTTAAAGTCATCTGCACACGTTGAGTTGTTATACATAGACAAAAAACACACCATTTAATCATTCATATACAAACATTAACATACTCTATATTACACCAGTACTCATGTAACTAAACCATTTACTATTGACAACCCCGTTGGCAATAAAACTTTTTATGTAATACTTAACCAATTAACCGATCGAATGACTCAAAAAAGCAAAAGGTCCGATCAATATCATATATTTTTTCAAAACAACAAAGGTAATACGGAGTAATACTTTTTGATTCCTTGTAAACATAAAATAGACTAAAAAATGACAGGGAATATTTGCCGCCATTTATGAAGGGTAAATTATTCAAATCATTTTTTATTGGGCAAATGACACAAAAAAGCACTAAACTTATGGTCCGTTTCCAATCAGGGTACTATTCTTTTTTTCTTGCATAAAAAGGCGCCGAACAAAATTTTTCAGCCGATTTAGGTTTTTTACTAACTTTCGTTAACCCACTTCGTTAGTAGATTACATGTTTGGTCCTTGAATTGGTATAATTATTTCATGTTTGGTCCTTAAAATTATTTTTCCTAATTTTTTTTTTGAAATTTGTTTTTTTGAAAATATTTTTTTTTGTAAATATTTTTTTTCTAATTTTTTTTGATTTTTTTCTATAACCTTTTTTTCGAAAAATAAAATTTTGTAAAAAAAAGATTTTGATAAAAAAAGGTTTTTTTTTTTAAATTTTTTTTTTAAAAACTTTTTTTTCCAATTTTTTTTTCCAATTTTTATTTTTCGAAAAAAAATTTTAGAAAAAAAATTCGAAAAAAAGGTTATAGAAAAATTCAAAAAAAAAAATTTGAAAAAAAATAATTTTCAAAAAAATGTTTTCGGTAAAAAAAGTTTCCAAAAAAATTATTTTCGAAAAAATATTTAAAAAAAACTTTAAGGACCAAACATGAAATGATTATACGAATTCAAGGACCAAACATGTAATTTACTAACGAAGTGGGTTAAGGAAAGTTAGTAAAAAACCTAAATCGGCTGCAAAAATTTGTTGGGCGCCTTTTAATGCAAGAAAAAAAGAAGAGTACATTGATTGGAAACGGACCCTAAATTTAGTGTCTTTTTGTACCATATGCCATTTTTTACTTATAGGTATTAAGATTTTTTAAATGATCGATAAATATGTAGCGTAGACAAATATGACAATTTTATTGTAAAAATTGGGTATATATGTCAATATTACTTTTAGTTGGTTAAATATGACATTTAAGAACTTATATTGGGTATATATGAAAATAACCCTATTTATAATATGTATGTGAAGTGATAATATATACCTCATTATAAATATACTATTTTTGATCATAATTAATTAATGCTACATTAGATTATAGTAATCTTAGTAATTATACTAATACTGTTATACTATTAATATATTCATTTTAGTAAAAGCCTAATTCAAAAAGTAAGATTGATTATTTACAATGGAAAATGATACATCACATAAATTGTACAATATAATTTCACACGTACATGTGACAAGTGTAGTGGTTTAATCATAGTGTATTATATGTATTTCTTCTTTGTTATCCTTCACATTTACTCTCACCCTTATTATTTCATTTTGCATTCTCGTTAGATCCTCTTCGAAACAACAAATAGACCTTTTACGTCTTACAAAAAATGTGCCCACACAAACATTTGAAAACTTTTTATAGTAATGATCAAAAATAAATAAATAAATTTTTTTTGATAATAATTAAAGTATGTTTTAGTTAGCAAAATGTGATTTTCGCCTTTGCTTTTAATATACTAATTAAATACACATTTAATAATGTGACGAGTACTTAAATGCAAACTAGTGTATTATTAATATTATTTATTGAGAAGTGATATGTACATCACAAAAGTAATATGCACATTATAAAATCACACATGCAATGCATAAAGTAGTGTATTATTAATATTATTTATTGAGAAGTGATATGTATATCACAAAAGTAATATACACATTATAAAATCACACATGCAATGTATAAAGTACAACATCACATATGCATGTTTATGTTGTGCACATCACCTATTGTGGTGTGCATATCACATCTCTTATTGAAACTGGAGAATTTTTTTTGAGACAAACGAAAATAGTAATGTTGGTACATTTTATTAGAGATGGGGAGCTTCAAATGTTGTAAAGACTGATTGATATGCCGGTAGAGTGGATTAAAAAAAGGTGTCTTGGTTGATACACTATCATCATTATGTGTTCTTTTTTATTTTGATTACAACCCAATAATCAATCAATACTTTTCAGGGCATAAATTTTAACACTAAAAAAATGGCTCGAAAAAAGTTCATCAAAAATATATAGAAAAGCCCCGCTAACAAAAGATAATTTAATTCTTTTAGTGATGGAATAATTTGTTTCGTGTGACGATTACTCGTTAGTGTATTATATATTATTTAACCCACCCAAAAGTAAAATCTTAGCTCCACCCCTTTACATGGCATGATCTTTTTGTTTGTTCCATGACCATTTGCTAGTGTTTATCCTTTCACCCATGTACATATTTTGGTTCCTTTTATTCACTGATATTCTCTCTACTTCCAGAAACAAAAACTAAAAATTGGCAATATAGTCACCAACTCACTAACATTAATGTAGACATTTAAATTAGTCTTTTATATTATCAGCAACATGCAAATTAGTTAAACAAAACAACACCAACATCCATTTTCTTGGCATTTTACACATACTACTTTTTTGTTAGGTTCAACCTTTTGGCAGAGTTCTTCACAATGCTTCTTTGAACAAACTTGAGAAGTAAGAACAAAAGAACGAAAAGCGTCACCATTGCCTGTTGCGCAACAAAAACAATATAAGATGTTAGATATAATAAAAAACAAATGAAATTACTGACTTGTTAGTTTTTTAATGCGATCTTTGTGATAATTAAAGAAGACAACTGTCTTACCACACTCGGGGCATTCTTTTTTAGTGAAGCCAGCCATTCCAATCATGAAATTTGTAGTTAACATGTAGAAGAAGAAAAAACAAACAAAGCTTTTTTTCATTGTGAATTTGAAAATTACTGAATTGCACAAAACATTATGAACCTAGAGCCTGGTATTTATAAGGGATAATTTCTTATATACAGAATTTAATTCAATAAATGTCATATACACCCAACTAAAAATCATAATTTCATATATACCCAATTTTAAAAACATATTTGTCATATCTACCCATTTAATTATCAAATTAATTAAAACTCATTTTGTAGCATTAATTACCCATTGAATGTCACTTCATTTGTCAGAGTTTTAACGATATAAGTATACAATATTTGTTGATAAACGAGTGGGATTACTCGCGCGTTGCTTCGGGGCTTTTTTCTTTCTATTGTTAAATCACATAATTGAGAACTGTCAGTAACCATTAAATATTAGTGATATTAAAAAAATGGCATCCTTAATAAACATTTTATATAAAATCGTACGTAAGTAAAAAGTATTTCTACACTGGGCCCGTTTTGTTCACAATTTAAATGCCTTTAAAATGACATATTTTTTTATAAGGAAACCGTTATATATTCGTTAGATATATGATAAACAAAGTTTGTTATTTAAAAAAAATCATAAATATCTAAATTTACAGAGTAGTTATCGTAGTTTTTTTATTAAATATATATTTTATTTAAAAACTTATGAGTAGTTTCTAAATTTATTAGGTAAGTTAAGAGTGTGTTTTTAAAGTTTCTTTTTTTTTTTCGGAAATACATATTAAACTTCAACATTTTTTATAAAGTATTGGGTTTGTTTTGTTCACAATCTATAAGCCTTTTTGTCAGTGTGTTTTTATTAAAAGAATAGTTAGATATTTGATAAATAAAATTTGTTAAATAAAAAAAGTTGTAAATAGTAAAAAATTCAGTCTTTTTTGTAACTCATTGAATACTTTGAGGAGCTATTTTGAAAATATTTATTCATCTACACGTTATTAAACACATTCAAGTCGGCTTCAAGCTGGCTCCATTCCGGCTAGTGAACAGTAGAAATATAATTTTTAATACCTAAAAAGCACAAAAATTGCTATAATGAATGTAAAAATGTAAGAATACGAGTATATATCTAAAGAACGTTAAGAATTATTATTAATAAAAAAAAATTAGTATAAAGGTAAAAAATAAAAATAAAAAATGAATAAAATAATAAATATTTGGTATAGTTAAATGATGTAAAAATTGATGCAACTACTTGAATACAATGATGATGGTTAAAACTCTCATCTGAATATATTAGGCAAGTCACAGAGGTGACCTGGGTCACCGGCTGCCACGTCAGCTTTCTCTCTCCGATGACCAGACATGACCAAAGTGCCACAGTGGTGACCGCCTTTTTTTTTTCTTTTTTTTTTTATTTTTTTTAATCAAACATTTAAAAAAACATAAAATTCATTAAAAATAAAAACATTACAATACTAAATTAAAAATACGATAGCGATTACAAACGTAAACTAATCATCTAAGTTGTAGCGAGCTTTGATTGCCGCCTTAAGCTGCAAAAGCTCATTTTGGTGTCGTTCAGGCAAAGTTGGATCGATTTTTGAGTAGTAGAAGATCAAATCTTGCTCCCGTTTTGTGATGTCCATGATTTCGACTTGTTTTCGTTGGAGTTCCATTTTCTCTCTTTTTATCGCTAGCTCTTCTTGCTTCATCTTCAGATACGACTCTTCAATGTCCTTCTTTTTTCTCTCTTTTGACGGTTTCAATTTGAAGATGGTCTTGGCTAGCGAAGTTGTCCATGATGATGGTGGATCACGAGAGGAGGAGGATGATTTCTTCCTGGCTGCGTCATGACCTTCTGGTCGTGATTCTCTAGTATCGTCTTCATCTTCAGAATCATCCATGTCTTGGAAATTCAAGGGACCTTGTGTTGACCCCGAGGTAGTTGTAGAACCCTTTGATTTCTTCCGAATATTCGATCGGAAAGCAGGCACCTTCGTCTTCCAAGCATCATGATGCCTCAAAAATTTCCAACATTCCTCCAAGTTGAAATCATGACCGTAAATCACACGGTATTCTCTCAAAGATTTTTCCCTGTCATCAGCATCATTCTCACCACTACTATGGTTATTCTTGATATTATCCATGATAGCACAAAAATTTCCAACCCTACTCCGAATTCTATTCTTCCATTTGGTGGTGATAGAGTCGTACGTTCTTTGTGAACGAGTTTCATTTTGAAAATACGCTATCACCTCCTCCCAAAAGCGGTGCCTGTTAATAGCGTTTCCTCGCTTGGAATTTTCTGACTCATAAACCCAAGCTCTACAAAGCGCGATCTCTTTCACCTTTGTCCATGGTTCATTTTTTTGGCCGGTTTGGCCTTCTTGCCTTTGTCCTTCGCCTTTGTAGCATGTCGTGAAGGCTTCCTTGGTTTGATGGATGATGTCACTTCGACATCGTCATCGTCTTCAACAAGGAAAGAATCGTGGTAAAAACCGTGACCCGAACCTTGCCCCATCGACGCATCTTGACTCGGGTATTGTTGCGTCGAATAGTCTGCCATATAATCCTCCAAATCCATATCAAGATTAACACCGCGAAGCGGTGAATAACCTTCATACGGTTGGGAAGAATGCAAGAAATCCATGTTAGGCCGATACGAACAGAAAATGAAGGAGGAACAGACTTGTCCTTTGGTCTAGTTTGCTTCACTTCTCGCGACAACTAAAGTGATAATCCGTATTAGGAAGATACGGTGGAACATATGGACGATTAACGTAAAATGGGTTTTGATTTTGGTTAGGTTGTGGTAGTCGTGATGGATATTCAAAAGAGAGTGCACAAAATCGAATACCCTGATTTTGTGGTGGTGTTATGCCGGTTAGTTCGAAGTTGTTTTCCGGCGAGAAATTCAAATTCAGGGAATTTTGGGGTAGTCGGGATCGTCGGTCTTTTGATGTGGGAGTATTTTTCTTTGACATGATGAGAAGTTGAATATAGATGAGAAGTTGTTTGAATTGTGTGTTTAGAAGTGTGTTTGAGGTTGGTATTTATAAGGTTGAAACGGCTTTTCTTTTTCTTCTTCTTCTTCTTCTTCTTTTTTTTTTTTTTTTTTTTTTTTTTTTTTTTTTTTTTTTTTTTTTTTTTTTTTAAATCAAACGGTATAAAGTTTTAAAATTCGGTCGAGTTTTTGACCAACCTTGTGTTTTGATGGTTGGTGACCGATATTTGCTCGACCCTTCACAGTTGAGTCGACCGATGTGGAAATCGATCACAACCTTCGACCGACCGATATTTTACGTTCGAGGGTGACTAGCCTTACTATATGACTATAAGAAGTAATATATTACTATAACAAATGCATACTTTTAGGGATTTGAATGGCACACTTAAATATGAGTTTTACTATAGCCTCCTACATTATATTCCTACATATCGTTCTACACACATACTAATATAGAGTTTTGCTATGTCCTCCTACATTATATTCCAACATATCCTCCTAGACACACAATAATATAATAATATGTTTTTTCTCCACTCATTATCTCTCTGCATCCAAACCGTTTATTCTGAAACTTGTCAGGATCCTGAGTGTAGGAATATGAGTAAGAACATGTAGTAGGAGGAAATATCATTTTTCAATAATACAATATGTTTTTTCTCCACTTATTATCTCTCTGCATTTAAACCGTCTATTCTGACACTTGTCAGGATACTGTGAGTAACAATATGAGTTGGAACATGTAGTAGAAGGATATATCATTTCTCATTAAAGATTGATTGAGACACTTCAGTGTATGCATTAGATACTTGTATAGTATTAATATTTTGCTTTAATTGTTTGTATTTTTGAGTGTCCACATAAAAAGTTAAATTGTACAAATCTTCTCCCACAATTTTATTTTGTGGTTTTACTGATATTTTATAATTACTTATATCAATAAGATATTTTGTGATTTTTATTTTTTGGTGTATAAAATATGGCTTATGCATGCTAATACCCGTAGCAGTGATCAGCTAGGAAAGCATACTATATAGCAGACCAACTATCTAAAAAGCCTTTCAAGAACACCAATAAGATAAAGCAAACATACTTACCAAACACCCATGAAGCAAACACACAAATAAGCCAAACCAATAAGAAACATGATTCAACACAAATTTAAAGTCATCTGCACACGTTGAGCTGTTATACATTGTGACAACCAGTAATTTCTGAAATATAATTTATACCGCATTATAATTTTTAAAGTGTCAATTTAAACCTGAGAACTGTTTTGAATATAATTGGAATTGTTATTGGGATATTGTTATGAGAAACGAGAGTTTATCTCGTAAGGCGAGAGGTTATCTCGGGAAATGTGAGAATGTAGCACAACGCGTACCGGCACGAGTGTAGACCTAGTGTACGTTATTAATAGAGTTATGACGTTTTATGCATCATGTAAATAGTCACTTTTATTGGAAAAATGATTTTAAAAATATTTGCACAAGTTTAAAAGTCTCGAGAAAATTTTATTGAGCCTAAATGAGCCCTGAGAGTCGTTTTTATATAAGATAGATGAAATTACACAAATGGTCCTTGGAGTTCAATTTTCGCCGCACACCCTAAACTTTGGACAAGTTGCTAGTTTGTTTTTGAAATTTTAGTATATATAAGATAATGAGATAGGGTTTCTCACTGTTACCAAACCCTAGTGCATATCTCCCTCTCTCCCACTCATAACCGGTCATCATTGCCACCACCACAAGCCGCCACCCTCCCTCCTCCGTTTTTGAAGATTCCAAGTCATTACAAGCCTAGATCGAGTGGTCTTTGGTCCGAATCATCCTCTAATCTTGGTTCTCTCTTGGTATGTCTAATAAAAACGAGTTTTATTGAAGGTTTTGAAGAAATAACGATTCACACAACATCTTGTGTATCGGTTAGTGAGAAACAAGTCTTATCAAAGTTTTACAAATAAAACGAGTTTTATAATAGCTTTTGCAAACTTATTTTTCCTAGCCAAAATTATTTTTGCATCCCTTTAGTAATTAAACTTTCCCTGAACCTATTTGAACTCGAGAAACACGAGATATCTTGATAAACGTGAGCGTTATCCCTTTATTAAGTCGGCACAACCTAGAAAGCGCGAAACAAATTAATTTATTAAATAAATCAACTTGTTAAAAGATATGCATATTTATACTTGTTCTTAACGGAAAATTATTTAGAACACAATGGCCAAAACCGCGTGTCTTAAAACGGATTTTTGCTACGTCTAATGGGTCCCACATTGTTTATTTCAAAAGTTTCACTCACTTGCCACATATACCCCCTCCGCCCGAATTTTACACCGCACCCCTTTTATTTTTTTCTCTCTCTTCCTCATTATAACACATACACACCACCGGAACCCTAATCCGGCGCCGTCACCCTCTCCGGCCAAAATTCCGGCCACCTCCAAAAATACACCCACGCGTAGATCGAGCCCCTCTCTTCGTTTCTGGAGCCCCTCCAAAATTACACCCACGCATAGATCGAGCCATTCCAATAAATGTCATATACACCCAACTAAAAATCATAATTTCATATATACCCAATTTTAAAAACATATTTCTCATATCTTCCCATTTAATTATCAAATTAATTAAAACTCATTTTGTAGCATTAAATACCCATTGAATGTCACTTCATTTGTGAGAGTTTTAACGATATAAGTATAAAATATTTGTTGATAAACGAGTGGCATTACTCGCGCGTTGCTGCGGGGCTTTTTTCTTTCTATTGTTAAATCACATAATTGAGAACTGTCAGTAACCATTAAATATTAGTGATATTAAAAAAATGGCGTCCTTAATAAACATTTTATATAAAATCGTACGTAAGTAAAAAGTATTTCAACATTGGGCCCGTTTTGTTCACAATTTAAATGTCTTTAAGATGCCATATTTTTTATAAGGAAACCGTTATATATTCGTTAGATATATGATAAACAAAGTTTGTTATTTAAAAAAAATCATAAATATCTAAATGTAAAGAGTAGTTATCGCAGTTTTTTTATTAAATATATATTTTATTTAAAAACTTATGAGTAGTTTCTAAATTTATTAGGTAAGTTAAGAGTGTGTTTTTAAAGTTTTTTTATTTATTTATTTATTTATTTATTTATTTATTTATTTATTTATTTATTTTTTTTCCGGAAATACATATTAAACTTCAACATTTTTTATAAAGTATTGGGTTTGTTTTGTTCACAATCTATAGGCCTTTTTTTCAGTGTATTTTTATTAAAAAAATAGTTAGATATTTGATAAATAAAATTTGTTAAATAAAAAAGTTGTAAATAGTAAAAAATTGAGAGTCTTTTTTGTAACTCATTGAATACTTTGAGGAACTATTTTGTAAATATTTATTTTTCTACACGTTATTAAACGCATTCAGCTCGGCTTCAAGCTGGCTCCATTCCGGCTAGTGAACAGTAGAAATATAATTTTTAATACCTAAAAAGCAAAAAAATTGCTATAATTAATGTAAAAATGTAAGAATACGAGTATATATCTAAAGAACGTTAAGAATTATTATTAATAAAAATAAAAATTAGTATAAAGGTAAAAAAAAAATGAATAAAATAATAAATATTTGGTATAGTTAAATGATGTGAAAATTGATGTAACTACTTGAATACAATGATGATGGTTAAAACTCTCATCTGAATATATTAGGCTAGTCACAGTGGTGACCTGGGTCACCGGCTGCCACGTCAGCTTTCTCTCTCCGGTGACCAGACATGACCAAAGTGTCACAGTGGTAACCGACTTTTTTTTTTTTTCTTTTTTTTAATCAAACATTTAAAAGAACATAAAATTAATTAAAAATAAAAATATTACAATACTAAATTAAAAATACGATAGCGATTACAAACGTAAACTAATCATCTAGGTTGTAGCGAGCTTTGATTGCTGCCTTAAGCTGCAAAAGCTCATTTTGGTGTCGTTCGGGCAAAGTTGGATCGATTTTTGAATAGTAGAAGATCAAATCTTGCTCCCGTTTTGTGATGTCCATGATTTCGACTTGTTTTCGTTGGAGTTCCATTTTCTCTCTTTTTATCGCTAACTCTTCTTGCTTCATCTTCAGATACGACTCTTCAATGTCCTTCTTTTTTCCCTCTTTTGACGGTTTCAATTTGAAGATGGTCTTGGCTAGCGAAGTTGTCCACGATGATGGTGGATCATAAGAGGAGGAGGATGATTTCTTCCTGGCTGCCTCACGACCTTCTGGTCGTGATTCTCTAGTATCGTCTTCATCTTCAGAATCATCCATTTCTTGGAAATTCAAGGGACCTTGTGTTGACCGCGGTAGTTGTAGAGCCCTTTGATTTCTTCCGACTATTCGATCGGAAAGCAGGCACCTTCGTCTTCCAAGCATCATGATGCCTCAAAAATTTCCAACATTCCTCCAAGTTGAAATCATGACCATAAATCACACGGTATTCTCTCAAAGTTTTTTCCCTATCATCAGCATCATTCTCACCACTACCATGGTTATTCTTGATATTATCCATGATAGCACAAAAATTTCCAACCCTACTCCGAATCCTATTCTTCCATTTGGTGGTGATAGAGTCGTACGTTCTTTGTGAGCGAGTTTCATTTTGATAATACGCTATCACCTCCTCCCAAAAGCGGTGCTTGTTAATAGCGTTTCCTCGCTTGGAATTTTTCGACACATAAACCCAAGCTCAACAAAGCGCGAACTTTTTCGCCTTTGTCCATGGTTCGTTTATTTGGCCGGTTTGGCCTTCTTGCCTTTGTCCTTCGCCTTTGTAGCACGTCGCGAAGGCTTCCTTGGTTTGATGGGTGATGTCTCTTCTACATCATCATCGTCTTCAACAAGGAAAGAACCGTGGTAAAAACCGTGACCCGAACCTTGCCCCATCGACGCATCTTGACTCGGATATTGTTGCGTCGAATAGTCTGCCATATAATCCTCCAAATCCATATCAAGATTAACACCCCGAAGCGGGGAATAACCTTCATATGGTTGGGAAGAATGCAAGAAATCCATGTTAGGCCGATACGACGACCCACTTGGTTCTTGGTGATAATCTGTATTAGGACGATACGGTGGAACATATGGACGATTAACGTAAAATGGGTTTTGATTTTGGTTCTGTTGTGGTAGTCCTGATGGATATTCAAAAGAGGGTGCACGAAATCGAATACCACAATTTTGTGGCGGTGTTATGCCGGTTAGTTCGAAGTTGTTTTCCGGCGAGAAATTCAAATTCGGGGCATTTTGGGGTAGTCGGGATCGTCGGTCTTTTGATGTGGGAGTATTTTTCTTTGACATGATGAGAAGTTGAATATGGATGAGAAGTTGTTTGAATTGTGTTTGAAATAGTGTGTTTAGAAGTGTGTTGGAGGTTGGTATTTATAAGGATGATTTTTTTATTTTTTATTTATTTATTTTTTTTTTTTAAATCAAACGGTATAAATTTTAAAAGTCGGTCGAGTTTTTGACTGACCATGTGTTTTGATTGTTGGTGACAGATATTTGCTCGACCCTCCACAGTAGAGTCGACCGATGTGGAAATCGGTCACAACCTTCGACCGACCAATATTTTACGTTTGAGTGTGACTAGCCTTACTATATGACTATAAGAAGTAATATATTACTATAACAAATGCATACTTTTAGGGATTTGAATGGCACACTTAAATATGAGTTTTACTATAGCCTCCTACATTATATCCCTACATATCGTTCTCCACACATACTAATATAGAGTTTTGCTATATCCTACTACATTATATTACAACATATCCTCCTAGACACACAATAATATAGTAATATGTTTTTTCTCCACTCATTATCTCTATGCATTCAAACCGTTTATTCTGACACTTTTCAGGATATTGAGTGTAGGAATATGAGTAGGAACATGTAGTAGGAGGAAATATCACTTTTCAATAATACAATATGTTTTTTCTCCACTTATTATCTCTCTGCATTTAAACCGTCTATTCTAACACTTGACAGGATACAGTGAGTAACAATATGAGTAGGAACATGTAGTAGAAGGATATATCATTTCTCATTAAAGATTGATTGAGACACTTCAATGTATGCATTAGATACCTGTATAGTATTAATATTTTGCTTTAATTGTTTGTATTTTTGTGTGTTAACATAAAAAGTTAAATTGTACAAATCTTCTCCCATAATTTTATTTAGTGGTTTTACTGATATTTTATAATTACTTATATTAATAAGATATTTTGTGATTGTTATTTGTTTGTGTATAAAATATGGCTTATGCATGCTAATACCCGTAGCAGTGATCAGCTAGGAAAGCATACTATATAGCAGACCAACTTTCTAAAAGGCCTTTCAAGAACACTAATAAGATAAAGCAAACATACTTACCAAACACCCATGAAGCAAACACACAAATGAGCCAAACCAATAAGAAACAGGAATCAACACAAATTTATAGTCTTCTGCACACGTTGAGCTGTTATACATTGTTACAACCGGTAATTTTTGAAATATAATTTATACCGCATTATAATTTTTAAAGTGCCAATTTAAACCTGAGAACTGTTTTGAATATAATTGGAATTGTTATTGGGATATTGTTATGAGAAATGAGAGTTTATCTCGTAAGACGAGAGGTTATCTCGAGAAATGTGAGAATGTAGCACAACGCGTACCGGCACGAGTGTAGACCTAATGTACGTTATTAATAGAGTTATGACATTTTATTCAAAATCGGTCATGTAAATAGTCACTTTTATTGGAAAAATGATTTTAAAAATATTTGCGCAAGTTTAAAAGTCTCGAGAAAATTTTATTGAGCCTGAATGAGCCCTGAGAGTCGTTTTTATATAAGATAGACGAAATTACACAAATGGTCCTTGGAGTTCAATTTTCGCCGCACACCCTAAACTTTGGACAAGTTGCTAATGTATTTTTGAAGTTTTAGTATATATAAGATAATGAGATAGGGTTTCTCATTGTTACCAAACCCTAGTGCATATCTCCCTCTCTCCCACTCATAACCAGTCATCATTGCCACCACCAGAAGCCGCCACCCTCCCTCCTCCATTTTTGAAGATTTCAAGTCGTTACAAGCCTAGAGCGAGTGGTCTTTGGTCCGAATCATCCTCTAATCTTGGTTCTCTCTTGGTATGTCAAATAAAAACGAGTTTTATTAAAGGTTTTGAAGAAATAACGATTCACACAACATCTTGTGTATCGATTTAGTGAGAAACAAGTCTTAACAAAGCTTTACAAATAAAACGAGTTTTATAATAGCTTTTGCAAACTTATTTTTCCTAGCCAAATAATTATTTTTGCATCCCCTTAGTAATTAAACTTTTCATGAACCTATTTGAACTCGAGAAACACAAGATATCTTGATAAACGTGAGCGTTATCCCTTTATTAAGTCAGCACAACCTAGAAAGCACGAAACTAATTAATTTATTAAATAAATCAACTCGTTAAAAGATATGCATATTTATACTCGTTCTTAACGGAAAAATTATTTAGAACACAATGGCGAAAACCGCGTGTCTTAAAACGGATTTTTGCTACGTTTAATAGGTCCCATAGTGTTTAGTTCAAAAGTTTCACTCACTTGCCACATATAACCCCTCCGCCCGAATTTTACACCGCACCCCCTTCATTTTTTTTCTCTCTCTTCCTCATTATAACACACACACCCCACCGGAACCCTAATCCGGCGCCATCACCCTCTCCAGCCAAAATTTCGGCCACTTCCAAAAATACACCCACTCATAGATCGAGCCCCTCTATTTGTTTCTGGAGCATTTGAAGACCAAGGGAGTCCGTTTGGTTCATGTTCGAGACATCACCGCCACCACCACCGCCGCACCCTCTCACCCTCCTCTTCCATTCGGTATAACTCACGCGCCCCATTTCCTTTTTATCTTCATTTTAAACAAAACCCTAAACCTAAAATTTTATAAAAACGTGTTTTATTAATAAAAACTATTTAAAACTTAATGTTTTAAGCTCAAACCGTGTAGATGGTGTGATAGATCTACGGCGTTCCCCCTTATGTTATGATTTTGTGTGCACTATTGGCCAACTTTATATATGTGTGACCAGTCTAGTACTGGCATCCATATTTTGTTAGGGAGCGTATGGATATATCCTAGGTTTATGTATTTGTATGTTATGGTGACCAGGTGGTGTGTGCCTTACACTCCTTCTCACACTTTTATTACTTAGAGGTCTCCCCTTTTCGTATACTTGTATTTCTTTAGTATGATTTGACGGATTATGTATGTAGTTCCTATGGCACATCCTTATATGAACTTTTCCCTTAAAATTCGTATGACTTTCATGATTGTACTTTTCGTTTTGTATTCTTATTCCTTCGTTGCTTATGCTTATTTACCGTTATGTTATGTTATATATATATCTGTTCACTGGGCTTTTTAAGCTCAGCCGCATGTTTTCTTTTCTTATGCGGCAGGTAATAAGCGGGGCGACGGGCTTGGGAATGAGAGAGAGTAGGACTTAAAGACCTATTTATTTATCATTTCGTTGTCCATTGTTTCGGACTTTCATTTCTTTTAGTACTTTGAATATTATCTCTTTACTTGGTTTTGTTTGGTTAACCCACTATGCATTTGGGATTATCTTTTGACACTAGTCTTGATGTTCGAGACTTGGTTATTTATTTAAAAGACTTCCGCTTGCGTAATGTATGCTTTGTATGATACCATAATGTGATATCTTGGCCTTGTCGGGTCGGGGTGTTACAGTTATGGTATCAGAGCGCTGGGTTTGACCTGTAGAACCTTAGAAATGACCTGTGAGGATATTGGGTAGACACTAGGCTTTTCGTTTGACGTGATCTCTTTCTTCACATTTTGACCCTTACGCTTGTTTTGTCCTTTTGTCTCGTTTATGACCTTTTAGATGGTGAATACTCGTCGGAATGATGGACCCTCTGGTGCTGATTTTGATGCAGCAGCGCAGCGAGCTATTGATGCGTTACTTCCCGGTTTGACTGCACGCATCACGGACGAGATTAGGAGGAACACCGCTAGTGGTTGTGGTAATGGCGGTGGTGGTGGTGATGCTCCACCAGTGTCGATTCATGTGTGGTTGGAGCGTTTTGTTAAGCAGAAACCACGTTCGTTCAGTGCTGCTACTTCTCCTGTGGAGGCGGAGAATTGGATATCTCACATTGAGAAGATATTCGAGGTACTTGGTTGTGACGATGGGTTTAAGGCACGTTTGGCTAGTTACAAATTTGAGGGAGATGCCCTCAGTTGGTGGAAGGCATATCGGATGGCTAAGGGAGGTGATGAGTTTGTTGCTGGGTTATCATGGGCTGAGTTTCGGGAGATATTCTTTCTTCAGTACTTCCCTAGATCAGAGAAACAGAAGTTCGAGCGTGACTATCATCAGATTTACCAGTTGGATAGGGAGTCGAGTGCGGAGTATATGAAGAGGTTTGTGAGACTTGCGGGTTTCTTGGGTACAAAGGCTGGGCCTCCGGAGGAGCAGGCTATGCATTTTAAGTGGGGGTTACGTGATGAGTTGCTTGAAGGTATTCTAAATACTGATTTTACTGATGTGGCACAAGTTGCCAATGCGGTCCGTAATAAGGAATTGATGAAAAAGAGGTCTAGACGTGGAGTGAAGAGGACTCAGGAGAGTGATCATCAGCAGGTTCAGGGTAATAGTCAGAGGAATTCTACTTCGAGGGGTAATGAGTTTTGAGGTAATGACAGGCGTAGTAACAACAACAGTGGGCAGAATCAGCGGTCAGGTCATGACCAACAGTTCAGGGGTCAACAGAGATGTGGTATTCAGCAGGGTAATCATGGTACTACTTCTTCAGCAGGGCAGAGGAATGTGGGGGAACAGCTTCCACCTCCTCCTATTTGTGTTGAGTATGGGAAAACTCATCCTGGTCGTACTTGTTATAAGGCTACTGGTGCCTGTTTTAGTTGTGGTGAACTTGGACATCGGGTTAGGGATTGTCCGAAGGCGAGTGGCACCAACCGTAGGAATGGAAATGGTGGGAAGCAGGCTTCTAAGGGTCGAGTTTTTGCACTAACCAGGGATCAGGCTGCGGGTACTTCTGGAACTGTCTCGGGTATGCTGTATTTATTTGATCGTCTAATTTTTGCTTTATTTGATACTGGTGCTACACATTCTGTGATATCTTCTACATCTGCTAAACACATTAATACAACCGCAATACCATTAAACTATGCTTTATCTATCTCAACACCAATGAATAATTCCGTGACCATTACTCATGAATACGTGAATTTCCCTCTTCGTTTCGACGATAGAGTTCGCTCTGCAAATCTTCTTCCTCTAGATATGTACGACTTTGATATAATTTTGGGTATGGATTGGTTGTCGGAGCATCGAGCTACGATTGACTGCCATACCAGGCGTGTGATTTTTGGTGATCCTTGTAATCCTGAATTTGTTTACCAGGGTTCTCGGCTTGGTAAACCTATTAAGATCATATCCGCTATGAAAGCTCGCTCTTTACTGACACATGGTTGTGAAGGTTTTCTAGCTTCGATTAAGGATTCATCTTTGAAGATTCCTAGTATGGAGAGCCTTTCGGTTGTTCGTGAATTCCCAGATGTATTTCCTGATGAACTCCCAAGCATGCCGCCTAAGCGTGAGGTTGAATTCTCGATTGATTTAATTCCAGGTGCTGAACCCATCTCTAAGGCTCCTTATCGTATGGCTCCTGTTGAATTGAAGGAATTGAAAAAGCAGTTACATGAATTGCTTGAATCTGGTTCTATCCGTCCCAGTGTTTCTCCGTGGGGTGCTCCGGTGTTATTTGTTAAGAAGAAGGACGGTAGCATGAGATGTTGGTCCACGAAATGTATGTGGATCTCTAAGTAGCCTTGAATACTTAGTAGATGGTTGGGATAAATCCAAACCAGTCTAAGTGAGAAACCCTTAATGATTGTTAATGTTAATGCGGAAACTTAACAAGAACAATGAAGAACACACACAGAGTTAACACTAACTTCGTATATTTCTATTAATCAAAATTGTGAAACTCGTACAACTCTCTTATCAAACTAACAATCTTAGGGATCCTTTTATACACCAAGGAAACCCTAATACTAACCGACTAAGAAGATATTCACGAATCTTCTAAAAAGATACTTATACGTTTTGTATCTTTTCCTAACATATCTCTAACAAACTTTCCTTATACCACGACCAGACTTAACATAATAAGTCAACCAGACTTAATATAGACTACCAGACTTAACATGTATTACCAGACCTAATTACAAAGACAGACCTAACTCTGACATATTACCAGACCTAAGTTTGTCTTTTCTTGAATCGTATGATAATTCCCAATAATCCTCCCCTAACTTGATCTTCATGCTCCATGAACTTCAAGTTCTTCTGATTTAGCTTTCTAAGGATTGAATCTTGAACACTTTGAATTTTCTTTAGGTCTTGAACCTTTCTAGTAGTTTGAATCTTGATAAGCTCTTCTAATATGGTCTTTGCAGCAACATTGACTATATGTACATCAAATTCATTTAAGTTTCAGACTATTCTCATCACTTCCAGATGTGTTACCATCTGTGAGAGGTGAATCATTGAAAATGTAATGGATTTGAAATCTCTTTACCAATAGCCATTACCACTGAAGTAGCCAATGTTTTGGTGTGTCAGACCATGGTACATTAATAACCATATGATTTTTAGCAAATCATCAGCTTATCAACGGATTTGTTAAGTCTTTACCAAAAGCCGTTTGCTTCTGGACTAGCCAATTCTTTGATGGAAAAGCACCTCATCATGGTGAATTGATTACCATTTATGTTTTTCCACAGCCTTTACCACAAGCCATAACCTTGTGGGCTAGCCAACTCTTCACTTATCTTAGATATGGTGAGTTGAATACCATACAATTTTTGGCAAATTGTCAGCCATAAACGGATTTGAGCAATCTTTACCTGTTAGCCGTTTGCTCAGGATTAGCCAGTCCTTGTGTTGATGAGACAAGGTGGACTGATAACCTTTTGTTGTGTTAGTGCTATGCACCTTCACAAAGTGAGAAGTTCCAATAGTCTCACTTAACAACTTATGAAAATTCTTTCAAACATCCTCAAGCTACATCCCTTAATGACTGCAATTTTATTGAATCCAATATCTGCTCATATACTTCATCCTTCTTCACAGCAGACAACTTTCTGTTTATCATATCTTTGCAAACACTTGATGACAGAGGATATTCCACTTCTGCAAGCATATAAATATCACCATCTTTTACAGACAAACAATGTACCTTGCAGTTATAGAAGTAGGTCCAGCTGGTAATCTTCTGCTGTTCAGGGAGTTTCCACACTATATTTGACTTAGTTGGTGGCTCAAACAATACTTTCAAATTTCCCCAAAAGACTCTTGTAACATCATCTTCAGGTGGATTATCTCCAAATTTGATATTCACCACCTTGTATAGTTCCTTTAAATCCTCCCTGCTTATATCATGTAAAATAGCAGCAAAATTCATATACATTATATTAGAGTGATCTTCCCTAATAATCATATATGAAGCTCTTTCTCCAGTCATAACAATTTTATAGTTTACTATCTTAGCAGGTTTCTTTGAGCTTTCAATTGTTCCCATAGTGGCTCCTTCAGATGAAGGTTCTTCCTCAGATTCCTCTTCTTCAATCACTTTCTTGTATTTATTTTTTCTTTCCAAACTTTTTCTTCTTTGAAACACAATCGGCTTTACTACATCAGCTTGCACTTCTCCTGATGACTTCTCAACTTCAGGTTGTATTTCAACCATTTTATCAGGTTCAATAACAAGTTTAGTCTCTTTAACCTTCCTACCCTGAAAACAATATTTCTGCACATCATCATAATCAACAGCTTTATAACCTTGATCTCTCTCAAATGCTTTGAGATATGCAATTTGAATCTCCTCATATGACTTCCCTTTCATCTTTTCCAAAGATAGATGCATTTGATTCTTTAGATACATCTTCATATCATGTTTCTTTTCTGCAATAGTCATCTTCTTGGGAATCTTTGATTTCTTCTGAAGCTTGAACTTTTCTAAGAATCCACCCAATGTATCATCATTTTCTCTTGCATTTATGAAGTCAGCTAACTGTTTGGCTTGTTCATCAGCAGTTAAACCTTCAACAGCTAGAAGCTCCTCATATTTTGCTCTTACTTCATCATTAACATTGAGCAGCTTTGTAAATTCATCAGATTCTTCAGCCAATTGTCTTGCATAAACTGCATCTTGCCTCTTTTGTCTTTCTTCTTCAGCAATATCTTGTGCCTTAATCCTCTCAATTTCAGCCTCAGATGCTAGTTCTTCTCTTGTTTTTCTTTTAGACTTCTTTGGCTTTGAAGTTTCATCCACAACCTGCTTTCCTTTTCTTTGTGCAGAATGTTGCTCTTCATTACCAGAATTAAGTTCATTACCAGACTCTAAAGAACCAGACTTTCCTTCACCAGTATTAATTTTATTATCAGACTTTTCATCAGACACTGTGCCATACTTTGCAGTCTCTTCCTCAGCAGACAAAATTAACCTTCTTTTCTTCCTATCTTGTTTAATCTTGCCCATGGATTGAGCCAAAGTTTCTGCTACTTCCAGTGTCTCTGGACTGATGGTGGTGACAGGTTCTTGAACTGGTGTTTGAAAAATGCTTTCTTGTTCTTGTTCCAAATTCCTCCCCTGTTTGGAAGAATTTTCAGCTTCTCCCTCCTCATCATCAAAAGGAACACCCTTTTTCTTCATTGCCATTCCCATTTTCTTCACTTTTTGCACCAAAGTCACATAAGCTCTTCTGAGTGCCTCATTAGACTTCTCCAAAATGGCTATCTTCTTTTGCAGTTGAGGAACTAAAATGAGAAGAGTTTCCACAGTTATTGGTGCATGTTCCTCCTCCCTTGCAGGACTTGGAACATTTGGTTATGAAGGTGAAGATTGTGGGGTAGGTGTAGGTATTCTTTCAGAAGATGGTGAGGGACCTGGTTGAGATGATGGAGTTGGGGTAGGTGTAGGTGTAGCAGACCTAGATGATGCTGGTGCTTCTTCCTCATTAGGTTGCACTTGTGCAGCTCCAGATGTACCTGCATTGTTAGTACCAAGCATAGCAGCAAGCAAAGGTCTATGTGCCCCTTGAAAACCCCTTTTTATATTTGCAAAAAGTTTTGGAGTAAAGGCCACACTGATGTAAGGCACTTTATCCTCAGTTTCATAGTTCAAGACCATTTGCAAAAATCGTGGATACATTAAAAATTTAGGGTCCTTAGCATTTTTCATCATTCCTTCAAAAATTAGTTTTGAAAAATTAAATTTCCTTCCAAGTGATAAACAGACCAATGCAGAAGCAATTCTGCTTCCAAATTGATCCCATCCACCACTCTTGGGACTTAAGCTTTGAAGTAAATGATGTAGTAAAAACCTCCACTGTGGTGTAAAGTGACTTTTCCAAAAGGTAAAACTTCCATCAGTGGGGTATCCAATGTTATTCAATCCCTCCAAAATATCATTACCAGGCAAATCAAATTCTCCTAAAGCATCATCCAATTGGAGACTTCCCCTAATGGAGGCTTCAGTAATAGTAAAACCATTATTGTCAATAGTTGCCCTTAAACATGGTGTCCCATCATCAAGAGTCTCAGAGGTAACTGACCCCCAGAACTGCTTAACAAGGGACTGATAAATAGTAGGATTATGAAGTAAAGAATAACAAATATAAGAACCTTTTAGGAAATCCACAATCTCCTCGAAACCTGCACTTTGATCTGGTTTCTTCAAGAAACCAACTTGATTATGCTTGTCAACAAACTTGAGGTTAGCCATGGATGAGTTAATGATTTAGGTCTGGTTGATTGGAAAGGTAGGGTTTGAAAATATTTGCGTATAAACAGAGTCGTGAGTCTAAAATAAAGATGATTTAAAATAGGAAGCAAATAAAGAATAAAATATATCAAATTTTAGCCTTATATACTTCGTAAATATCTCTTTTTACCGAAAATAGTGCAACGGTAATATTTTAGATAAATCTTTATTACTCTGACCAGATCTAACGGTCATAATTTTAACACTACCCAACTTAAAATAATCAACCAGACCGAATCATAAACTTACCAGACCTAACCAAAAAAGTGGACTTACACGCTAATTTAGCGAATGCAAGGCATTACATCATCACCATTCCAATCGATTCTGCAAAAATTAGTTCAAGCAACAAGAAAGGGAGACAAAAACCAATATTTGCAATAAAAGGTCAGCACACAAGCTACCAGATTTAACACTTAAGGTTACCCGATTTTAAAAACTTGTACATTTGCCTCCCCTTAAATGTACATTACCTCCCCTTAAGTGTAAACCTTTTTTTTTTTTTTTTTTTTTTTTTTTTTTTTTTTAATAAAACTTAAGCTAACAAATGTAAACTAAATAATAAACATGGTCAACTTTCCATAAATTACAAGTAATTACTCTTTGCCTGCAAGTATTAACCCATACACCAACCGAGCATTTAATAGCATTAAACCTTGATTTTCCCTATAAAACCACCCATTGTATTATCACAAAACCATCACAAACCAAAAGAAAAACCTTATTAGCATAATGGATCCTTCCCACTCAGAAATCATAGAGATTTCATCCGATTCTTCTTGGGATCCAAACGGCTCATCTTCTGATTCATCATCAGGAGGATGGGGTGGTTATTTTCCACCAGGTTACTCCTCAATAACAAGAAACAAAGCAGCAAGAGAGACAGTACTGAAACATTGGTTAACAGCATATGATCTCACTGAGCAAGAGCCAGAGGACTCTTCTTCAGAGGATGAAGCAGAGGAGACTTCAGAAGATATAACTTCTTCAGAGGATTCTTCTATTGATTATGAAGCAGAGACCTTCAAGACTGTGACATCCAAGAGCACCAAGGTTGTGCCTCGTCCAATACCAAACAAGCAGGTTCTAGGACTCCTAAGTCCAAAGGTCAGAGACCTTATGGGTGAGAAGAAGAACAAGAAGACCATGCCTGATGTGAAGGATAAAGGCAAAGGGAAGAAGAAGATGTAGGTGTTGGTGTTTGGCTTGCTAGGGTTTAGGCTTTTGTCTTTTGATGTGCTATGTTGGTGGTTGCCTTGTTTGTAACTTTGTTTATAATGAATAAAACTTTCAAGGTTCTTTAGTCAAAAACTGCAAAACAAAGTTATGCACAATATACCAAAAACAAATGTACTATGGAAAGTTGGAAACAAATTAACTACTGAAAATAAGAATAACCATGTAGAATAGCAAGACTAAAAACAAACAAGTATACAAACTATACAAAGTTAAGAAAGAAAAATCAGTTTTTCTAAAGAACCCTGTCCTGAGTGGGCTTGAGTCCTCTTTGTGGAGCAACATACTTGAAGGTTTTGTATGAATCTGCTCCAGTGAAACTATGTTTGGACTTATAGGTATACTCATTTTTAAATGGATTCCAAGCCCAGCATTCTGAGAGGTTATCAGCAGAACCCCCATTTGAAATTGTTTGATTTACAACTGGTCTTCTCACAGGTGAATGAGGTTTATAAAAATTATTTCTTTGAATGTTAGCTTTCACCTGTGGCTTTTGAAATGGTTGTCTGGGTCTCACAGAATTAACATAACCAGTATTCACATTAGGCCTCATAAAATTACCATTTTGCCTATTCACATTAAGGTTCCTAAAGCCAGACCTAAAATTTTGTCTACCTGTATTAACATAAGAGTTAGGTCGGGTAGAGTAAAACTGTTGGGCTGGTCTGGGATTAAACTGGTTGGCATGATTAATCCTGTTAGCATTATTCCAAACTGGTTTATTTGAACCATGACCAATATTAGCATTCATTCTCTTTTGCTCAGCCTCTCTCTTCATTCTCTTTTCATGAAAATCACAGTCCCTAATCAAGTGACCTAGACTTCCACAAACAAAACATCTTTTAGGAGCATAAGTGTAACTACTCCTACTTTCTCTGTGAACACTATTGCTTCTAGGTGACTCATTAATATTAACAGATTCCCTAGGAGTTTTTATGTGCTGGGTACAACTAGTTTTGACTGTCTCAGGCTTTGGTTTAGTCACTACAGGTTCAGTTACAACAGGTTCACACTTCTTAACAACCTTAGGTTCAGGATTCTCTTTTACCTCACTTTTTGACTCAGACTTAGAGTGATCAGAGGAACCATCAATAGATCCTTCAGAGTCATTGGATTGACAAGAAGAATACTTACTGGTTTTGTCCTCTGAGGTGATTGACTCAGGTGTTTGAGGACCTTTCTTACCATACACAAAAAGTGAATCATCCAACTCTTCTTTTTCAAGAGGAGTATAGTCATCACTCAATGGTGGTGGTACTCCCTTAAAGTCACCAGTCTTAACAAACCTATTATACAATGGTTTGCCCGCATAATCATCTTCTCTAGACTTAAGGATTGCCTTTTTCTCATCTTCCTCATATCCTAAGCCACATTCTTTATTGGACTTTATTTGAGAATCCCAACATTTGAACAGGTTATTATTTGAATTGTTCCACTGATCTACCTGTTTTCTCAACTCATCCCTCTCCTTTTGAATTCTAAGGCCCATTTGTCTATACCTTTTAAGCTTCTCATCTTGTTCATATATTTTATTAGCTTGAATGTATAGTTTTTCATTTAAAGCAGCATGTTGGTTTTGAAGGGTGACCTTTTGTGCCTCTAGTGTTTTTACAGCATTTTTATGTGCTAAAAGATTTACTTCTAGGTCACCTATTTGTCCTAACTGCTCATCACATAAAGCCTTAATATGATTATATGAATCAGTGCATAATTTAGAGCATAATGATACCTCATTACCAATGGCCATGAGAGCATGATCAGACTCCTCATTCACTCTTGGATGCTCACCCCAGTTGACTCCTCCAGCTTCCATTGTTAGTAAGCTCATCTGATTCTTTTCCAGCTTCCCTTCTTCATCTATTTTCCCATCAGCAGGCTTCTTCTCTGGACAATCTCTTGAAAAATGTCCATGCTTGTGACAATTGTAACATTCAACTGTCCTCTTTGTGTATCCCACTGGTGATTTGTTGTTGAAGTTGATGGTTCTTCCATATTGCTTCTGAAATCGTTTGACCCTTAAAGCAACCATGGAAATGTGCCACTTTATGTCCATCTCCTCAACTTCAGCATCATTAATCTGTTCTAAATCTTCACTAATAAAGCTTTCATCTTCTGTTTGGTGGGCAAAGAAAGAATGGATCACCTCATCAGTAAAGTTTGAAGCAGATCTTTCACTTGGAGGAGTTTCATAGCTACCAGACCTAACACTACCAGGTTTAACCTTGTAAGTGCTGCTTTTAATCTGTAATACAAAAGCAACATTTGATGAACTGGTTGATGCCTGAGTGTTGTTACTGATGTCCCTTTCAAACATCCTAAGATTATTGTATAGGTCATCAGGTGTCATTGAATCTACTTCCTCCTTTATCCTCATTACCACAGATACATTACCCCATTCTGATGGTAAAGATCTAAGGAACTTGTGGTTTGCATCCTCATTCGAAACTGCTGCACCATGAACTTCCAGCTGTGTTAACAGATGTTGAAATCTGTCATAGCCTTTCTCCAATCCTTCAATTTTTGAAACACTGAATGTCTCAAATTGCTATTTAAGTACAGCCTTTTGCATCTTCTTGGAGTTTGCATTGCCTCCAAATCGTTTCTTGATAGCCTCCCACATCTCTTTAGCATCAACCATGCCATGGAACCTTTGCAGATGCTCCTTAGGAATAGCCATAAGAAGCAAGGTTCTGGCTTTCTTTTCCTTCTCCACAGCCCTAATCTCCTCAGCAGATACTGGTGGCATTACTTTCAGCTGCCCATCAGTCCCTTGTGAAATTCTTTTCTTAAAGTTTCCCCTTTGAATAACCTTCCATACATCACTATCAATATACTCCAGATAATGTTCCATCTCCATGGCCCATATATCATATCCTTCTCTTTTCAGTAATGGAAGTTTTATGTTTGAGATTGTAGTTGTGGAAGCGATGGGTTGTTGTTGTGTTTGGGAGTTACTGGATTCAGGTTTTCCTTCATCTTCATGGTTTGAATTTTCATCTTCACTGTTTTGGAATGAAAAAGTTTCAGTGTTGATAGGCTTTTCGGTCTCAGACATTGTGTAGGGTGAATTGAGTGAGAATAGGTTTTTGAGGTTAAGTGTTCTTCGAACTCAGAGTCTCTCGCCTGCTCTGATACCACTTGTTGGTCCACGAATTGTATGTGGATCTCTAAGTAGCCTTGAATACTTAGTAAATGGTTGGGATAAATCCAAACCAGTCTAAGTGAGAAACCCTTAATAATTGTTAATGTTAATGCGGAAACTTAACAAGAACAATGAAGAACACACACAGAGTTAACACTAACTTCGTATATTTCTATTAATCAAAATTGTGAAACTCGTACAACTCTCTTATCAAACTAACAATCTTAGGGATCCTTTTATACACCAAGAAAACCCTAATACTAACCGACTAAGAAGATATTCACGAATCTTCTAAAAAGATACTTACACGTTTTGTATCTTTTCCTAACATATCTCTAACAAACTTTCCTTATACCACGACCAGACTTAACATAATAAGTCAACCAGACTTAATATAGACTACCAGACTTAACATGTATTACCAGACCTAATTACAAAGACAGACCTAACTCTGACATATTACCAGACCTAAGTTTGTCTTTTCTTGAATCGTATGATAATTCCCAACATGAGATTATGTATCGACTACCGCGAACTTAACCGTATCACTATTCGTAATCGTCATCCACTTCCCTGCATCGATGATTTGTTTGATCAACTTCAGGGAGTGAAATTCTTTTCCAAGATCGATTTGAGGCTTGGATATCACCAGCTACGTGTGAAGGAGCAGGATGTTCCTAAGACCGCGTTCCGTATTAGATATGGCCACTACGAGTTTTTGGTCATGCCGTTTGGGTTGACGAATGCTCCAGCTGTTTTCATGGATTTGATGAATCGGATTTTTCACGAATAGTTAGATAAGTTCGTGATCGTGTTTATTGACGACATCTTGGTTTACTCTAAGACTAAGGAGGAGCATGAATACCATCTCCGTGTTGTTTTGGAGACTCTAAGGCAGAAGAGGTTATATGCCAAGTTTTCCAAATGCGAGTTCTGGTTAGGACAAGTTGCATTCTTAGGTCATGTCCTTTCCGCAGATGGTATCACCATGGATCCGGATAAAGTTGAGGCTATTACCAAGTGGCCAAGACCGACCAATGTGACTGAGATCAGGAGTTTTCTTGGACTGGCTGGTTATTACAGGAGGTTTTTTGAGGGTTTTTCTCGTTTTTCATTACCGTTGACTCAGCTTATGCGCAAGGGAGAGAAGTTTGTATGGACCGACGAGAGAGAAGCTGATGAACTCAAATAAGTACATTTTATTATCATCATTTATCCTATTAATTTGACTTGTTTTATTATATTATCTATGAGAATCGATACATTAATGTTTACTTTAGTAATTCTCAGGTAAAAACAAGCATTATGTGAAACTTGGCGATTTTGGACTAATTATGGAGCAAAACAAGCAAGATGTCAAAAGTCTACTGAAATCCAGAAGATGCGCCGTATCTCACTCAACAGATACGACGCAATATCATACTTAGATGAATTCGAAGACCATTGCCTGACTTTGAAGAATGCGCCACATGCAATTCTGTCATGTGCCGCATATGAAACTTTGGTCAAAGAAGAAGATCAAGCTCGTTCTACTCCAGATACGCCACAATATACTACTAACATACGGCGTATCACTATCAAGATTTCACAAGTTACAATCCAAGTACATGCGCTGCATACAAAGATCAAGTTACGCCGCATCTGAAGACGGTGTACGAATATTCCAGAATATATTAATCTTGGACCCCACGCGAAGTTAAGACAATGCGCCGCATCTATCAACTCGATGCGCCGCATCTATCCCTGAGACAGAAACTATAAATACCCCAAGGCCAGACGAATTTAGAGACACCTTGGAAGACCGAAGAACTAGACATAACCCTAGAGCCGAATTCAGACGACCAAGCAGCACAAGACACACCTCAAACAAAGATACAAGAGCTGTAAGAAGGTCCTGCATGTATTCAATTCATTAAGTAGTTTTGTTTTATTGTTTTAGTACACTTTAATTCATCAGGATTGATGGGCTTGTGTCATGTGACTACGGAAGATCATGCACTCCCCTTAATATTGCTTTCCCATTAATTAAAGTTTATATGTTGATGTCTTTGGTGACTTTTATTAGTGCATTGATAACCTCTGTGTCTAGCTGAGTCTTGCTTGGGTCGCCATGCCCCTTCCTCGCCTATTTATTTTAGCGTCTCTTGAATAAATAGGATAGACATAAGTAATCATTAAGGGTTTACTCGCCGATAAGATTAGAGCCAACGAGAAAGGTTTAATTATATACACTTCATATAAAACTAGCAATAAAACAAGTGACAAGCTATTTAATTATCAGGACAGGTCTTCTTATTATCTCGAGTATCTATTTGTGTACGTGTGCGCTAATCACTGATTCGGGCTCATTAGTTTAGTTTTCCATTTAATTATAACCAAACTATGCCAGTCTCTCAGGCTGAAACCCCCTTGCGTTAGATTACGTTGTATAGCTAACTTAGGATATTAAAATACTGATTAGAATAACTAGATAATACGTTCCACTCTTAGTGATCGACACTCTACTTACCATTATATTCATACTGACCGGGTACATTGCTCGTTAAGTGTGTGTGTTATTGATAAGTCGGCTAAATATAAATTTAAAACTTGAGTAGGCATTAATACTGCTAAACCGCAACGACACATCACGCACCATCAGAAGCTAGTTTTGAAGAGTTGAAGAAGAGACTTGTTTCTGCGCTGATTCTTACTCTACCATCAGGTTCAGGAGGTTATCAGATCTACAGCAATGCTTCGAAGAAGGGTTTGGGTTGTGTTTTGATGCAGCATGGGAAAGTGATTGCATATGCTTCTAGACAGTTGAAACCGTATGAGGCGAACTATCCTACTCATGATCTTGAATTAGCTGTCGTTGTCTTTGCTTTAAAAATCTGGAGGCATTATCTTTATGGTGAGAGTTGTGATATATTCACTGACCATAAGAGCCTGAAGTATATATTCACCTAGAAGGAATTGAACATGCGACAGAGACGTTGGTTGGAGTTGTTGAAGGACTATGACACTAATATTCAGTATCACCCTGGAAAAGCCAATGTTGTGGCTGATGCCTTGAGTCGTAAGTCGGGAATGATTGCTAGTCTTGATTTTGAGCCGAGGATTCTTAATGACTTAGAGCTTATGGAGGTTGAGCTGTGTATTCGGGGTCATGATGGTTTTTGGGCTAGCTTGAAGGTGGAGTCTGATTTGATGTTGAGGATTAAGGAAGCTCAGAAAGACGATGGTGAGTTATGGGCTATTGTACAGAATGTTGAGGATGGTAAACAGTCAGAATTTCGTGTAGATGTGGATGGTGTTGTTTGGTTTGGTGATCGTCTATGTGTTCCTGATAATTCTACTCTTCGTGAAGCTGTGCTTTCATAGGCACATAGTTCTCTGTCTCTATTCATCCATGTTCGACTAAGATGTACCATGATCTTAAGCAACATTTTTGGCGGAATGGGATGAAGCAGGATGTAGCTTTACATGTGGCTAGATGTATGACTTGTCAGCAGGTTAAGATTGAACATCAACGTGCAAGTGGTCTCTTGCAACCTCTTGACATTCCTACATGGAAATGGGACCAGATATCTATGGACTTCGTTACCGGTTTACCTCATACTCTTCAGGAGCATGACGCGATTTGGGTCGTTGTTGATCGTCTGACCAAATCTGCGCATTTTCTCCCCATTCGTGTTGATTATTCTGTGAGTCGTTTGGCTCAGGTTTTTCAGTAAGAAATTGTTCGGTTGCAAGGTACGCCGTCTTCTATTGTGTCCGATCGTGATCCTCGTTATACGTCTCATTTCTGGAAGGGGTTACATAAAGCCTGGGGTACACGGCTTAGATTCAGGTTGGCATTTCATCCTCAGACTGATGGACAGTCGGAGCGGACAATTCAGACCTTGGAGGATATGTTGAGGTCTTGTGCTTTAGAGTGGACAGGCCACTGGGATGATTACTTGTGTTTGGTGGAGTTTGCTTACAATAATAGTTGGCATGCTAGTATCAGAATGGCTCCGTTTGAGATGTTATATGGACGAAAGTGTAGGGCGCCGGTTTGTTGGAATGAGGTCGGGGAACGACTCATTGAGGGACCAGAATTAATTGAGATTACTAATGAGAAGGTGGTTGTGGCCAGAGAGAAATTAAAGGAAGCTCGTACTAGGCAGAAGAGTTATGTTGACCGTCATCGTCGTGATGTTGTGTTTAACTCTGGTGATCGTGTTTTCTTGAAGGTTTCTCCTTTTCGAGGCGTTAAGCGTTTAGGTATGAAAGGGAAGCTTAGTCCAAGCTATATCAGTCCGTTTGAGATTCTTGATCGGGTTGGTGAGGTATCTTATCGCTTGGCGCTACCTCCCCAATTATCGCATGTGCATGACGTTTTTCATGTGTCACTTCTTCGTGGGTATAATTATCATCCGCTTCATGTTGTGTCTTGCCCGTTCGATCAGATTCGGGAAGATCTTTCGTATAGTGAAGAACCTGAGGCTATTTTGGAGCGTCGGGAAAGAGTCATGAGAACTAAAACCATTCCATTTGTAAAGATTCTTTGGAAGAATCATCCTGAGAGCGAGGCTACTTGGGAGACCGAAGAATCGATGCGATCCAGTTATCCACATTTTTCTTTGTAACTTGGTACGTATTCATTTTGAGTCCGCTTTCGATTTCGTATTTCCATTTTGATTTCGTATTTCAATTTCGCGGATAAAATTTTCTTTTAGAGGGGAAGAGTTGTGAAACCCTAAAATTATCATAATCTGAAATGACCAAAATACCCCTCTAATTTTTAAAATTTAAGAATACATAGAAAATCATATAAATGAATACTATTTGAACTTTACCTAAAGTAATTTACCAAATAAATTAAGATAATAAACTTTACATTATAATTTAAAAATCACCAAAATAAATGTTCTCTACATTAAACCTATAGGCGACATGTTAATGTGTCTAGCACCAAATTTTCGGCCAAAGGAATTAAGAAAAAAAGAGATAAACATGCATTGAATTTAATTGATATCACAATTCCACAATAATAGGTCCTTCCTTGTTTAAACATAATCACAAAACACGGTTTCCTTTCATCCATATACACCGAACATTATTTTTCTCTCCACTTTGCAAAACCCTAAAAACCTACAAACCAAAAGCTCGATTGCTGCTACTCTTGTTCCCTGCTGTTCGGTTCTTGATCAAGCAAAAGGAGGCCTTTTTCGTTGTGATTTCTAAGCGTGTTGTTCCTGGTTCGTAGTGGTATTGATCGTGGGTTTTTGGAAGCTATTCGAAGGATCTTGGTTAGGGTTTTTGGGCTGGAAAATTTTCTGTGGTGTTCGATTCTATTTTTGCTTCTCTTTTGATCACGCTACAAGGGTAACTTGTATCATCCTTATTCAATACAATTTGCTTGCTTGATTCATGATTCCTATCTTGATGTTCTTGTCGTTTTTAATACACATAAATCATAAAGAGAATCGCATGAACTCATAACTTGTTTCACATAAAATAACGAATCTGAGAACCTCATATAATCGACCTATGTTATTGTTATTGTTTCGATGATTGTTATGTACCTGTTAAAACCATATATGAGTCGACCTATGTTTGTTTTATATCATACATTATTGCTTTGTATCAATAGGAAATTCGTTAGAATGGAAAACCTAAATAGATCACATAAAATCATAAACCTAGTTGCTGTCCAGGAATTTTAGGTCAAATTGATTTGATTGGATCTTGATGGTAGTAACGTATTTTGAGTGATCCATAGGTCTAAAATTAAGTTTAGGAAAAGAGCTTTCTGAATATATAAGCCTTGTAATTTTTATAGGTCGGGAAGATATACTTTTTGATTTTTCAAGTTCAAGTGTCAAAACTGAATTCGGATGTCTGGAAAATCAGTCCGTGTTTTTTATTTTTAATTTTCAAACCATGTCGAATTAGAGGATAAAAATTTTCAGGATTCATATTTCATATGTTTAGTAATTACTGGAGTTTTTTTATATTTTTCTGAATTGGTTTGATGGGGTAAATAAATACAAACTTTTCGTATGTCTAATTTGATCAGAAGTCTGGACGAGTTAAATTGTTGGAATTTTAGACCATAGTTACACTAGCTAATAAATTCTGTAAAAATTCGTGTGGGTTCTAAAGACATTAAAGTATATGAGAGAATTTTTGTGAATTTTAATTTTGAGTTCTGATGTGGTATAAAAATTTGACAAAGTGTGATCTGTTCATATATAAAAGCTGATAAAAGTTAAAAGTCTAAAAAGGGGTTATTTGTGTAATATTTAACTTAAGGGTTGAACTTGTCATTTTCTAAACTAAAGGGCTAAGCTTGTGAAACCATATAACTTTTTGATAATTACATTTCATACCCTAGTCTTACAATAATTGCATAATAATCCCTAAACTTGTCATATTTGCATAATAAACCCTAAACTTGTGAAACCTACGTTACTAACCCTAATTAGAATAATGTAAACCTAAGATATCATATATGGAAACCTACTAATTATGGAAACTTACTAATTCGGGAAACCTGCTAAATATGGAAAGTTACCTAAAATGGAAAGAAAACTAAAATGAAACCTTTATGATTAAGAAATTATGAAACTTATAAGTAAACTTATGATTATTGTAGAT